>NQII01002033.1:222207-316643 GCA_002778355.1 Clitarchus hookeri
CCCGACACCCCTTTACAGGTTAATCAAATGGCACTTAGACCACTAATGATTCTCTAACATCGTCAAACATACATGCTACCCTACTAGTATCGTATGTTCTAACCTTTTGTGGAAACTATGTTTTGTTAGGATATGCTCCTTTCGAGATACAAAATAGTGCGCGCGCGTGTATTTTAAGCAATTCTTCGGCAATTTTAGAATAATTCTTGCGGACAATGCTTCTTGCACGCCGGTTCTTGATTGCATCTGTTACCAGTGCCAGATATGTTGGTGGTTTGTCGTTTTACATATGTAAAATTTCACAATATATGACTCCAGTTCCGTAAAATGCAGTATAAAAAAGAAACTGTCTTAAAACACTCGAACAATATACCAGATAGTTTGATGCTTGCAACACGAGGGTTTCAACATTTTAAACCATGGTTAAAACGAGCTACTTGATGCCTTCAAAATGGAAAGTCAAAGTTATATGCTCATGCATAATATGAACTATACTAGAATGTATTTTTTTTTATTATCGTTCTTAAACTCGGTAAGTGCCGCTTGTACTAGCCGTATTATTAACTGATTGCACAGATAATTCTAATTAAGAGTTGGAACCTGAAGCTACTTGTACAGTTTACGCGCATTTTAAAAGGGCACATTCATACACCACTATAAGTAGACCTGATTTTAGTAGTAATTAGAGGTAAACGGTATTGATATAATGATTATGATAAACTGTGANATGATTATGATAATCTGTGAATTAAATTAACAACATGAAAGGTTATGTTTAACGATGTATCAAAAACAACGTTTAAAATGTTGTGTTTATTAAAGCTGAGTGCTTTAATGTTCGAGACTATTATAATTAAAGATATATACACGAAGTGGTGCGCAACTGGTGCACAAAAGGTTTTTCTTTTTTTTAATACTAGAAAGCCTTTCTTTTTTTCAGCTTCAGGTATATTTTCTCTGAATTTCTTTATTAGAGAACTTGTCCTCTGTGGTCATTAAACTTTTCTCAATATTCATAGCTAATAAATATTCATGAATTGCCACAGAGCAGTCTCACACAAAATGATTTTCAAGTCAATTGTCGAGCTTCACATTTTGCTGTACTTAATTACTCAACCAAATTGTGCGGGACAAAATTAATTGCTTCCAGCATCCGAGCCAATTACCAAGCTAAATTGCCTGAAGTAAATTACATCCAGTCAATAAAACTGTAGATGTGACTGTTCAGAACATACAATACGTAGAATACTAATGTGACTCTAAATGAGGTGTTGTCCAAGCTTCAGACAAATTATATTAAAATACTCTCGTGATGTTTCAATTTTTCAGCTGAGTTAACCGGAAATCACCTTTAGCCAGTGCTAACGTGAATTATCATACACTTAAACTCAGAGTCAGTCTATAAATTTTAACATAAGTATTAACTGCGTCATAATTTTTGAGAAGCGCATCTATTGAAGTAGTGAAGAAATATAATTAACATTTATTTAATGAAAATCACGTGTGTTATATCAGGCATCTGTTAGTTACAACATAAAAAAGGTTGATACCATAGAGTAAAATAAATTAGTGACTCCAGTATAACACAAATTTAAATAACTGGAACCATGGCAATATTTGGTCCCTTTCGGTCTACGCAATTTAATATTTTTCTTTCGACAGAATCATTCTTAACTCATAAACGTACCTGCCGACTTTTAAATTTTGCCCATAAATAATGTTTTCCGTACATGTACATTCGCAAATTTTTTGTTAATTTACAGCCTTGTTGATACTTTCGGGCCTGTGAAAATATTTGTGAACCGATTAATACCTCGATAATTTGTCCAATTGTACAAACATCCCAAAACTGAATTTTCATCAGTTACGGTACTTTTATAATTATACGGTGAAAATGAAACCCTAAACTGATGTACGAGTATATAAGGAGTCCGAACCATCATCGTTCTCAAACATGCTGCATGCATGTGATTCGCACGTACGTTATTAACGGTACCCGATGTAATTTTTCTTAAAATATTTCAGAACGACGGTAACTCATTCGCGTTAAGCGTCGTTCGTCATATCCATATAACTTATTGGTGGACACATCGTTAGTAGTAGGGAAATGGCGAGTCGGGCGTAATGGGATCTGGGATGAGCCGGGCGCCAGCCGGCAACAATCTTGAATTTCCCTTTTTTCCTTTCTCCTCTCAAAATTTCACTTTTTCCCTCGAAATTAATAATTTTTCGATTAAAATGTTCCTTTCCCCCTCCCAATTTCCTTTTCCCCTTAAAATTCCCCGTTCATCCCTCAAAAAGCACTGATCCCCTCATTTTAAAAAAATCCCCCTTATTTGCAAAAACGATCCATTGAAAATATTTGGGGGGATCTTTATTTTCAAAAACCTTGAAACCAAAAAAATCCAGAAATTTGCAAAACAATTATAAAATCACAAAAACTATTATAAAAAACTTTAAAAGTCCTTAAATATTAATAAATTATTTAAATATGTACATATAGGAGGTTCAGGGTGACGTTTGATGGGTATAGGGGGTAGGAATTGTGCTGTATTCACACCCTGGGAGGAATAACCCCGGGAAGGTCCCGCCATAAAGGACACGCGGGGGAAGAACCGAAGCGAGAGAAAAACAGGGAAAGTCCCAAAAAAAGCTGATATAAGCCTTCGGCGAAATAATCAAGGGAACCACCTACGAGATTAGTGCAGATACAGCTCCCAGGAACCCCCAGGATGCTTGCCACATCCTCCCTCCACCGCCAGTTGGAGCACGCGCGCAGCTGACGATACAGGAAATCCTACCCAAAAAAACACGTGAGATATACAGGGACTTTCCCGATTTTATTCTCGAAGAATGTTCTGACAGCCAACTTGAACATAGTGGAATGCGGGTTAAATTCGGGAGCNGCTACTTGATGCCTTCAAAATGGAAAGTCAAAGTTATATGCTCATGCATAATATGAACTATACTAGAATGTATTTGTTTTATTATCGTCCTTAAACTCGGTAAGTGCCGCTTGTACTAGCCGTATTATTAACTGATTGCACAGATAATTCTAATTAAGAGTTGGAACCTGAAGCTACTTGTACAGTTTACGCGCATTTTAAAAGGGCACATTCATACACCACTATAAGTAGACCTGATTTTAGTAGTAATTAGAGGTAAACGGTATTGATATAATGATTATGATAAACTGTGAATTAAATTAACAACATGAAAGGTTATGTTTAACGATGTATCAAAAACAACGTTTAAAATGTTGTGTTTATTAAATCTGAGTGCTTTAATGTTCGAGACTATTATAATTAAAGATATATACATGAAGTGGTGCGCAACTGGTGCACAAAAGGTTTTTCTTTTTTTTAATACTAGAAAGCCTTCCTTTTTTTCAGCTTCAGGTATATTTTCTCTGAATTTCTTTATTAGAGAACTTGTCCTCTGTGGTCATTAAACTTTTCTCAATATTCATAGCTAATAAATATTCATGAATTGCCACAGAGCAGTCTCACACAAAATGATTTTCAAGTCAATTGTCGAGCTTCACATTTTGCTGTACTTAATTACTCAACCAAATTGTGCGGGACAAAATTAATTGCTTCCAGCATCCGAGCCAATTACCAAGCTAAATTGCCTGAAGTAAATTACATCCAGTCAATAAAACTGTAGATGTGACTGTTCAGAACATACAATACGTAGAATACTAATGTGACTCTAAATGAGGTGTTGTCCAAGCTTCAGACAAATTATATTAAAATACTCTCGTGATGTTTCAATTTTTCAGCTGAGTTAACCGGAAATCACCTTTAGCCAGTGCTAACGTGAATTATCATACACTTAAACTCAAAGTCAGTCTATAAATTTTAACATAAGTATTAAATGCGTCATAATTTTTGAGAAGCGCATCTATTGAAGTAGTGAAGAAATATAATTAACATTTATTTAATGAAAATCACGTGTGTTATATCAGGCATCTGTTAGTTACAACATAAAAAAGGTTGATACCATAGAGTAAAATAAATTAGTGACTCCAGTATAACACAAATTTAAATAACTGGAACCATGGCAATATTTGGTCCCTTTCGGTCTACGCAATTTAATATTTTTCTTTCGACAGAATCATTCTTAACTCATAAACGTACCTGCCGACTTTTAAATTTTGCCCATAAATAATGTTTTCCGTACATGTACATTCGCAAATTTTTTGTTAATTTACAGCCTTGTTGATACTTTCGGGCCTGTGAAAATATTTGTGAACCGATTAATACCTCGATAATTTGTCCAATTGTACAAACATCCCAAAACTGAATTTTCATCAGTTACGGTACTTTTATAATTATAGGGTGAAAATGAAACCCTAAACTGATGTACGAGTATATAAGGAGTCCGAATCATCATCGTTCTCATACATGCTGCATGCATGTGATTCGCACGTACGTGATTAACGGTACCCGATGTAATTTTTCTTAAAATATTTCAGAACGACGGTAACTCATTCGCGTTAAGCGTCGTTCGTCATATCCATATAACTTATTGGTGGACACATCGTTAGTAGTAGGGAAATGGCGAGTCGGGCGTAATGGGATCTGGGATGAGCCGGGCGCCAGCCGGCAACAATCTTGAATTTCCCTTTTTTCCTTTCTCCTCTCAAAATTTCACTTTTTCCCTCGAAATTAATAATTTTTCGATTAAAATGTTCCTTTCCCCCTCCCAATTTCCTTTTCCCCTTAAAATTCCCCGTTCATCCCTCAAAAAGCACTGATCCCCTCATTTTAAAAAAATCCCCCTTATTTGCAAAAACGATCCATTGAAAATATTTGGGGGGATCTATATTTTCAAAAACCTTGAAACCAAAAAAATCCAGAAATTTGCAAAACAATTATAAAATCACAAAAACTATTATAAAAAACTTTAAAAGTCCTTAAATATTAATAAATTATTTTAATATGTACATATAGGAGGTTCAGGGTGACGTTTGATGGGTATAGGGGGTAGGAATTGTGCTGTATTCACACCCTGGGAGGAATAACCCCGGGAAGGTCCCGCCATAAAGGACACGCGGGGGAAGAACCGAAGCGAGAGAAAAACAGGAAAGTCCCAAAAAAAGCTGATATAAGCCTTCGGCGAAATAATCAAGGGAACCACCTACGAGATTAGTGCAGATACAGCTCCCAGGAAACCCAGGATGCTTGCCACATCCTCCCTCCACCGCCAGTTGGAGCACGCGTGCAGCTGACGATACAGGAAATCCTACCCAAAAAAACACGTGAGATATACAGGGGCTTTCCCGATTTTATTCTCGAAGAATGTTCTGACAGCCAACTTGAACATAGTGGAATGCGGGTTAAATTCGGGAGCAGCCAAGGTTCGTGATCATTCAGTCGTGGGCAGTCAGTCGTGGTCAGTCATTCGAGAGGAGTTGTTCAGCCACGATGCGAGACAGAGAAGGCAGTTAGGCAAGAGGCAGTCGTATCACTGGGCCGGATTTCGGACCCGGCTCAGGGAGTAATGTACAAACAGTTGATCACAGTCAGTTGTTCAACCGAGACTAGAGTAGTTTGACGGTACAACCACGAGACGAGATAGATGCAGCCGAAACGGGAGAAGCCGAATCAGACACGGGAGTAATCAGTCGTGTGATGGGAACAGTGCCGAGAATATGAGTAAATTCCTCGAAACGAGTGGTAGCCCCAGTCCGAGTGGCGCCATTACCCGTAAAGGCGTAGTAGTGCGCCGTATGGCGACGAGGCGAGCAGTCAGTCAGTCAGTGAGTCAATAGTAATGTCACCGAGGAGAGAACCCAGGAACAGCCGAAACTTCATGTGTAAATTTCCGAGACAAACCCAGTAAACGAACCGCGAATTTATGAGTTCATTTCCGAAAACGTAGTGGCAGTTTCCGAGGTGAGGGATGCAGAAACGTGGGCCAGAAGCAGGACAAGGAGGACGCACTCCCCAACCAGGAACGCCAGCTGGGGTCGCAGGGAAAGACGGGGAAACCAATCCTGGACTTCAGAGAAAATCCGTCAAAGTCGCAGGATAAAGCCAACTTAGTACAAAATGCCAACAAGAGCCCGACCAAGGGCCGGAACCAGGGCCACCCAACTCACCATGCCTCAGCTGCCAACGAAGACAACTCACCAAAAGCCGCAGTCACAGATAAGTAGAGAAATGTCTCCCTTCAACAAACTTCCCCGACGCATAGTATTCAGCCCACCAGCCCTTTCAGGCAAACGACTGACAGGGGGACTCAGTCTCGCCAGTGTGTGTAAATAACTATGTGACCTTCAGATCAATAAAATCCTGGCGTGTTAAATAATGGAGAATACGAGTATTTGTTTACCCCTAACGCAACAACCTCAGGTGCCCTTAATCTGCACCTTAATAGTTTAACTATATAAACTACTGCCCACAATCCTGTATAACTCAGGTGGCCTACTAGCGACAACGGTTCGATGACAGGTGGATCGACTAAGCTCCCAACAAAATTTCTAAAAAGTTTAAATTGTTTCAAAATCTATAAAAATTATTAAAATATTATTATTAAAGTATTTAATAAAAAAAATCATTATAAAATTTTTTAAGAAAAGTTACATTTCTGGGGGTTTTAGCAGCACCACATCCAGCAGACGACACCAATGTTTCTCATTGGTTAATTAATCGGCAGGTCTACCCTACACACCCATAGTCGTTCCATTGTATCTGGTTATCTTGTTTTTTTTTAAACTTTGTATTTTTTTTTACATTTTCAACACTTAGGTGGTGATGACTCCGATCAACATGTTATAGCTGTGTAACTTCACCTTGACCTCACATATAAGACCTTGACACCGTGCCCACGACCTTGGATAACCTTCAAACAAAATTAATTCTAAATAAATTATTTTACAAAATCCCAAAAACTCAAAAAAAAAAATATTTTTATAAATTAGTTTTAGAATTTTTTTATCAATATTTTGACCAATCTCGCAGTATTTCCATTAATCAGCACCGTACTTAGAACCGCACTTAACACCACACTAAGCACCACATGCACCACAACCAGCACCACATGCATCACAATCACCATCACATGCATTAAAATCAGCACCATATGCACCACAATAAGCATCAAATGCAACAAAATCAGCACCACACACCACAATCAACACAACATGCATCACAATCAGCACCACAATCATCACAATCAGCACCACGATCATCACCATGTGCACCACAATCAGCACCACATGCACTGCAATCAGCACCACATGCACCACAATCAGCACCATATGCACCAAAATCAGCCCTTTACACACCAAAATCTGCACTACACACACCACAATCAACACAACATGCATCACAATCAGCACCACAATCATCACAATCAGCACCACGATCATCACCATGTGCACCACAATCAGCACCACATGCACTGCAATCAGCACCACATGCACCACAATCAGCACCACATGCACCGCAATCAGCACTACATGCACACCAATTCATACTAATCCTCAACAACCCACAGCAATTGATGGTAATTCTTCGCAGTCCTCCTCCGCAATCCACAGCAATCAAATGTCAATCCTTCGATCAATCCCAATCCTCCGATCAATCCCNCTTCGCAGTCCTCCTCCGCAATCCACAGCAATCAAATGTCAATCCTTCGATCAATCCCAATCCTCCGATCAATCCCAATCCTCCGATCAATGCCAATCCTCCGATCAATCCTCCTCCGCAATACACACCAATCCTTCAATCAATCCCNATCCCAATCCTCCGATCAATGCCAATCCTCCGATCAATCCTCCTCCGCAATACACACCAATCCTTCAATCAATCCCAATCCTTCTATCAATCCCAACCTTCGATCAATCCCAATCTTTCGTTCAATCCCAATCCTTCGATCAATCCCAATCCTTCGATCAAGCCCAATCCTTCGATCAATCCCAATCCTTCGATCAATTCTAAACTATCGATCAATTCTAATCCTTCGATCAATTCTAATCCTTCGATCAATTCAAATCCTTAAATTGATCCCTATTTTTCGATTGATCCTTCGATCAATCATTCTGTTTTCCTGCCACCCATATGTATAGAAATTACATTTCTTCATCAACTATCTCCAAATTTGTACATGCTGACATGTTTTGTATGCAGTCAACTATTCATAGAATTTTATAGGAACGTCTTTGTATTTCTTTCTATTAATAGTCGAGTGCTCACAGCACAACTATAAAGTTGTGAGGAAAAAAATAATACGAGACACAAAAAAACCCAATTATTTTATAACAACCTACATAAAAGTACGTTATTTAAATGTTCTTGTAGGCATATGTACTTATAAATATATAAATTAAAAATATTTTTATTCACATATGTATATATACATAATTAAGTACAAAATTAATTAAAACAATTTGTATTTAAATATTTATATACTTAAACACAATCATGTATTATAATAATTTAAAAAAATGTTATATTTCTACATTTATGTATACATAATTGCNCATAATTACTTGTGTTTTTTCTTCTGGACGAACGAGTATGTGGCGTTTCTCAGATTACTCCCATTTTATTACATATAAATATTATGGTGAATGGTCTTTTGTTGGCACAATCTAAGACTGTAATGCTCTGTACGAAGAACCACATTTATATAGAAAAAAAAATTAGAATTGATGTTCTGACACCTTAAGATGAAAATCGATTTGGAAGTAATCTCTCGTCATATAACGAAGATAAATTGTGAATACGAAGGCCTTCCTTTGACCTCAACGATCAGGGAACCGCGATCTGCATCATCTATAACTGGTTGTCGCCAGTGCCGATTCTGCGATCGAATTTTCCCCTATTGTCAAAATGCTCGTCGGCATGAGAGAACGGTCAGTTCGAAAAGGCCTTTTCGCGTGATGAAGCATTAGCATTGGTCCCATGCAGTTTGTGCAAGGCGATACATTGAAAGAACGTACCGAGAACTGCAAGGATTCGTATTTTGATGNATCCCAATCCTCCGATCAATGCCAATCCTCCGATCAATCCTCCTCCGCAATACACACCAATCCTTCAATCAATCCTAATCCTTCTATCAATCCCAACCTTCTATCAATCCCAATCTTTCGTTCAATCCCAATCCTTCGATCAATCCCAATCCTTCGATCAAGCCCAATCCTTCGATCAATCCCAATCCTTCGATCAATTCTAATCTATCGATCAATTCTAATCCTTCGATCAATTCAAATCCTTAAATTGATCCCTATTTTTCCATTGATCCTTCGATCAATCATTCTGTTTTCCTGCCACCCATATGTATAGAAATTACATTTCTTCATCAACTATCTCCAAATTTGTACATGCTGACATGTTTTGTATGCAGTCAACTATTCATAGAATTTTATAGGAAAGTCTTTGTATTTCTTTCTATTAATAGTCGAGTGCTCACAGCACAACTATAAAGTTGTGAGGAAAAAAATAATACGAGACACAAAAAAACCCAATTATTTTATAACAACCTACATAAAAGTACGTTATTTAAATGTTCTTGTAGGCATATGTACTTATAAATATATAAATTAAAAATATTTTTATTCACATATGTATATATACATAATTAAGTACAAAATTAATTAAAACAATTTGTATTTAAATATTTATATACTTAAACACAATCATGTATTATAATAATTAAAAAAAATGTTATATTTTTACATTTATGTATACATAATTACTTGTGTTTTTTCTTCTGGACGAACGAGTATGTGGCGTTTCTCAGATTACTCCCATTTTATTACATATAAATATTATGGTGAATGGTCTTTTGTTGGCACAATCTAAGACTGTAATGCTCCGTACGAAGAACCACATTTATATAGAAAAAAAATTAGAATTGATGTTCTGACACCTTAAGATGAAAATCGATTTGGAAGTAATCTCTCGTCATATAACGAAGATAAATTGTGAATACGAAGGCCTTCCTTTGACCTCGACGATCAGGGAACCGCGATCTGCATCATCTATAACTGGTTGTCGCCAGTGCCGATTCTGCGATCGAATTTTCCCCTATTGTCAAAATGCTCGTCGGCATGAGAGAACGGTCAGTTCGAAAAGGCCTTTTCGCGTGATGAAGCATTAGTATTGGTCCCATGCAGTTTGTGCAAGGCGATACATTGAAAGAACGTACCGAGAACTGCAAGGATTCGTATTTTGATGNATTGGTCCCATGCAGTTTGTGCAAGGCGATACATTGAAAGAACGTACCGAGAACTGCAAGGATTCGTATTTTGATGCCTTACAGCATGTCTTGAGTTTGGTTGCAACGCCAGTAACTTTTTCTCTGCGGTTTCTCTCTAATTTATTTCTAGAAAATCTCGTTTAATGTATCTGCCACCACAAATATATCTTATATTATAGAATAAATACTATACTTTATATACGACTTAGTTGTCAACGCGACCGAGGTGTTACCTTCGGGTTCCAAGTTTACTGGTTAGATGTACACTGTACAGTGAGTGAACTAAGTGAAGAGATTTGGGCGGCTCTTAACATCAAGCTCTTGAGAGCCGAGTTAGATGTACAGGAAATCCATAGGGGGTAGTGATTTTTAAGGTGAAAATTTCATGTAGATTTGGCAACTACAGTACCCTCCGGATTGATAAATTCTAAAATTATGATATAGTTAATTAAATTTAGGAAGTTTACAATATAGTCAGTAGCAAAAATAACAATGCTAGTAATGACAGTACATGCCACTGTTTAAAAACGGGACTATTAAATATTGTAATGCTGTCTTCAATCCCTAGCGAAAATGAGGCGAAGTGCAAGAACTATTGCGAGGCCTCTTCCTTTAGAAACTAGTTAATCCCCCTTCCCACAATGCAATCACCTTTCGAAAAAAAAAAAACNATTGCGAGGCCTCTTCCTTTAGAAACTAGTTAATCCCCCTTCCCACAATGCAATCACCTTTCGAAAAAAAAAAAACGCATGATAGAAGTGTAATAAAAAAGAAAACTTGGTTCAACTACATAATATGTANACTATTAAATATTGTAATGCTGTCTTCAATCCCTAGCGAAAATGAGGCGAAGTGCAAGAACTATTGCGAGGCCTCTTCCTTTAGAAACTAGTTAATCCCCCTTCCCACAATGCAATCACCTTTCGAAAAAAAAAAAAACTCGCATGATGGAAGTGTAATAAAAAAGAAAACTTGGTTCAACTACAAAATATGCAAATTAATGGAAAATATATTTTGAGTTACCAGATTTATTATAGCTTACGGACAAATGCCCTCTCCTTTCGAGCGCCAGCGCCTCACATTTTATCAATAAACTATGTTACATTTCACAAATACGCATGTTTAAGTATTAATATTTTGTCATTAAATATATAATTCTCAACCGAACGAATTCTAAATATTTAAATATAATATTAAATTTCTTTTTTCGTGTGCAAGGCTTTGTGCNTTCCACCCATCGCAAATTACAGTTGCCGTTCTGACACCGTTAGGTCAACATGGATTTGGAAAATGAAAATGAAGACCGTGATAGTGCTGAAGACGATGATGGCGATTTTTTGGATCCACTGACACACCCCTTCACCACATTTGCTGCAACAAGCGATATAAAGAAGGCAGAAGACGGCAAGAATACTGGCAAACTATTTCCCGACAACCAGAATGAACTTGTTGATAAACTCTGATACCTGATTCACCTTCAAAAACGCGGGTATCTCACGCACATTAACGAGATATCTTCAATCATTAGTAAACTGAAGGATCGGGAATATATCTCATCATTTGATGAACTGCTTTCTTCTGAATTTGTGATTAAAAAGTAATAAATTATTATAATAAAATAATTGGTTTTTCTTTATTTTTGTGTATCGTGTCCTTTTTTCCTTCACAAAATTAAAGTGGTGTTGAGCACTTGACTATTAACTGAAAGATCTGCATATAGAATGATAATAAAGACTTTAGTATAAAATGCATGGATAGTGGACTTCATACAAAACATTAATTCTGTCGGCATGTACAAATTTGGAGATATTTGGCGAACGAATTTAAATTATATACATATGGATGGGGGACAAACGGAGGGATTGGGATTGGTCGAAGGATTGGTATGGATTGCTGTGTATTGCGGAGGAGTATTTCTAGGGATTCGGATTGATCGAAGGATTGGGTTTGATCGAAGGATTGGGATTGATCGTAGGATTGGCATAGGTTGCTGTGGATTTTAGAGAAGAATTGCGAAGGATTGGGATAGTTCGAAGGTTTCGGATTGATCCAAGGATTGGGAATGATTGAAGAATTGGCGTGGGTTGCTGTGAATTGTGGGGTACGATTGCGAAGTATTGAGTTGGATTGTCTTGGATTGGTACGGATTGGTGTGCCGTTTGGTGTGTGGATTGTTGTGGATTGGTGAGTGGTTTGGTGTGGATTACGGTGCTAGTTTATAAAAAGAAAAGTATTTCATTATTTTTTTATATGTTTTAATTTATTTTTAGAATTTTTAGATTTTATGAAAGATTTTAGAATTTTTTGTGTTCAAGGTTATTCAAGGTCATGGGCACTGGGTAAAGGTCACTGATGTGAGGTCAAGGCGAAGTTCATCAAGATTCTACATGTTGGTCGGAGTCATCAGTGCCACCTAGGTGTTCACAGTGTAAACAAATAACAAAAGAAAAAACCAATATGACGGGTGAAATGAATTCGTAAGAATCAGCAAAGGTGGGNATGCATTCGTAAGAATCAGCAAAGGTGAGTGGGTAGGGAAGAGGAATGTTAATACAATGTAATTTATTGAAGAGGGGTCAGTCATTTGCTGGACGTGGTGCTGTGGGAAACCCCCGGAAATAATTTAAAAAAAGAATATATTTGAATTTTTATTATTTTTTTTTATAAATTCTTATGAATTTTTTTTTGGGATTTTTTACGAATTTTTAGGTACAAGGTTTAAGGTCACCAGGTTAAGGCCAAAGATCAAGTTTATCTGGATAAAAAATGGCGGTAGTCATGTAACATACTCGCGGACTTTTATTAATTTATTACATTTTTACAGTTTTTTTTTTCGAGTTTTTGTTTATAATGGCATCCAATGTTATGGTTATAGAGTCAAGGTCATGGTCACCTGTGTCCAACATGGCGTTTGGGTGAAGTCATAACATGGTGGCTGGTCAGTTCCAGTCCCTCGTCCCCTCAAAGCCCGAACTATAAAAATTTTAATTTTGTAATAAAATTATATTTTTTTATAAATATTTGGGCATTTTTCGGAGGTTTTTATGATTTTTGGGAATTTTTGTTGGGGAATTTTTGGGTTCATGGATAAAGTTCACCGAGGTCAAGGTCAAGGTCACCTACATCCAACATGGCTGACGAGATGGACACCAGTTGACCTGGTGAGATTTGGTCGTGTCGGGAGCTTAGTCGAGCCACCTACCATCGAACCCCGGACCTCCTACATGTACATCAAGTAGTTTTTAATTTTTTATCCAAATAATTTTGAAATTATTTAAAACATTTTGGGGTTCAAGGTTAATCAAGGTCACGGGTACAGGGTCAAGGTAGCAGGTCACAGGTTAAGGACAAAGGTCACCTGGATTCGACATGGTGGTCGGGTGACGTCACAATATGGCGGCCAGCCGGCGCCTGACTCCTACTCCTGAATACTTTATGCCTTTCTCCCCCAATTAGATCTGCTCCCTAAACTACATACATTTTTATGAAGCACTAACGTCATTACTCACAGAAAAGTTGGCAGCGAGTTAGGATATGTAATTCCAGGTTGTAGCGTCACTAGATACAATATTAAACATCAACGGCACCTGAAATGCATCACTTTCCTTCTGTTTTGCGCACATAAGAACACAGATAGCCTAAAAAGAGCACATTTGAGTTTCTAACCAATTCATAACATCACGTGGCCGACGCATGGGTTCAATTTATCGGGTCCATATGGTCCATTGTTTTGTTCAACTTGTTTTTTACGATTCCCCGATTCCCGTGTTCAAATGCTTTGAATTCCGGTAATATGTAGTTATTACAGTCCTGTTCCCTTAGTTGTTAGGGCCTTGAACAACGTGATTTTAAATGGCAGTTCC
The DNA here is from genome assembly GCA_002778355.1 of Clitarchus hookeri. Lineage (NCBI taxonomy): Eukaryota > Metazoa > Arthropoda > Insecta > Phasmatodea > Phasmatidae > Clitarchus > Clitarchus hookeri. The sequence goes on from NQII01002033.1 coordinate 236,283, forward strand.
TAACCCCAAATATAAAAGATTTCTGTACATAGTAAATAAGACATCTACCCCTACACTTTATAATACTTTTCTGCTGTATTTCGACTTTGTTTCTACTTCTAACATTTCACTTAATATACCGACATGGCCAGAATGTCTACATGTAGTTAAAATTGGTTAACATTATTCGAAAACTGAAAAAAACTTAGTTTGTGCATTTAAGTATATTTGCGATATTATTTACGTGATTGTCGAGAACAGTGTTTACGAGTCAATATCATGGTACGNAATTCCGGTAATATGTAGTTATTACAGTCCTGTTCCCTTAGTTGTTAGGGCCTTGAACAACGTGATTTTAAATGGTAGTTCCTAACCCCAAATATAAAAGATTTCTGTACATAGTAAATAAGACATTTACCCCTACACTTTATAATACTTTTCTGCTGTATTTCGACTTTGTTTCTACTTCTAACATTTCACTTAATATACCGACATGGCCAGAATGTCTACATGTAGTTAAAATTGGTTAACATTATTCGAAAACTGAAAAAAACTTAGTTTGTGCATTTAAGTATATTTGCGATATTATTTACGTGATTGTCGAGAACAGTGTTTACGAGTCAATATCATGGTACGTATTTCATTAGTTTTTAACAAGTTGACGTGTGACAGTTTAGGAATATTAGAGTGATGCTGGCCCACAACCACCCCCCCCTCCCCGGCCAGCATATCCAGGGTAGAGACATTAGTCAACATGTGTCGCGAGGCAGGTGGCGGAGCGCCATGACGCGTGTCCCGCGGCTTAGGCCTTCCCCCTTCACCACCCAACTCCCTACGCCTCTAGCAGGTCCGTGATATTTGTTGAGCAGGGAGATTTCACAAGATAGAAATAATCATGCACAGTTCGCCTAAATTCAGAAAAAACACGCACCGTGGAAGAAACAGATGACGAGCTGGATAATGGTGGCGAGAACACCCCCCACCCCCTTTAGCTAAACACAGGACAATGTGGAAACGCACCGAGAATAGCTGACAGAGCAAGCTAAGAGCAAAGTGTCACCCCTCCCCAACCTTCAGGAACCAGGGCACATGTTTTGAAAGGCATTGTTCTGCGTTCCACCGCCTCTCCCCCTCCCCCGATAATAGAGACACGTGTCGACACTTAAGGGGGACAATAGCGAGCATAAAAACCCCTTTTTGGGGAGAAGTGCGACTCAGTTGATCAGTACCGTGCAGAGAGGTCGGTCAGTTGATTAGTACAGCGCAGAGAGGGGTCAGTTGATTATTACCGCACAGAGAGTCAGTCAGTCGGTCGAGAGGCCGGGAGATTGGACTCCCGGCCACAACAGTACCTCAGTACAGCAGTGCGTCAGTAGGCAAGGTAAGAGAGTTCATTATCACCGCGCCGAGAGAAGAGTTGCGTCAAGGAATCGCGAGAAGACGTGAGCACGAGTCCGAACCGCAGTCCAGGGTGATGGCAGCACCTGCGGGCCTTTTTCCAAGGCCTACCACTTCGCCGGAGCTCATCCCCAGATGACAGCCTACCAACACTCACCGCTGAGTTAAGTATAAAAATCGGCGCCCAGAGAAGCCCCACTCAAACACGAAGTCGCCCAGTTAATACGAGTAGTCAAATTAGGTAACACACCTCGGAAGTGCTGATGTATGTAGTTCTTTTGTAAACTCCAGACAATATATTCGTGTTTCAAAATGAAACAGTATAATACTACATTATTGCAAACCCCTTAACCTTCAGGCATCAAATAGTCTGTGCTTGGGGGCATTAACAACGACACTATAAGCCACACTGTCTTCCACAGTGGCGGTATAGCGTCAAAGTAACGCTATAAAATAGCTTTATATTACACGTTGTACATTTTCTCTCTACTTTTAATATGTTTACATAGTTACTTGACGTTTGGTTGAACCTTTTCATGTTTCAGGCCAACATAAACAGTGGGGATTTCAAGCTGCCACTGATAACTTCAATTTCAGTAATTAAAATTGGTTTCTGCATTACATGCAATTTCATGAAATACGTTTTCATCAGTTATGTATTGTTTTGTTAGTATTCTGATGAAATTACGTTCACATCTTTGTAGTCATTCTAATATTACAAGTTAAAAGTTATTTTCTCGTAAGAAAGTTTAGGCCAAACTTTCATGGTGTTAGATCATGTAAAAAAAATTCATCTAGACGGATTTTCATGAAACTTGTATTAAGTGATAAATACCACCATGTAAGTGTGTTGTTACAATTTGGTTCAGGTACAGAGCTTCTATGACGACTATTTTCGGTATTCGTAACGTGACCGTAGCAAAAGCGGCCATTTGATTACGCATAGTGTGTGTGCATATGTATAAAATTATATGTGGGAGTTATTTGTACTTTAAGCATTATATTGTTCAGTTAGAATTGCGATACGTAGACAAATAACGATTATAATGTATGTAGCAAGAAAATAGTATTTTGTAATATTCTACTTAAATAACGTAATGTGTCATTAAATGCGTTTAAGCACGCAATTTTTATTAGTTATACACGTAAATGTTATTTAAAATAATTCCCGTATCATAAAACGACGATTTACCACTTTTTTTTGCCCGTAGATGATGAACTTAATACTTAGTAGGTATATCTCGGAGGGTTTCATTCCTATGAAGGGTAAAGTTATAACCTTGCACGTATTTAGCAAGGAATGTTCAAAACAGCGTGCCACTTATATAATGAGGGGAAATTAGAAAAACAATTTAGAAATATCATAGTAAATATCACATCATCAGTGTTCGCAAAAAAATATTATTTACTGTAATAAACGTGTACCTATTTACAATGTACACTACAATAGATAATCACATGTTGCATTGCTATATAAATAAATACAGCGGACTTCTAAACAGCTAATTGAACATACGCCATATGGCAGTGTTTACATTGAGATACTGCGAAACGATACGCAACGGGCTGAAAGTAGAAAATAAGCAGGGTTTTCAAAAGTACTCACTTTACCGCGAACAGCCTTTATGGAAAATTACGTGCTGTAGTATACATATTAAACATATCACATTCATAGTTTTACGTTACAATTCCTAAGTGAAGTTTCTTTGTGATGTTGCGTACTAACGCGAACGTTTTCAACGACTAATCATTTATTACCACACAATCGCAATAATTAGGGTCCGGAAGAAATTACGAATTAATTTCGGGATAGTAGTCTATATTTAAAACCCACATACATTGTAACTGGCTTGCGGCTCTATTTGACACAACCTGGAAAATTCTGAGACAATAATAAACCTTCAAGTAAACAAAGATCTAATCCCATGAGACCTGGTTAAGATGAACCTATCATTGAACAAATATATGAGGCTCGAATGTACCAAGAACATGAGAATGTTAGTCTATCTAGCCTACGGGCCATTTTATTCGCGAAAACGTCCGGGCCTGGCAGTATTAAGTTAAGTTCAGTACGAATTCAAATAAAATTGAAGAACTTAGCGTACAGTTGTACTATTATTAGTTGACTGTATCGAGGTACCGATTTTTAGGCTCAAGCATGCATCCATACCCACTTCCTCGCACAGAAAAATATAAGAATACGGTAAACAACATTTCACATTGAATATATCTTTTTTTCTTTTTACTAAAATTAATTTTGTCTTTCGCCTGCAATATGTATGTATGTTCCCTGGCAGAAAGATTTCTTATGATCCTTCCATCGACTTTCTGGAAGCATATAATTCAAATAAAACCGACTGAGTAATGGCAGCATCTNGATTTCTTATGATCCTTCCATCGACTTTCTGGAAGCATATAATTCAAATAAAACCGACTGAGTAATGGCAGCATCTTTTCTTCCCAAAATTGTAAATCTCTTTCAATACGCTCTACAAATAAAAAGCGGATGGAGAGTACACAACAAAATAAAAAAACTTCTTATACGCGATATAAATTTAGTCTTGAACCAGGAAGTAATAGTATGATATCTTTTAAGCTGCAAACAACCATGTTTCCACAACTCCAAGCAAATAGCACTTTTCTGCTCAACAGTCGCTTCTAGCAAAGACTTGTCTCCGATTTTGGGGATGCATTTGATTTCAACAATATCATCATTGCCCACCAGGCAATGGACTTGCACCCAAATACGGTTCACACTCTGATACAAACAAACTACATCTTTCTACTGTAACTGGTTTTTGTTGTTCCCACTTGGTTAAAGCATTTATTTAATTTATTCTGCAGTACAGAATTTCTTTGAAATATAGCTCTCGAGAATACCATAGTGTTTTCAGCGGATTGCNCTCTCGAGAATACCATAGTGTTTTCAGCGGATTGCGACATAATGTGGTATCTTTTCTTTGGCACATGTTTCCGAAATTTGATGCTGTGAGTCTGATAGTATCTGAAACCAGCGAAAATTCATTTTTATGTTGTCCGCGTGTCTGCCTTTCTAGTCAGCAGTTTTTAAATTATATTTTCGCACTTGGATTTCATTTCAGCCTCATCAATGTCCAATGGAGTGTGAAGTTTCTGATCTCCTGTTTTTTTGGCAAGCTTTTCGNCAAGCTTTTCGTGTACATACATCAGTGTTCTTTTTGCTCGTACCTCTTCACGTTTTGCGAACCTCTTTTTGAAGGTTCTTCCTGGACTTCGTCCAGTGAATTTCTTCCAAGGACTTATGTGCCACGAAGGCCCTTTTGTGTGACTCTGAGATGCTTCCAAACATCTTCATCGATAGCTTCCACGATTAGAGTAGTTCACCCTTTTCCTCCGGTAAATTTTGAAACAAGTCCCGTGTAACGTTCACCTTGGTTCGTTGTCTGATTGTATTTAAAACGATCAGCCTTACGCACAATTGGATCAAGAGCCTTCATCACTTCTCCTAACAGACCACTTACTTCAGCATCTTTGGTATTATCAGTTTCTCCTTCACGAGAACAACATTGTCTCCGACAGTTGACGTGTCGCTCAAACACATGATATAGTAAGTTTTTTTACATCGTTTCTCAATTGTTGTATGTCGCTAGTTTTAATCGCCTCTAATTGCAACACGCACCTCTGTCACAAGTATCTCTATTCTTGTGAAGCAAGCCACCCGTAGTCCGTCAACTCTTGCCCCTTGTGTTCTGTTAACATACGCCTCGACGGAAGAGGAAGTGCTGTGTCTTCGGCCAGTTTGTGTAACTTGTCCGATAAGCACCTTACCATGTTATTTGTACGTTACATTTTAACAACATACCTATGACGACCTTCGAGAAGTCTGCTGTAAACACTGGAGTCGCCGTCTCCAATGTAATACCGATAAAGTAAGCCGTACATGTCCTTGCTTCGTGAATATCCTTCCACAATAGCTTCAGATTCCATTCCTGTGGAAGGACTGTTGAAGATGCGATAGCATTTGTTTTTTGTCGGCGATGTCTTTGTGGACTTCGCGTGCGCGCACACAGAGAAGAACTTGTTTTTAACTTCCAGACGCAGAAGCATTTTGGTTTCCTCTCAGATTATCACCGCCTGTTGGAAAGTAAGCTAAGAAAGGCAGCGTAACATTTGCATGATTATTCATTTAACATGTGCGCCAAGCGAAATAATAATGTTTTAATCTTTTTCGATATGTGATTTGCGCAACAGTTAAGGAAACGTAGCGCTAAACCCGTTCAACTTTTAACAGTATATGAAATAGTCTAACAACGGAAATATTATATAACTGAATATAAATTACATTTCTGAATATATATTTGACTACGCTTTCCTTTTGGGAACAATATTTAAGTCGGGCCAGTATAAGTGCACATTAAGGACTTCAAATGTTGCTCTTTCATTCGCAGAAATGCACAAGTACTGCAACTGTACAGGAAGTGGTTTAGCGATACATAATTATCCAAGTTGGTTGTATTTTATTTTAAATAACCTTGTGCGTATGTGTCTGGGCACGAATATGTATATTTATGCACACACACACACACACACATATATATATATATTAGAGTGGGCCGAAAAAACATTTTTTTTTGCGATTGCTATACCCCTAAAAACTTGCCTTTTGCCTAGCTAAATTAAAACGCAATAAAAACATTCTTACAAAAAATATCTTTCGTTCGCGCATCGCACTCAAAGTTTTGAAAAATGACGAAATTTCAATACATTTTGTGAGTTTTTTATAATTATATAACATACTACTTTCGCAACGCTATAGGTCCAATTGTAAAGCTTAAAGTTTGAAAAAATAAAATAAAATAAAAAAAACTTACAATTTCCAAATGTTTATTGTTCGCTCAAAAAGCTCAAAAAACACATATTTTCCAGAAAATGCTGATAATTCGTGATTTTTAAAAACAAATTTTTATAAACGGTAAACCTATTTTATTTGAATTTTTTTCTAGTCAGCAGAATTTACTTTGAACTCAAATTTGTGAGAAAATTTCGGCAAAAAAAACAAATTTTCAGGGTGAGCAAAGAATGCGTTTCGCTGAATTACTGGATTGATAACTCCCAGTAAATTTTGAGGTAGGTACCGCGATGTTCTGATGGCTTCAAAAACAATCTTTGGACCGTCGGTGAAATTTTTGCTGGGTTTATTGCGTTTCACTGAACGAACTTTTATTAGGCTGAGGCTATTTGCTCCTAGTTTTTCTGTCAATCCTTTTTGCTAATTTACTTGTCTGTAAGTCCAACGATATAGTCTTTCTCAGTCCATACTTTCTTTGCAGGAAAATAAAACGTAGCTCAATTACAGGAATTCTGTTCGCCTTATCACAATGGCAATTGATAGAAATCGCGCACTCACACAAGTCAGGAATTTTTTTGCAAGTGCAGTCTATGATAATAGCACATTTACATTCTGCTACATCGAAGAGCAGAATAGATTCCCGTTTGAATTCGTAAATTTTNAGTCTATGATAATAGCACATTTACATTCTGCTACATCGAAGAGCAGAATAGATTCCCGTTTGAATTCGTAAATTTTTTTTTGGAATGCAGCTTTCTTTATGTTGCGGTGGTACGACTTTCTTATCTTATAGTACTTATTAATCAGCTGTACTAGTCGATACTCGGACACCGCACGAATGGAAGCTTTATTATACAAATACCTAATCTTACTTGCCACTGTTCCAGCCACTTCACGAAAACTCACATTTTTGTTGTTGGAGCGTTGCGCCATCTCACNCTAATCTTACTTGCCACTGTTCCAGCCACTTCACGAAAACTCACATTTTTGTTGTTGGAGCGTTGCGCCATCTCACATCGTTCTTGGAAGCAGCACATTAAGACATATTTGTAATTAGGAAGCTTGTTCGGCAAAAAATCTCTTGGATTACCGAATATTGGGCATTCAAAATCTTTTCTTTTAGTTATTTTCTTAGACACAGCCGTTTTCAACAAGCAGGTGAAGGTGAAAACAAAGTCAACATAACACACTTTTTGAGTAATTCACTGTCACATTAACAACTGCTGGCGATTGCCTGAGAAACAAAGGAACCTGGGTAAAGGACGAGGAAGATTTCAGAGCAGGTGGCAACGATATCGGGTCACCGGTCACGGAAAGGATCGGAAATACACGACGTGGTCCAAGGTAGAATCGCTCATGTTTCATTTAACTCTCCGTACTTCTATCTCCCGTATACCATCTATTCTACAGAATAGTCATTGGAATACAAATTATGTAAATGAATACTTACCATTTATGATGGTATGTTTATTACTTGTAAATGAAANATTGGAATACAAATTATGTAAATTAATACTTACCATTTATGATGGTATGTTTATTACTTGTAAATGAAAAAGTAATTAATTTAAAAAAAAAACTAAGAAATATCGCTATTTTATGGAAAATATGTGTTTTTTGAGATTTTTGCGCGAACAATAACCANTTTGGAATACAAATTATGTAAATGAATACTTACCATTTATGATGGTATGTTTAATACTTGTAATTAAAAAAAAAACTAAGAAATATCGCTATTTTATGGAAAATATGTGTTTTTTGAGATTTTTGCGCGAACAATAACCATTTTGAAATTCCAGATTAAGATTTTTTTTGTTTTTGCGTTTTTTAATCTTAAAGTTTCACAATAGGACCTATAGCATTGCAAAAGTAGTATGTTATATAATTATAAAAAAATTACAAAATATATCGAAATTTTGTCATTTTTCAAAACTATGAGTGCGATGCGCAAACGGAAGATATTTTTTTTATTTATTTTTTTTTTTTTTGCGTTTTGTTTAGCTAGGTAAAAGGCAATTTTTTAGAGGTATAGCAATCGAGAAAAAAATTTAATGTTTTTTCGGCCCACTGTAATATATATGTATATACTGTATACACACATACATATAGCCCGGGGAAGGTGCCTGTTGGAGGAAGACTTGTGAAATGCTTGCGGTTTCACAGAAATCTCATATGTAGCTGCGCCAGCCAAGTAGCGAGACTGTGTTCTATGTCTGACACGTAGATTCCAAATATGTCCTGTTTGTGGCTAATTTTTCCCATATGTGGTTTGGTGAATATTTTTTATAACGTTAAGTTATGCTTTCGTTTGGCCTTTAAAACGTTGTTATAATTTATGTACTAAATTGTTCCTGTACAAAGAAGTAACGGTATTTTGGACACGAAATGGCCGTATGCCCACTACCAGTCAATAAGAATGTTTAAAAAATATGTGGTTATGANAGATTCCAAATATGTCCTGTTTGTGGCTAATTTTTCCCATATGTGGTTTGGTGAATATTTTTTATAACGTTAAGTAATGCTTTCGTTTGGCCTTTAAAACGTTGTTATAATTTATGTACTAAATTGTTCCTGTACAAAGAAGCAACGGTATTTTGGACACGAAATGGCCGTATGCCCACTACCAGTCAATAAGAATGTTTAAAAAATATGTGGTTATGANAACGGTATTTTGGACACGAAATGGCCGTATGCCCACTACCAGTCAATAAGAATGTTTAAAAAATATGTGGTTATGACAGCTTTCCCTAGTATTTTGAGTAAGATGCTACTTCAGTAATTAGAAATGGCTACTTTTCCACAATTTCGACTATCATATTTCATATTAATACTAAAGAAAATTAATGGGGTTAGAAATATTTCTCAGAAAGAATACTGACATCTCCAGTCTCCTTTGAGTTTCTTTAGAAAGGAAAATGGATGATGCTCCTTGGTCTGAATCAAACCTTCTCCTTCCTTCTTTCTAGTAATGTGGAAAATAGGAAACTGGAAAATGGGATGCTTTTCAGTTGTATCACATTTTTATGGTCTGTAATTTACAAAAGTGTCGTCCGTCTAATAACGATCGTCTTCTAGTATGTAGAATCCTACAACTGAACGGCAACTCAAAAAGTTCGTTAAAAACTGTCGGTTAGAAGTGGAAACAATAGCATTTAACGTAATAGTTACGGTCGTAAAACAATGTTGATACAAACCATATGTTTGTATACGAAAGATTACAATTTTTGACGGTAAAAAACTATTTGGTGAAATAAGAACTAACGTTAAACTATATTGAAGATATGTGCTGCGTGGGTGGTATAAAAAACAAATTTGAAAATGATAGNAATAAGAACTAACGTTAAACTATATTGAAGATATGTGCTGCGTGGGTGGTATAAAAAACAAATTTGAAAATGATAATTGTTATTACAAATATTTTCTCTGCCTTTACTCAGCTTTTAAGATAAATAAAGACTCGTAATCTTAACGCGCTGTTTGTAAAGAAAGATTAAGCCACGTGCATATTTATGATAACATGGCATAACCAATCCCTATGTAACTGATTTAGAATAATTAGTGAGAACAAAATAATACCTGGAAAACGATATTCTGAAATATTGTCCATTTTAGTCGATATATTTTTCAAGGGCAATAAAATTATATGGTTTAATTTTTTTATTATATTAGTGCTCTAACTTTTTTACTTGGCTGCATGTCTTTTAATAATAAAATCGTAAATAATATATTTAGCAGATGAAAGTAACATTTTTAAGCGAAGTTTATTAAGAGTGTTTTCTTATTATCATTTTAATGCCCAAATGCTCTCCGCCAAGCCAACTTACAACATTGAAAAACCTACAGTCGAGAAGTATACCGTACACATGATTTCTCGCTTAAAAAAATATATGTTGATAGAGATNCATGATTTCTCGCTTAAAAAAATATATGTTGATAGAGATTCACGTATTTGTTTACAGTGCTATGGATTACCGTTATTTTTTAATGGCATTGCCAGCTGAAAGGGGCATGTACGCAATGCACTTTCACAACATTTTTCTGTGTGTATATATGTATATATAATTACAATAATTCGGTAAGCATTATTTTAAAAAACTGTGTTCACGNAATAAGAACTAACGTTAAACTATATTGAAGATATGTGCTGCGTGGGTGGTATAAAAAACAAATTTGAAAATGATAGTTGTTATTACAAATATTTTCTCTGCCTTTACTCAGCTTTTAAGATAAATAAAGACTCGTAATCTTAACGCGCTGTTTGTAAAGAAAGATTAAGCCACGTGCATATTTATGATAACATGGCATAACCAATACCTATGTAACTGATTTAGAATAATTAGTGAGAACAAAATAATACCTGGAAAACGATATTCTGAAATATTGTCCATTTTAGTCGATATATTTTTCAAGGGCAATAAAATTATATGGTTTTATTTTTTTATTATATTAGTGCTCTAACTTTTTTACTTGGCTGCATGTCTTTTAATAATAAAATCGTAAATAATATATTTAGCAGATGAAAGTAACATTTTTAAGCGAAGTTTATTAAGAGTGTTTTCTTATTATCATTTAAATGCCCAAATGCTCTCCGCCAAGCCAACTTACAACATTGAAAAACCTACAGTCGAGAAGTATACCGTACACATGATCTCTCGCTTAAAAAAATATATGTTGATAGAGATCCACGTATTTGTTTACAGTGCTATGGATTACCGTTATTTTTTAATGGCATTGCCAGCTGAAAGGGGCATGTACGCAATGCACTTTCACGACATTTTTCTGTGTGTATATATGTATATATAATTACAATAATTCGGTAAGCATTATTTTAAAAAACTGTGTTCACGNACATTTTTCTGTGTGTATATATGTATATATAATTACAATAATTCGGTAAGCATTATTTTAAAAAACTGTGTTCACGTTACCTGGATTTCAATCTTTTAGCGGCACGAACTCGAGCCGTCTTGCTCCTCATCGATTTTCTCTTCACAGATAATGTAGGGTGTTTGTTTGGCTTCTTTTTTCTCATGTCCGGTAGTCGGAAATGTGTTTTCCGCGAAGAAGCTTTGCAAGGACTGAGCTACGTGTAGAAGAGAAAACTGTGCGGGCCTGCTCAAGGTCTAGCAACCCTGCGCGGGCTTGCCCAACGTCTGGCAACCCTGTGCGGGCTTGCTCAACGTCTGGCAACCCTGCGTGAGCTGACTCGCCACCGTCCTACTCCGCATTCGTGTCTGTCGCACGGAGGGTGAATCCCGCCCGGCGCTATGACTTTGACAATTTATACTTTGACCCACAGTTTCTACATTACTAAAGTTACACATATGTCCTCGCAATGTTTTTTATGCAGTTTTCTTGCTCAAATGAGCAGTATAGACAAATCTTACGTACTTATGATAACCTGTTCGTTTCATTACGTTTCATTCATGTAACCGTAATTGTGTTGAAAAACTCTAGCATATGCCGTTTATTTCACGTTTCTATCTTAATTAGGCTCTGTTTGAGATGGACATTTCTTTCCCTATCTTTATTGCTGGGACGCTGTTCAGTCTTAAGTAGTATCGCTGGCCCGGTCTACAAGGTTCACCGCATCCCGAGTCTCGCTGAGAGAGGCAAGGGCATTGACCAGATCATTCTTTTGTAGATAACCTCAGAAATTCAATCCGCTGAAGATCAGGAGCGCGCGAGTCGCTATAGGCTTATCGCGGCGGCACGGAGTGGCACGCGGCGGCTGACCTTTGAATATCGCCGCGAACTTCTCACATTACTACTCTGGCCTTCTTCTTCCTTCGCTCGCACGCGCGGGACGGGGCAAGGGAAGCGACGCGAAGCAGCGGGCGCGTCACAATATGGTCACCGATGAAAGTTCCGTAAGGGTGCCTTATAGACGCCTGGATTTTCGCCTAGAGGCTACGATGAGGCTTGAGGTAATAAGCCTGGGTCGCCCTTAGCGCTTCTTTGCTTCTAGTCCCCTGGCGTGCAACATACGTCAAGGCAGGCGGCCACCTTAACAGACGGAGAGACGAGACAGAGTCTATCCTTATTCTCGTGCAACGGAATCGCGCAGGACGAAAAGCCCCGCAGAAACATTTCCACGTCTCCTGGAACAATATATCCGCTGAAGGGAACAGCGGACAACCGCGCCTCGCTTGCTCTGGCCGGAAGGAGGTGGGTTGGGAGAGGAAACGCGGGGATAATTGAAGAAGTTGAAAGAGACGCGCGACAGAGTAGGGAGACGAGGAGAAGTAGGAGCAGCAGAAGGATGAGGAGGAGGGAAAAACAATCTGGCGTGTTTTCTTTTGCCCGGAAGAGGAGGCTAGAAGGGTTTCGTCGGACGGGCGCCGTTAATTTACTTGGGAACTGATTGCGGGGCTGGGCTCTTCACCGCTGCCTCGGCCGGGACACTGCAGGAGCTTCAGGCTGCGATAAATGTTTGATGGAAAACGGCGGGCAGACTGAGGGGGTGCTACAAACCCTTCCCAACCTACCCCCGCCATCGCCTCACCAGTAGCATGTCATCTGCTCACAGGCCTTCTCGTTGCCACGCCGCCAACTGCTACAGTTTCTCCGTCTTTCATCGAAACGACCGTTCACAGCCGTCCGTCCAGAAACATGCTACTCGTTATTGACATTCCTCCTCCGGCGTCTTCCCTAGTAAACAAATCATAATCTCTTGGCTTGGATAAGAAATCGGTTATCTTTCACAGGCCACGACGTCGATGTATTACGTCTAAGGCTCATCGGCGATCTCCCAAATGTGCTAGGTTCGACCAACTGTGCTGAACCTCCTGCAGCTGGAAGCCTCAAACTTAAAAACCCATCCACAGTATAAACGATTATTTTTTACTTATTGATGAATGTTTATAACACCAATATTAAAAATACAGCATTGTAATGAAATACAAATACAGGAGCCAGTGTTCAGAATAAATNAATGTTTATAACACCAATATTAAAAATACAGCATTGTAATGAAATACAAATACAGGAGCCAGTGTTCAGAATAAACATGACAGCATACAAAATTGCTCTTCTGTTGTCGTGGAGGTGACAGAAAAAACACAGTAACGTTACTGAAACAAACAAAGAATCAAGTTCAGTAGCTAGTCGGGGAAAATATCCAAAACCCCAAATTGAAGTAAAAAAATATTATAACACATGGAACGAGGAGTTATTCAAGGACAGTAAAAAAATTACAACAATAAGGAAAACAAGAAGAAAAATTATGTTGAGACCNGGAACGAGGAGTTATTCAAGGACAGTAAAAAAATTACAACAATAAGGAAAACAAGAAGAAAAATTATGTTGAGACCAACATGCAAACATCAAGAAAGGCAGGTGCGTATACGATATGCAGCAAGGTTCTATGGCACCTCGAAACCTTAGGTGTAAGTGTTGTGCGAACAAAAAGAAACCAAATAATTAGAAAATGAAACTAAACAAAAACACTAAAGTGTGTGTGTGTTCCACAGTTATACGGCACTGTGAGACCATAGATGGGAAACATGTATCATAAGAAAATAAAAGTAAAAGGCAGTAACAAACGGAAAGCAAGTGTTGGTGTGTTTCACAGTTATTAAGCATTGTGCAAACCATAGGTGCAAATGGTGTTGTTAGAAAAAAGGGAGGAAGAATAATTAACAAGAAGTTACTGATAACTAATGACCCTACATTCTTCTACATGGGTGCGAGTAAATTTTACTGAAGTTCTTGAAAGCTTAGATGTTAGGTAGGCATTGACGTTTCATTGACAGCAATATCTTTAGAGTTGAAACCAGAAACATGTGAAACAGTACAAAGACAATTAAAATACACGAGTGACTTACCCGGAATTCGAATTCAGAACAACTTTTAAAACTAAGCTAGTTTGCAATCAACTGCATCATGGAGGTAAGATTCTGAGCATCAACTTAGGATGTAATCAGTGTAATGATTTTAATGATAGGGTTCACTTACCTGAAATATATACTTGGCCATCATTTTGAAAATAAGTGTATGACAAACCTAAAAACATAACAGTTAAAATATCCTACNTGAAATATATACTTGGCCATCATTTTGAAAATAAGTGTATGACAAACCTAAAAACATAACAGTTAAAATATCCTATCGCAGTACTGTTTGTTTGCCATATTTGGTAGGAATCGGAAAATTGTTTCCCGAGGTAAGACAAAAACTTTATTTATTCATGTGGCGCTAGCCTACAAAATGGAGGAAAAAGGCTCCGTCTAGACACATTTTATGTTTGTTGTGTATACTCCCAGCATACGAAATTAAAATGGAATTTATTAAATTTTTTAAAGTTATGCCAAACTATGTTAAAATATCTGTATGGTCGCCATTTAGAAAATAAGTGCCTAATATAGTTTAATTAGTTATATTTACCTGGACTATCATAATATTTTTTACGTGCCAAATTTGGCGATAATTAGTTCAATAGATTTCGAAGTATAATAAAAAAGATTTATTTTTGCATGTGGCGCTATGGATTAAAATGGCTGAAAAAAGTGGTTGTTGTTTAGCTTATATGATGCTTGTTATACATACCGTCAGCGTACAAAATTTGGTTGAAATTGGCAAAATGGTATAGTAAACCAAATAGACCTATAATATTTGTATGGCCATTTTGAATATAAGTGTATGATTAAGATTTTACTTATATTAACTTGGCCTATCATAGTATTATTTATTTGCCAAATTTAAATAAAATTTGTTGAGTAGTTTTCAAGATAGGAGATAAAAGCATTATTAATCATGTGGCACTATCTTCCAAAATGGTGACAAAAGTGGTTGTTGTTTGGCTTATATAATGCTTCGAATAGATACTGCTAGCATACAAAATTTGGTTGAAATTGGTCAAACGGAGTTATACCAAATAAACCTGATATATTTGTATAGCCACCATTTTGAAAATAACTGTCTTATTAGGTTCAATTACTGACATTTACCTGGCCAATCACAGTATTACTTACGTAAAAAATTAGGTGAAAATTGGCTCAGTATTTTTCTAAATATAATGTAAAAGCTTTATTTTTTAATGTGATGTTGTCTTCTAAAATTGTGAATCAACAACAATTTCACATTTGAATTTAATGCTTACAACTTGCGCTGTCAGCATACAAAATTTGGTTAAAATCTGTTCAATGGTTTTTGAGATTTAACAAATTGCCCTAAATTTTAAAATGGTGCCATTTTTAAAGTAAGTACGCGATGNTTTGGTTGAAATTGGTCAAACGGAGTTATACCAAATAAACCTGATATATTTGTATAGCCACCATTTTGAAAATAAGTGTCTTATTAGGTTCAATTACTGACATTTACCTGGCCAATCACAGTATTACTTACGTAAAAAATTAGGTGAAAATTGGCTCAGTATTTTTCTAATTATAATGTAAAAGCTTTATTTTTTAATGTGATGCTGTCTTCTAAAATTGTGAATCAACAACAATTTCACATTTGAATTTAATGCTTACAACTTGCGCTGTCAGCATACAAAATTTGGTTAAAATATGTTCAATGGTTTTTGAGATTTAACAAATTGCCCTAAATTTTAAAATGGTGCCATTTTTAAAGTAAGTACGCGATGTGGTCTAAAACTATACAAGTCTGGTGTCCTTACTTATTACTAGATGTTTACAGTGTTTGATGAAATTCGGTTTACGAGTTCAAAAGTTGAAAGGGTGGTACACACACACACACTCACGCGCGCACACACACACACACACACACACAGACACAGACAGGAAAGTGATCTAATAAGAGATCTAATAAAAACTAAGAGAAAAGGAAACATATATCGGTAAANCACACAGACACAGACACAGACAGGAAAGTGATATAATAAGAGATCTAATAAAAACTAAGAGAAAAGGAAACATATATCGGTAAATATTTTGTAATATTAAAACGTGGTCTGGGATAAGTACGCACTGTGATTGGCGGAGCTCCTAGCCAACAACACAACAGTAAGGCATGTTACAAGCAATCTTGACAGGAAAGGAGGAAATCAGGAGAAAAGAGAAGTACATGGAAAAGAACACAAAATCCCGAGAAGGCAAACCAACAATTCTCTCACTGCATCAGGGCGCATTGACAAAATTATTATAACATACTACATAACTTAAATGTCAAACACTTTTCACGGTAAACAATATTACCAAGAGCACAGGTATTAACGTGCAAGCAATGCAAAGATGCATGAAATCACTGAAAAGACAGACAACGGAAAAAAGACCATGCCAACATTCAGGCTGACAAAAAAAAACATAATTTACAATACAAACAGGATACTATCGAAACAGACATCGGTAGGTAGTTATAAGAACGGAACCACATAAGCTTTTTATTGTTCCTTCAAAAAATTTACAATAAATCAACAAAATGTGAATGCGTAATTTTTTTTCTGCTAACAATGCTGTTAAATCTACTTGAAGAGAAAAATATGCAAGAGAAAGTCACACACTTGCTGTATATTAATGNCTGCTAACAATGCTGTTAAATCTACTTGAAGAGAAAAATATGCAAGAGAAAGTCACACACTTGCTGTATATTAATAGTATAGGCTGTTCACGGTAAAGTGAGCACTTTCGAAATAAACCATTAAAAATTTTTACTGCCCACATGTAAGCATATTTGAAAGGGGCCCGCCAGCCTGGAGCTCAAACTGCTTTTCAGTGTGTTTGAGATCTACGTTTTTCTTACGAAACTATGAAACGTGCGTCCAATGTGCTGCGCTACGAAAGTAACACACACTCCAAACCTTACCTCTCAATCACTTTTAAAACTTCGCGCGCATTAAAAACGTAACTCCAGAGCTATCCAACACAAAATACCTCTCTAGATTTTTCGTATACTCGTGGTGCTATTATTTGAGCAGTGATGTAACTATGCAAGACATGCCTCCTTTTCATTCTGAAAGTTTCAAGCAAATGCGGTAAAACATAATTCCAATTACCACCTTTAGTCGTTATCAAAGTGTTCTCCCCTGAATAACAGTTTTATAAATATTTTAAACACAAATATTTGGAGCTACTTATGATGAAACAACAAATTACTCTGTAGCGTTTTCAGGTATCGAGATCTTTAATAAGTGGTACTTTCATGAGTCATATAACTTTACTCATTTAATAAATTGCGACTGTTATGATATTAGCATACCAGAATTTGAGTCCATGTACTTATATCGAATTATACGACGAATATGAATTATCCATTTTAATTGAGATAAAATATTGCTTTGATAGAACACTCTTCGGCGCAAGGTCCTCGAGAAAATGGCTTAAAATTTTGAAATGGTGCTATTCTCAAGTTTTAAAGCCACATTTGAATGGTNTATTCTCAAGTTTTAAAGCCACATTTGAATGGTAAACTTTAAGAAAGGTACAAATTAGATAGGTTTATTTTTTGTACAAACACACAAAATAAAGAATTGACGTAAGAGTAATTATTTGTGTTTGTTAAAAACCTTCATGTTATGTTTCTAATATTTTGTACTTGTATCTAGGGACNACGTAAGAGTAATTATTTGTGTTTGTTAAAAACCTTCATGTTATGTTTCTAATATTTTGTACTTGTATCTAGGGACTATGGAAGGTTTATACTATTATGAGGAATGGAAGGTTTATACTATTATGAGGAAAGAACTGAAGTTAATTATTAAGACAGAACAGATATTTAATACACTTTATAGGAGTTAGAGTAATTATAGGCTATTGGCGAGGGNAAGTTAATTATTAAGACAGAACAGATATTTAATACACTTTATAGGAGTTAGAGTAATTATAGGCTATTGGCGAGGGAGGTCCTAATCAATTACGATATATGACTAATCTGAATGATACCGTCGCCTTATGCTGAGTGGTGAGTCGGAAAGCGNAGGTCCTAATCAATTACGATATATGACTAATCTGAATGATACCGTCGCCTTATGCTGAGTGGTGAGTCGGAAAGCGACGAGCGACACGCCAAGCTGCATCTAGATGGCTTCATCTCGGCGTGGGTCCACGGACAGACGGGCTGACAGATCGCGCGTGCAAAGCGTAGCCGTATTATATGGTTTCTGGTGGCGTAATTGTCCCAAATACCGTGCCGCCGGGAAGGGAGCGCCACTGGCGCTTCGCTGATGTGATTTGTAAACTGTTATTGCTGTAATGTGTTTGTGATTCTTCGCCTGGTCTGGATACCAACGCGTCGCTGCTGTTCGCTAAGCTTGTCCGCCTTTAGTTGAGTGTCGTAGGAATTGTAGACTTCATTATTATGCCGGTGACTTCATTATTATGACGGAAGTAGATACGTGGGTAGGATGCAGACACTTACGAGGTCCTTTTAATGCTCGGTTAAGGACTGTGGAAAGATCTAGTTGTGCTCAAATACTAGAAAAATACAATCTAAAACAGTGTTAGTACTACTTGATATTTTTGATGGGGTTTGATTTATTGACTATATATAATACTAGTAATTATCGTATAGTCCTACAGCAATAGTCTATAAAATCTATATTTTTTTTCTTAAAGGTTGCCAACTTTTTGCCAACAATTTAAGACATAAATTAAAAAATTTGTAACTATTCCAAAGTAATTGTTTTTAAAATTTAAAATTATTATGTAAGCATATATGCCGATTTTGTAACTTCTTTGTGTCATTATTCGCAAAAAATCAATATATATATATTTTATATCAACTATCGCTTTATAATATGCTTTTAACTGAATTTAACAAACCATAGAGAAATAAAGATATATTATTAAGTAGTTATAAATCAGTCCTTGGTTTCATAATTATAAAATTCACGTGCAGCGAAACATATTCATGNCCTTTAATGCTCGGTTAAGGACTGTGGAAAGATCTAGTTGTGCTCAAATACTAGAAAAATACAATCTAAAACAGTATTAGTACTACTTGATATTTTTGATGTGGTTTGATTTATTGACTATATATAATACTAGTAATTATCGTATAGTCCTACAGCAATAGTCTATAAAATCTATAATTTTTTACTTAAAGGTTGCCAACTTTTTGCCAACAATTTAAGACATAAATTAAAAAAAATTGTAACTATTCCAAAGTAATTGTTTTTAAAATTTAAAATTATTATGTAAGCATATATGCCGATTTTGTAACATCTTTGTGTCATTATTCGCAAAAAATCAATATATATATTTTATATCAACTATCGCTTTATAATATGCTTTTAACTGAATTTAACAAACCATAGAGAAATAAATATATATTATTAAGTAGTTATAAATCAGTCCTTGGTTTCATAATTATAAAATTCACGTGCAGCGAAACATATTCATGGGCCTTAAGTTTGAACCAGCGTTTGTTTCTAAANGGGCCTTAAGTTTGAACCAGCGTTTGTTTCTAAAAAGTAGCGAGATACATTCTCGCAATCTACCTGACAGGCGCGAACTGGAGGAGGGGAGGAGGAAATCATAGGCATACATCCCCCTCCCCCCCCCGAAAATAAAGTTTATGCAACTTGTTTGGTTATTTAAAATTTAATAAATAAATGTAACTAACTGAATTTAAAAAAAAAGGAATTAAAGAATCAGATTATACTAACAAAGGAAAGTAATGTGTGTGAACCATTGCATATTTTATTATACTGTGGAAATAAAATGTTTAATTTCACAATAAAGGCTAACTATTGTTGTAAGATTTCATTGTTTATTTTTCTTCCCGTTCAATAATTCTAGTGCTTAATGCAAATGTAAATCAGTACAAGAGTAAATATCCCCGCCACCCCGGCGGCAATCAGGGTGCCGGCATCATACTGGACAGCACTAAACAAGAGGCTGCAGGCAAGACGGGTACAAGTAGNCCGGCGGCAATCAGGGTGCCGGCATCATACTGGACAGCACTAAACAAGAGGCTGCAGGCAAGACGGGTACAAGTACCTGCCAATATCCGTCCGGAAATAAAAATTTCACGTCGGAAACCACCAGTTCAGACCCCGGCAAGAAACAACAGAGCAGGTAATGCTAGGCCGTTGAACTCGCTTCATAGATTACTTTCGTAAGATCCTCTGGAGGTGTGTCTCGCCACTGTGCGCGGAAGTGCCCGCCATAAGCAGATCATATGCTGGCTCACACGAGCCGCCGGATTGGGGGAAGATGGGATAAATGACAACGGTGGTATAGCACAAGTGCTGGTAATTCTATCGGCACGTAAACAATACCCTAGGGAACGANGGATAAATGACAACGGTGGTATAGCACAAGTGCTGGTAATTCTATCGGCACGTAAACAATACCCTAGGGAACGAAAGTGCAGTGCGGTTCCACGTGGCTCTGGTTGTAAATATGAAAATCCTGTCGCAAATCCACAGCCCGTGACATAACCAAATTCTACTAATAAGTTTCGGATCGCAACGCGCGGTTCATTATTCATTACTGTGCAGATTATTGTCCACAGCAATGAAGAATCCTACGTTTCTCCCACACCAGCTGATAAGGAAATTTCCGGGGNCCCGGCGGCAATCAGGGTGCCGGCATCATACTGGACAGCACTAAACAAGAGGCTGCAGGCAAGACGGGTACAAGTAGCTGCCAATATCCGCCCGGAAATAAAAATTTCACGTCGGAAACCACCAGTTCAGACCCCGGCAGGAAACAACAGAGCAGGTAATGATGGGCCGTTGAACTCGCTTCATAGATTACTTTCGTAAGATCCTCTGGAGGTGTGTCTCACCACTGTGCGCGGAAGTGCCCGCCATAAGCAGATCATATGCTGGCTCACACGAGCCGCCGGATTGGGGGAAGATGGGATAAATGACAACGGTGGTATAGCACAAGTGCTGGTAATTCTATCGGCACGTAAACAATACCCTAGGGAACGAAAGTGCAGTGCGGTTCCACGTGGCTCTGGTTGTAAATATGAAAATCCTGTCGCAAATCCACAGCCCGTGACATAACCAAATTCTACTAATAAGTTTCGGATCGCAACGCGCGGTTCATTATTCATTACTGTGCAGATTATTGTCCACAGCAATGAAGAATCCTACGTTTCTCCCACACCAGCTGATAAGGAAATTTCCGGGGNGCCAATAAGGTATCTTACAAAAATGTGTAATACAATTTTGTTTTACCATCTAATCCAATGCTTCGTAAATTGGAGAAAGTTATTAAAATTCCTTCGACGGGAAGGTGCAACACGTGCAGTGGAATTCCAACACATGCATTTGATAGGATAATCTGTGTGTCATTACCCACGTGTCTCAAACCATTTTGCAGTATTGCTGTTTAATTAGCAGTTTAGTGCAAATTTTTATAGTCTTTATGGTATTATAGTGTTGGCATTTATTCTAATTGGATTATATTAAGTATTAATTCACATCACGTTTTTAACCTTTAAAGTTGTAAATAAATGTACTTATTTAAGTCACATTTCAAATTGAAATTTAGAATCATTATTAATTTAATATCGCATACCAGTAAAGTGGTACAACAAATGGAAATACATTTACAGTTTATTACCCATCTTTCTTGGACAATAAAGCGATTAAAAGATTAATATTCAGAAATAATCACAAAAATATTGCAACTATGTATTTCTTATTAGAAATTTGATCATTAATGCAGGAGCTATTAATGAAACTGATGAGTGGGCCTAACGGAACTAAACCATTTGTACTAAAGTCATAAACTGAGATAATTTGCAGGAAGAGAAATGCGATGATCGCGAGTTATTGTGTAGCGTGTAGCAACTCGACACCTCCCACCACAATTTGCAGTTTATGTTGAGGACATGTCAAGCAGCGACTCCGAATGTAGCAGGGGTCGGTGACAACGGAAACATCTGCAAAGCATGGGCGCCCGCTGTGGCATGCAAATGTCTAATAATTTACTACCGAACATAAAAACATAACAGTTTCTAAAAGTAACGTTTTCCTTTCCTGCTATACATTTGGAGAGCCGATAAAATGCCTATAGGTATTTATGCTCGTCGTTATATAATGCGTAGTCCATCCCGTATAAAACCGAAGTATTTATTTAATTTATGAGAAGGGCAAGAAAACAGAATATCCTTTCGCTTTACATTTTGTTCACGGCCTTGACAGACTGTAACTGAAGAGCACGGCACTGCAATAGTTGGATACTCAAATACTTATAAAAAATGTAGTTGAGAACCTCTTCAGATTTCGCGTTTCAATTGCTAATCGAAATGTGGTTCGGAATTATGATGTGATATCTATCAACTGATTTCCCTCAACTTTCCTAGTTAATATAGATACTAATTTGCTTACTTGAACTCCGGGTCGTGGGTGGGAATACTGGCGTCTACATACGAGGTTCTTTAAACAGCAACAGTTGCTGATTTGAGAAGAAACTGGTAGAACTAAACATATTCACGGCTACTTCAGCTAAGAGGAATGATCAACGCACTGTGTTACAATTGGGAGCACGGCATGTGTTTGAGTACCCTGAAGAAAGTTGGCGGGGTGAAGTAACATTGCTGTCATTGTTGTGTAGTCGGGAACAGCAAGAACGTAACACCGTGGTATCGACCTGGATAAGTGTAAGGCAAATACTGTTATTCCAGAACAAGAGGAGCTTAGCTTGCATTATGCAAACAGCGGAAAATGTACTCCAACCGTGAATTGAGAGAATACAAACGACACAGCTGATGGAATTCCCAAAGACACTGAAGCTACTCAGCCAATCTCACGGAACCATTACTTCGGCCTACCGGGACGCCTTTTCTACTAAATCCCACAAAACCTCTCTGTGGCGAATCTCGTAGTTTTCTACAGCGAAGTATTNCGAATCTCGTAGTTTTCTATAGCGCAGTATTACGGACAAAGAATTTACAAAAATTACACTGTGTTGATGGCATTCCGTATCAATACTACAAAATTACAGAGAACTAAAAAAGATAGCATTGTGGTTCACAAAAGTAATCGGAGAATATGTTTTCAAGTTCAGGCCTACCTAGGCTGTGGNCTAAAAAAGATAGCATTGTGGTTCACAAAAGTAATCGGAGAATATGTTTTCAAGTTCAGGCCTACCTAGGCTGTGAAGACGGTGTCTGCAAAAACATAGCGCTTCCGACACAAACTCATTTTGTATTGCACACTTCGTCGCATGTGTACTTACATCGAAGTTTAAAGCTATTCCTTGGTTGCAAATTTAATGCAATCTTGATATGTGTATTTTTATGTAAAATGGAATTTCTTTATTCACCCGGTTATAATATAATGCCTTATTAAATATTTTGCTACCCTATTTTTTGGGTTTGGAATTTGGAACCAGAATCGCAGCCCGTGTCTGAGTCGGATTGTGTAAAAACTGAGGAGTCGGAGTTGGAGTTGAGAATTTGGCGCACCAACTCCGCAGCTCTGAAACCAAAAGTGTTGTTGACGTGTTCTCGAAGGGATTTGAAAGATGATAGTTACTATNCACCAACTCCGCAGCTCTGAAACCAAAAGTGTTGTTGACGTGTTCTCGAAGGGATTTGAAAGATGATAGTTACTATAATGTTATTATCATTTCACGCCTTTCTTGCATTAGGGTAGAGAAGTTCTAATGATGGGTATACTGTAAAAAAATATCGTATAATTACGTAAATGTATGGGTAAAGTTTTCCAGAAATCTTTGTAATTATACGAATAATTTTTCTAAATAAGGGGCTTTCCGATGACAACTGTATTATCATCCAGTAATATTTAAATAACGGCATTTCTATTGAAAGTCATAAACCATATATCTAATTATCAAGGNCTGTATTATCATCCAGTAATATTTAAATAACGGCATTTCTATTGAAAGTCATAAACCATATATCTAATTATCAAGACTTTATTATAATAGGTATTATTTTAGCTGTCTGCTTTAATTTGGCCAAGGGGATATTCATTTGCTGAAAATATTTCCAGGTACGTCACCGTATGTTAATTTACCCTAAAGCAACAAATATAATCTCATGACCTGTACATATTACTGTTTACACTCGTAGAATTACAACATATAATGTAAGATGAACTGGTGTAGTGTTAAAGAAAATGTGCTCTCACCTCAACAGAATCTTACTGATGGAAGATTTGTTTAGTAAATTTATTGCGAAAGATAACTTTTTGTTACGTTTTAAAGTTTTTTCTGAGATCAAAAATTAAAAAAAAAACAGCATTGAAACTTTATGGCTTTACAATGTAAATAGAAAACATGAGGCTATAATTAGTATAAATGATGTTGTCATAGCTGGTTTCCGTGCAAAATGAATATATCCGCTGAATTCAAACGCAGTACCAGACCACTTTTCCAACATTTATAATATTTATAATTTTGATAATCGCGAGAATGGTTCTGTAGAAGAAGATTAAGTGTTAAAATCACACCTCAACAATCCCCAAGAGAAACAAAGAAGCAAATTATGTGGTTGCAAACCAACGTATGTGCTCAGAAATTCTGATTTGATGGAGAGAAGTAACATTGCTTATATTACTGTTATTCAGGATTGCTACAAAATATCACTTATACGGTCACAACTTCAGACACTGCAGGGAACGGAACGAAAACTCATAGGAACAATTCACAACCTTTGTTGTTTAACCAGAGTTTTGAACCATAGATTCATGACCAATTGTAGATTGAGAATGTTGATCTGACACAGCACACAATGAAGCATTTTATGGAGTTGAGTCCAGTACGTATGGTCTCCATTTTTGGGACGAAAAGACGAACTCAATCAGCAGAACTTATTTCAAATGAACAGAAGAAAAAAAAATTCTAAACAAAGAAAGCTGTAAGTGAACCATTACAGAAATGGAAAGCACGCGGAGAAGAAAATAACATTTGCCAATCAGTTTGAGTGAATCAGATGAAGAAAGAAACGAAATTTGCTTGGAGTGTCTCGACAACTATCATATAACAAGAGACAAAATATAATGGATTCATAGTGTTATATGTGGAAAGTGGTTGCTTGAAACTTTCACTACTCGTGGCATCTCCAAGTGTAACATTTGCGGCCGGTATGCAAAATGTCTAAATATTACGACGCAGTCCAGCAGTTACATCTAAAACGTTTGGTCTAGACCTAAGGTTAAGAATTAAATAAGTGGTTTCTACAATACAGTATTGTTACGGTATTTTAAGTGTATCTTTATTTGTGGGGCATCTCTTTCACATGAAGAATTTCTTCCATATATATTGGGTCATCTCATCCATAGCACGAATTATTTTGCTAAAAAAAAGTATGATTGCGTTTATGTTAATATTTAAAGAAATGCACCATGATAATCAGTATTTCTCCTTTGATCTTCAAAGTTTTATTAATCAACGAAAAACACAAACAGTCCTATTTAGTCAATGTGATAATTTTTAACGATGCTTTTCTTTGCGTAGGCATCTCCCACATTAACCCACGAGTCCGTATTTTAGTGTCTTACCCTNAATTTTTAACGATGCTTTTCTTTGCGTAGGCATCTCCCACATTAACCCACGAGTCCGTATTTTAGTGTCTTACCCTTTTATGTAGTAATTAATTTTCATTTTCTTACAAAAACAAAATAACAGCTGCGTTCNCGTATTTTAGTGTCTTACCCTTTTATGTAGTAATTAATTTTCATTTTCTTACAAAAACAAAATAACAGCTGCGTTTATAACTTTATTTCACTGATATATTCTCTTCACTTCCTCTTTTATGCTTTCTAAAGTAGGCAAATTGCGGTCGTTTTGCTGTAAAATTTCTAGTTTCCGAGATATTTCAAGTGTGGTACAGGAACAGTCGCCATTTTAGCATTTTATTCATAATAATTAGGCCACACAACTACATTACAACNGTGTGGTACAGGAACAGTCGCCATTTTAGCATTTTATTCATAATAATTAGGCCACACAACTACATTACAACTTCTGTGTAGACTCGTGTTGCTACTTTCACAGTCTTATCTTGACGAGTTGACACCCATTATCTTAACATTTGTAGGTCACGAGGTTTTTTTAACGTTGCATTCCAGAGAATAAAGCTGTGTAAAGGGGGCTGTGGGCTGATTACGAACATCACACATCGCAATATTCGGTTCGCTGAGAAGCGATTTTGTCGGTGTGCAGAGCACTCNGGAACAGCAAGAACGTAACACCGTGGTATCGACCTGGATAAGTGTAAGGCAAATACTGTTATTCCAGAACAAGAGGAGCTTAGCTTGCATTATGCAAACAGCGGAAAATGCACTCCAACTGTGCATTGAGAGAATACAAACGACACAGCTGATGGAATTCCCAAAGACACTGAAGCTACTGAGCCAATCTCACGGAACCATTACTTCGGCCTACCGGGACGCCTTTTCTACTAAATCCCACAAAACCTCTCTGTGGCGAATCTCGTAGTTTTCTATAGCGCAGTATTACGGACAAAGAATTTACAAAAATTACACTGTGTTGATGGCATTCCGTATCAATACTACAAAATTACAGAGAACTAAAAAAGATAGCATTGTGGTTCACAAAAGTAATCGGAGAATATGTTTTCAAGTTCAGGCCTACCTAGGCTGTGGAGACGGTGTCTGTTAAAACATAGCGCTTCCGACACAAACTCATTTTGTATTGCACACTTCATCGCATGTGTACTTACATCGAAGTTTAAAGCTATTCCTTGGTTGCAAATTTAATGCAATCTTGATATGTGTATTTTTATGTAAAATGGAACTCCTTTATTCACCCAGTTATAATATAATGCCTTATTAAATNAAAACATAGCGCTTCCGACACAAACTCATTTTGTATTGCACACTTCGTCGCATGTGTACTTACATCGAAGTTTAAAGCTATTCCTTGGTTGCAAATTTAATGCAATCTTGATATGTGTATTTTTATGTAAAATGGAACTCCTTTATTCACCCGGTTATAATATAATGCCTTATTAAATATTTTGCTACCCTATTTTTTGGGTTTGGAATTTGGAACCAGAATCGCAGCCCGTGTCTGAGTCGGATTGAGTAAAAACTGAGGAGTCGGGGTTGGAGTTGAGAATTTGGCTCACCAACTCCGCAGCTCTGAAACCAAAAGTGTTGTTGACGTGTTCTCGAAGGGATTTGAAAGATGATAGTTACTATAATGTTATTATCATTTCACGCCTTTCTTGCATTAGGGTAGAGAAGTTCTAATGATGGGTATACTGTAAAAAAATATCGTATAATTACGTAAATGTATGGGTAAAGTTTTCCAGAAATCTTTGTAATTATACGAATAATTTTTCTAAATAAGGGGCTTTCCGATGACAACTGTATTATCATCCAGTAATATTTAAATAACGGCATTTCTATTGAAAGTCATAAACCATATATCTAATTATCAAGGCTTTATTATAATAGGTATTATTTTAGCTGTCTGTTTTAATTTGGCCAAGGGGATATTCATTTGCTGAAAATATTTCCAGGTACGTCACCGTATGTTAATTTATCCTAAAGCAACAAATATAATCTCATGACCTGTACATATTACTGTTTACACTCGTAAAATTACAACATATAATGTAAGATGAACTGGTGTAGTGTTAAAGAAAATGTGCTCTCACCTCAACAGAATCTTACTGATGGAAGATTTGTTTAGTAAATTTATTGCGAAAGATAACTTTTTGTTACGTTTTAAAGTTTTTTCTGAGATCAAAAATTAAAAAAAAAACAGCATTGAAACTTTATGGCTTTACAATGTAAATAGAAAACATGAGGCTATAATTAGTATAAATGATGTTGTCATAGCTGGTTTCCTTGCAAAATGAATATATCCGCTGAATTCAAACGCAGTACCAGACCACTTTTCCAACATTTATAATATTTATAATTTTGATAATCGCGAGAATGGTTCTGTAGAAGAAGATTAAGTGTTAAAATCGCAACTCAACAATCCCCAAGAGAAACAAAGAAGAAAATTATGTGGTTGCAAACCAACGTATGTGCTCAGAAATTCTGATTTGATGGAGAGAAGTAACATTGCTTATATTACTGTTATTCAGGATTGCTACAAAATATCACTTATACGGTCACAACTTCAGACACTGCAGGAAACGGAACGAAAACTCATAGGAACAATTCACAACCTTTGTTGTTTAACCAGAGTTTTGAACCATAGATTCATGACCAATTGTAGATTGAGAATGTTGATCTGACACAGCACACAATGAAGCATTTCATGGAGTTGAGTCCAGTACGTATGGTCTCCATTTTTGGGACGAAAAGACGAAATCAATCAGCAGAACTTATTTCAAATGAACAGAAGAAAAAAAAATTCTAAACAAAGAAAGCTGTAAGTGAACCATTACAGAAATGGAAAGCACGCGGAGAAGAAAATAACATTTGCCAATCAGTTTGAGTGAATCAGATGAAGAAAGAAATGAAATTTGCTTGGAGTGTCTCGACAACTATCATATAACAAGAGACAAAATATAATGGATTCATAGTGTTATATGTGGAAAGTGGTTGCTTGAAACTTTCACTACTCGTGGCATCTCCAAGTGTAACATTTGCGGCCGGTATGCAAAATGTCTAAATATTACGACGCAGTCCAGCAGTTACATCTAAAACGTTTGGTCTAGACCTAAGGTTAAGAATTAAATAAGTGGTTTCTACAATACAGTATTGTTACGGTATTTTAAGTGTATCTTTATTTGTGGGGCATCTCTCTCACATGAAGAATTTCTTCCATATATATTGGGTCATCTCATCCATAGCACGAATTGTTTTGCTAAAAAAAAGTATGATTACGTTTATGTTAATATTTAAAGAAATGCACCATGATAATCAGTATTTTTCCTTTGATCTTCAAAGTTTTATTAATCAACGAAAAACACAAACAGTCCTATTTAGTCAATGTGAGAATTTTTAACGATGCTTTTCTTTGCGTAGGCATCTCCCACATTAACCCACGAGTCCGTATTTTAGTGTCTTACCCTTTTATGTAGTAATTAATTTTCATTTTCTTACAAAAACAAAATAACAGCTGCGTTCATAACTTTATTTCACTGATATATTCTCTTCACTTCGTCTTTTATGCTTTCTAAAGTAGGCAAATTGCGGTCGTTTTGCTGTAAAATTTCTAGTTTCCGAGATACTTCAAGTGTGGTACAGGAACAGTCGCCATTTTAGCATTTTATTCATAATAATTAGGCCACACAACTACATTACAACTTCTTTGTAGACTCGTGTTGCTACTTTCACAGTCTTATCTTGACGAGTTGACACCCATTATCTTAACATTTGTAGGTCACGAGGTTTTTTTAACGTTGCATTCCAGAGAATAAAGCTGCGTAAAGGGGGCCGTGGGCTGATTACGAACATCACACATCGCAATATTCGGTTCGCTGAGAAGCGATTTTGTCGGTGTGCAGAGCACTCCGAAGCTAGCTGAGAACGAACATCTTGTGTGTCGTTTGTTTTTGCACCGCAAATGTCGGAGTTTGATAACTTCACAGCGGTGATAATCGCTTTATGATGAGAGTAAGAAACTACGTTTTGTGTGGCCAACATCGCAACTGTCATGAGCTATTCACCACGAGTGAGATTGTCAGTAAACAGCTGAAAATAAACACTGCACGTAATTTACATTAAGCTAATTAACCATGAAGTAAGCATAATACACTCTAATAAGANGTCGGTGTGCAGAGCACTCCGAAGCTAGCTGAGAACGAACATCTTGTGTGTCGTTTGTTTTTGCACCGCAAATGTTGGAGTTTGATAACTTCACAGCGGTGATAATCGCTTTATGATGAGAGTAAGAAACTACGTTTTGTGTGGCCAACATCGCAACTGTCATGAGCTATTCACCACGAGTGAGATTGTCAGTAAAGAGCTGAAAATAAACACTGCACGTAATTTACATTAAGCTAATTAACCATGAAGTAAGCATAATACACTCTAATAAGATGTTAAATACTTTGAAATATTCGCAAGATATGTATTTATATAGTTTCAATAATCTTTGTAGGTTATTGTTGGGTGGTTACTGCGGCAGCACAAGTTTATTTTGCCACTCAACAAATGTCGCGTAGGTATTTACTTTTCTGGCCAACAAATGTCGCGCTGGAAGAGCCATTATTTTATAAACACAAATATAAATGGTTAACGAAATAGTCGCATACGTCATTCATTGTGCCTTTTTTCCATTAAATCTATCATTTTATGTATGTGTTTACGTCTGCCTGGAAAAAGAATACTAAATAAAATTTACAGAACGTTTTTTAGTGTATTCGGTTGTTCTGTGACCTGACAGAAATTCGACATACTTCGAAGTTTAACGAAACGCGTACCGAAGTGCAGTACGTCATCACTACATTCGCTTATGTCTCCGAAGCGTAACGATTGCAGTCGAAGAGCTCGTGTTCAGCCCACACGGGCTTATTATTAGAGTAACCGAATTTTGTCTGTAAAAACATACACGCTCACCCTTGAGAGATGACACTGTTCGTTACGGACTTGCAATAAATCCTTAAATCCACGAACTTCAATGTGCACTTTAGACGTTGATCCAACTAAAAATGAGCAAATATTTTTTATCCCTATAAGTAATTAAACCAATTATTCGTTTGATATATTTGTAACATGCAGAGAGATGCAGAGCATTAACTACCCACAATAATTCGCCAATGTGTGTTCTTGTGATACTACGCCAAAAGCATTTACGTCAATAAGTACATTGAAAATAAGAAACCGAAAATAGTTGGCAAAGCTACAGTGAAATAAATAATACAGTGTGTATTGAGGTAATTATGTGTGATTACTACTAGGGAGTAGTTGCTGACGAGCCAAGTTGCCATGTAGGTAACTTGTATATTCGAGTGAAAATAATAGTAATACAAATTAAGGTAGAATGGCCACATTAAGAAGAAATAAGTCATATTCAACAACATAATTAAGTTGTAAAAAAATATACATAACTGAGTAAAATACCAACCAATAAAGCAGTTCAATCATTAAGGAGCGTTTAATTATTTCGATTGAAATTTTTTGTGAAGAAACATAAGCAATCAATGTTCAAATATAAGAATACATGCAGCTCAATTTCAAAGCGCTCAACTCAGAATATAGTTATAATTACAGTTGATATTTGGTAGCCTAATGTAAACATTTTACACCAGAGAAAATATTGTTCAATGTCCAATAAACAAAAATATCTTACTTAGTTCTACTCCATTAATAAATAAATACCGTTCCTTGCCTCGGCTTCTCAGATTTATAAAATACCTATTTAGGGAGACGCATTAGATTTATACTTCTGAAGCATTTGTGGACAAATTTTACAAGGACAGCTATAGAGTAAGGGCTATGCAGAATTCTTTAGGACTATTTGGGAGAAATCAAATTACATTGAACGGCTGCCACCTGCAACTTATTTCAGTCTTTACTTATCTGTGTAATAATTCTGGAGCAAGAAGTTATAGTAGTTCATGATAACAATTTAATTGCTATCAGACAGGATATGCAGCAATTCAGAGAGTCCTTTTATGATGATTGATTACCCGGGCATTCTTCTCTTGCACCACGCGCACACCGGCGGCCTAAAATAATGTCCTGAATAATTCTCTACTATAGGATCCACAATAAATAAGCATTTTTCAATATATTTTCGGTGATCTTCAGGAACCAAGATGCCAACTTAAAATATTCCAAGAACAGAGAGAATTTTTCAACACAGTCAGGTTTCAAAAATTCCCTTGCACTATATTACATATTGTACTATGCTGCCAACTATTGATCTATGTTTACATTTAAATATATTTATTTTAGCAATCTTTTTTAACACTGCTATCTAAAAATGTTGCATTAATTTAACAATTCTGAAAATATTTCAACTGTTGTTATACTCAACTTTGATACTGCAATTAAAGACGTAAACAAATAAAGTAAACAAACATTTCCAAAACATAAGAAGCTCATAGAGTAACTAAATAAGAAAGAATTTTTCCAATATAGCTATCGTGCAAATAGTAAATATAAACAATAAATTTGCAGTGGAAATAAAATAACAAATAATAAGTGGGCAGAAATACCAGATTATCATACGTTACAACAGGTTAAAAACTGTGAACAATCTTGTTTTAGTTCACAAATTTCAATTTCGGTTGGAAAATCAACGTATACTTGATTTGTTCACAACAGTGGACATATTGTACAGCTAAAGTAAATATCTACGGGAGGAAATTCCAGGTAGAAATATGTTTTCTGCTTAAAGTATGGCAAGAAGTTATTAATGAAGCAATATTAAAACATAATGCACAAAAATAATTTGAGATAGAGGATTGAAAAAAAATTGATTGTTTTTGTAGCAAGGCATGTTTCAATAGAGAAATACCATGTCAGGATTATGGTTATGTATTTAATATAAGATTATTTTCAAACAATATTACTTAATACGACCTTTATATCAGTTTCTTTAAATATCTTATAATTTATGCTACATATTTCAAAAGGGCTATATTGAATAATTTTTTTTTTTTTGCATTTTACCCATTGGTGTTACACTCATTTAGACAGATACCTGATTTCTTAAAAGTATAGGTACATTCATGTTCACGTTACTCTCTATTCTTAGAAAATCCTAAACAAATGTAGTTATAACTTGTAACATCACTGAGAGAAAAGTTTATTTGCGCTAACAAAAAACCTTGCTTGTATGTGCCCAAACAAATATGTAGTTGTTGTAAAAACAATTTTGTTGATTGAACAAAAACTTTTACACGTACAAACTTTAAATTTATAAATATAACTAATAATAAACTCGAATTGGTCAAAAAATGTTACAAACTACCAAAATTTGTCTNATTCCAGGTAGAAATATATTTTCTGCTTAAAGTATGGCAAGAAGTTATTAATGAAGCAATATTAAAACATAATGCTCAAAAATAATTTGAGATAGAGGATTGAAAAAAAATTTATTGTTTTTGTAGCAAGGCATTTTTAAATAGAGAAATACCATGTCAGGATTATGGTTATGTATTTAATATAAGATTATTTTCAAACAATATTACTTAATACGACCTTTATATCAGTTTCTTTAAATATCTTATAATTTATGCTACATATTTCAAAAGGGCTATATTGAATAATTTTTTTTTTTTTGCATTTTACCCATTGGTGTTACACTCATTTAGACAGATACCTGATTTCTTAAAAGTATAGGTACATTCATGTTCACGTTACTCTCTATTCTTAGAAAATCCTAAACAAATGTAGTTATAACTTGTAACATCACTGAGAGAAAAGTATATTTGCGCTAACAAAAAACCTTGCTTGTATGTGCCCAAACAAATATGTAGTTGTTGTAAAAACAATTTTGTTGATTGAACAAAAACTTTTACACGTACTAACTTTAAATTTATAAATATAACTAATAATAAACTCGAATTGGTCAAAAAATGTTACAAACTACCAAAATTTGTCTTTCAACAAAATATTTGGTTCAGTCAACTAGATCTATTTGCCTAGTTATTGTCTATTCGCGGTTTCTTCACACTTTTTGAAACCAACCTTTGAAAGTTCACCCCATGTACGACGTGTTTGGTTGTCTCCTACGTATTCCATGAATCAAAAGCGTTTTATACTCGTGATACCACGAAAGTACTATATTTTTGGTTAAATAGAACTTCTACTTATATTTTATTTATAAATTATAATATTTAATTTTTTCTTAATGTGGATAAAAACTGAGAGAAAATAGGTTTGTTGGTAATGCCTCGTAAGAATTATTTCTAATGCAAAAAATATTATTACACTACGTACGCACGAATGCGGTGCGTTGTCCCTTTTATGTAATTTTATAGACGCGGTTAAGCTTTGTTTGCATGAGGTGGAGGAATACTCCAAAATTAGAACTTTATCAAGCTTCAGAAAAGTTAGAAGTAACCGTGAATGGACCATACATACACACTAATTAATTTTTGGTTGAACCGAACCTTTGTTCCTGTCGCACATCGTGAGAATAATTAAACAATTTTCTTTTTTAAAGGTAACCTTTTTATACGCATTATAACCAGCATTCTCCTATCTCGTCCTTCCAAGTCGGTTAAATCCCTCCGTTCCTCACGAACACCTCCCCCCCCCCCCCGATTTTTTCTTCCGCACTACCCCTTAGCACCTGACCAACCCCTTGGAACAAAGCTGAAGACACTCCATGAATACGAGAACAGCCGTGCAATGCTGAAGTTCCCAGTAATCGTTACACTGTTCCCCGGGGCCCATTTTCCTCGGCGCCCGTAAGGTTCACGTCACGGTTCAGACCACCAAGTGTCCTCGACCTTAATGTCGCCTTCTTTACTCGCGCTCCCTCCCAGGCCGTGGCTGGCTGTGATAACAGTTTTCCACCACCCTCTGGAGACACCTCCTCCCAACCCTTTTTCCCCTCTAGGTCGGCGCGGCCGATAAAAATACTGCAGTCTATTCTCTCGAAAATGATTTACCTCTGGCACGACATTAGAACTGTTGGTCACAGGGTGGGGGAATTCGCAGTCGGGAGGGTGTGGGGTGACCTTAAGCCTTTTGTCGTCGCAGCCTGACTTCTGCAAGGTCTTTACAAAGCACCAGAAGCAGCAGTCGGTAAATCTACGGGCGTTCGCGCCTGAAAAAAAAATTAAAAAGAGATATGGCAAGTTACTTTAGCGCCCAAGTAAAGAGAGAGAAAATCACGTGTGACTCAGATGAAGAATATGATCAGGGTGGAGTGGTAATGAAATAGTTGGCAAGGAGAGCAAAACCATTACAGAACTGAATATTGCTTACTTTCTTGAGCTCCTTAGTTTATAGAATTACTTAATTATTAAAAATATAGAATTACTTAATTTGACGTAAAGAACTAATGCAAATTCTATAGAATACGGCTTGTGAGAAAGTCTAACTAAGTTTGAGACATTTTTGTTATTCCCAGAAATTATTATATAATTCTAAAATACTTTTAATAATTTTTGGGTTAAAAACCGAATGTAAATATTAAAAAATCAGAGGTTTACAAAACAGGCGTAACTATTNTATAGAATTACTTAATTTGACGTAAAGAACTAATGCAAATTCTATAGAATACGGCTTGTGAGAAAGTCTAACTAAGTTTGAGACATTTTTGTTATTCCCAGAAATTATTATATAATTCTAAAATACCACTTTTAATAATTTTTGGGTTAAAAACCGAATGTAAATATTAAAAAATCAGAGGTTTACAAAACAGGCGTAACTATTTTCATTTATAAAAGCCTTTATAATAAAAAGGGGTTAAAAGCTATTTACAAACATTATAATTTAGTGTTTAAGTAAAATGTCAGTAATTCAAAAAAAGTATAAAAATATGTGTATTAAATTTTACAATTTTTCTTCTTTCTAAAAACTTACTTTAGTGAAAACGGTTGAAAGCGAAGGAATATTTTGCAAGGTGAATATTTTAAAGATACATGTAAGAAAATTATTGTTTTTTTGGGAATACATTTTGAGTGTGCTGGAAACTCATTGTCAACTGTGTTATTTAGGTGAAATAAAGTGCTATGCCATTTCGACGATGATTCAAACGAATTAATATTTTATTATGTTGGCAGAACAAATTTTAATATAAAATACTAAACAAAATAATTAAGTGGAGCAAAAATTCGTAGAAATATATTAAATAGTAGAAACCGTCAATAAATATCTTGCACATATTTTAAAGCTTAAAAAAAGAGAATTTTCCTGTTATTTTATGTGTTGTGTATATTTTGTGATGCTACCCATGTAGCATATGCGGCCGTCTGTGGTTTTAATGAAGGGATTGCTGGATGACTGCTGGCCTAGAAAACTTACGGTTTTATAGAACTGGCCCTGTTAATGTTACTTGTTGGCAACATGACATTTGGCATGCCGCGTGTTAATGGAAAACTAGTGATAATGAAACTGATGGTAGATAATTGTTACGAGTCCATTATAGTCTCTCCTTTCATATCACGGACCATCTGAATGAATTTTCTTTTCTGGATTTTGACACTGCGTTACGGTTTCGAGATGTAATTTCAATAACATATAATAATAACCATAAATATTTAAAATATGAATACGAGCATTTAATTCAAAATTTTGACTAGCAGAAATTTCAAAAGGTGTTTAAACACGAAGATTAGTATCACCTTAAGCCTTTCGTACAGTCTTAGGAGTGACATTTCGCAATTCCTTTCAAATCTGACACTTGGTTTACCTGCAGTTCATTTTTGACTTTTGAGTATTTGACTTTAAATAAATCGTATCTCAAAAGTTAAAAATGTAATACAGGCTAACTACGTAACAGTTTTGCAAGAAAGTATTCTTCACGACATTCTGACTGTACATACTATTATTGTAAGCTGCTGTCTAATGTATTACATAGGTAATAAATTATTCTTAATTTGTTGCGTCTGTTGGTCCGCCTTGTTGTGCACAGTCCTTTATTGTTGTTATTTCGCATTCCTGCCACGGCCAATAGGAAACTCGGTTTCTCACAGTTACTCACTCGGGCGTGGTTGTCCCGCAACGACAAGACACAGCTGACTCATTACCGGGGTTGGAGCAGCACTGCGGTACCTCGAAGCCACAGTCTGTACGCGGCTTCTTCGCACTTTTCCAATCAAACCTTTCAAATACTACCCCATGTAAGACGAGTTCGCTTGTTTCGTAAATATTCCATGTATCACAAGCGTTTAGTACTTGCAGAAAAACATCGTATTTGTGTTTAAATTTAACTTCCATTTATATTTATTTAATTTGTAACCAATATGAATAAAAAGAGGAAGAAAGTAGGTGTGTTGATAATGCCTAGTTAGGAATAGTTCTTATGCAAAATAGTATTACACTGAGTGCGCAGGAATAGGGTGCGTTGCCCCTTCCGTAAAATTTTCTAAGCATTGTATGCATTAGGTGGAGGAATATCCTGAAATTAGAACTTAAGCTGGGCTTCAGAAAAGTTGAAAGTAATCGAGACCGTGAATGGACTATACCTGCCTCCACGCGCAAGGCGAGCGTACCTTATTGGCATTTGGCAGCCGGCGACAACTAAAACGGCGGCGGCCACCTGCATGTCGCCAGTGCGGGGACTGCTTCGTTAGGACTATTGATGCGCCGATGTGGGCGGGGTGGTCTGTTGACGGCCGTTGACAAGTCGGTCTGATGGGGCCAGCGAGCCGGGAGCGTCAACAGTGCACGTGCCGGGAACGGTAAAATGGGTCCGCTCCACTCCCCAAGCTGGTTTCGTTTGTATTTCCTCCTTTCGTATCGTAGTGACCTCTGCCGAAGAAAGAAGATGAAGTACCCCTGCGAAACCCTGCTCGCTTTTCGAGGAATGATGCGTCAACAGCAGAAACATCGGCCTTGAAATGTTCACATTACGGTACTACGATATTCGCTTCTAGTTTCGTAGTGACTGCAGCTTAACTTAGATTGTGGCCTTTGAGAACATGTGGCGTAGAGAGAAACCATGGAAGCAACAAATGTTTGTGTTTCAACGTTTTACTACTTTACATTTTTTTTATATATATTCTAATAGAACGACCTGACGCACGCGGTTTCGACTCATACAAACATCAAAAATACATTCATACGAAAACAACTTGTGCTATATTTTATAATTTCAGCTATGCTTTGCTGGAGACGTTTGCTAGAAAACACAATGTGAACGTAAGAAGTGAAAATAACAAAAATAATATTCAACGTATGAAGGAAAACGTAAAAATCTACACAAGAAAGATTTTGTACAACCTATGTAGACAATTGTTGTACTCAAATTTCCAACCTTCTTCAGAGCAATACTACACAGGACTTTGTCGGTTGCCGCTTCGCTTTAGTACACCATGTGTGGCAAAAGCTAAAGTAGTCCTCGTGTTAAACGGTCTATAAGGAGGGTTTGGTAGATACTATGCCTCTCATAGAATGATCGAGGCCTTTTACGACAAGGAGTATTCTGTATTTTAATATGATTGCTTGGTAGCTGTCAAAATACCTTGCTTTATTTTCCGGTGTCAATATTACACTACAGACTATCAGGAATCCGTGAAATGGGATGTAAGGCCAGATCATCTAGCAAGAAGCTCTATGTCGGCGACAAAAACATACATTTGCGGTTGGAATTATCTTAAACATTTGTACATAAATCGCAAGACTTTGGTGTTTTTACAGGTGAAAGAAGGTTGGTTCCGGCAGGCGGTACGTTTATTGACGTAAGCCAAAGCATTAGACGCGAAATGTATATTGTATTACGGCGAAGCACGTAGGAGAAAGTGTGGGCCTAATTGTTTAGGGATGTCTGAAACGCGCTGGCGTTCAATAGTTAGTCGTTGTCGGAGGAATAGCGTAATAAGTACAGAAGATTGTATAAACACGCTGCAAGACATTATATCGTAAAAATATTTTTCAAGATAGCTAACTCATCAAGCAGTTCGTGAAAAGTTTATACTGAGAGAAAATGTTCCTTCTTGATAGGAAAATAGCCCCAATATAAAGTCCGTAAAACCCAGAACGACTGCAGTACACCGCACTTCGTCAGTACGTCAAGATACCATTATCACAGAACATCAATAAAATTAAAACTCTATGGTCCAAATTGCAGAAGATTAAGTGAAGCGATTTGGGCGGCTTTTAACAGTACATTGCAGGATAAAACAAGGAAAAATACGTGTTCTTCACGGCAAAAGTTAATTACCACTTTGGAAAGCGCCTGAGACGCAATTGGCCCGGACTAATAGAGGTGAACGTACGTGGCAAAATGTATTATATTTATTTTATAATGTTCCTAAAGTACAGTTGTGAAGTTGTACATGATGGTACAATATGTTTGATAACTCACGAAGACCCTGTAAATGATAGGAACAGATATAGGTTTTGATATAACGCTAATCGTTGAAAGCACCAGTGGAATTATATTATTTCCCACTATATTTTGATAGAGCGATGAAATACTTAATTATAATAATTATATTGCAAGGTTTCCGCAGGTTTTGTTGGAAAACAATACTAGAAAAAGAGAAACCGAAAACTGATATTAGAAGTTGCCAACTATTCAAAGATTTTGTAAAATTTCAGTGTGTTAGCGAAACTTACCCCAGGAAAAATAAACATGAAATTAAATATCGCATCACATACCTACATGTTTTCGCAGCCCACGCCTTGGGTTTATCATAATGGAACAGATATTTTGTAACACTCGCGAAAAGAAAATCGAATAATTGAGACTAAACATCAACACTATTTCTTAGAGATATTATTTTTAAAAGA
Organism: Clitarchus hookeri; assembly: GCA_002778355.1. Lineage (NCBI taxonomy): Eukaryota > Metazoa > Arthropoda > Insecta > Phasmatodea > Phasmatidae > Clitarchus > Clitarchus hookeri. The sequence goes on from NQII01002033.1 coordinate 275,663, forward strand.
AGAAATAGTCAACAGACAAGCTCTTTACAGCCAACCACCGTATTTGTATTTTTTTCTGAAAACTTAAATTTTGTTAGCCATGGAGCAAGTTTTAGTAGACACTGAATGTCTGTTAAGTATAGAATCTAAGCGAGATGTCAGTTTGGAGAGACGAAAGTGCGAATCAAGGCTTACGCCATTTTTTTACGGCGGTGTCACTTGTATGAATACATTTTTGCACACGATTGGCGTTTTTCCGTGTTCATTTCACTTTTTTCAGAGTACGATAATTTTTCGTTATTGTAATTACTTGTTTTCACCACGTATTTGACGAAATATCGTTTCCAGGAACGTACAGCAGAAAGCGATATATATATTTCACAAATATAAAAGTATGAATGATTATTTGGCCGCTGTATAACACACGAGTACGATTACTCTTATATAGCTTGAATTTAATTCAGCTATTTTTAATAAAAATAAAAATTGGTTTTTCATTTATTTATCAATCACTTCTTATATATTTCAATCTTGTAAGATATTTTTTTCAAGTTTCCATTGATAAATGCAGCTGTGCATTAACTATCTTCCAAAGCTAAATTGACTTTTGCTTCTATAAATGTCAAAATAATGTGACTCCAACCAAGGCCAGATATTCATTTTTACATGAGTATGCGTTTTGGAATTTGATTACACTCCCGCTAATAAGGTTTTCATTCAACTAAGATATATTCAAGTTAGCTGAATTTTTTTTTCGGTATAAAATTACGAGTCTGCTAAAAAGCAGAGTGAAAACAATACGAAGTCACACATTGGAATCGTAATTGTAATAGTTCTGTAAGCGAGTCGCAAATAAATGCTCGGCACACACGCTGAGTATGTATATAAATCTACCTAGATCGTAGTCAATGGGCTCATGCATACAGTTTGTCATTCTACGGGGCTTGGTAACATTTTGTTCAAACACATTTAGATGACACGATAATTGTTTCTTAGACCACAGTGGTTTACCGTTGCTTCCATCAATACGAATGCCAGGCCCAGCAGAGAAGCAAACCAGAAACTTATCTCTGATTTTTATGCAAGGTTTTACAATTTCTAAAAAGGCACAGAAATGTTTTAGGAACAATATTTATGCGCAAGCTACACTTCAATATTCTGGAGAATTTACTTCATCCTGCGCGTTTTTCAAAGTATTTCTACCACGTTAGGAATTTAATTAAATTTTATGAGACAGTACGGGGGGTCTAGAGGGGAGGTCTTGTCAAGCCTGTTTGTATTTATACTTTATTGTGAATTCTCTTTCAAAATTTCCTAAATATTTTACTCAGATGTGACCTCGGTTTATATTTATTGGGTATCTGATCACATGTTCCTTTACTCCTTGTTCTATGCTTCTATTAAAACACTTATGACGAATGGCTGATTTTGATTTAATACAGCGTTACGACTCAATACGATCCCAATGTAACGTGTCTCGCTAGGTGAGAGTTATTTTTAATTTTTTTTGCTTTCGTACCTAGTAAAATTTTAAAGTTTTTGTGCGTAACCTTATGTTTTCCATTGAGACAATGTTTGTTTGGGTCACAGATTTTATTTTATGATAATTTTAGTTTTGACATAACGTTACGTTAGTTTATAGTAATATTCTTTTAACATCCGTTCTATCAGTTCTACCTTAGGGCCAATTGGTGAACTTATTTTCTTTGATGACTTATTTTACCCTCAAGAGTTCCAAAATATTTACTCGTAAAATCTGCAATTAAGGAGTGACGCTAGTTAAATTTCAAGATACTAGATACTGCATGACGATTTCTGCACATAATTTAATTTTCCTAAGCTTCAAAATTAAAATTCGTCATTTTACCTGGAATCAATATTTTGCTGTGCATGTATAAAATACACAATATTACATGCAATTACATCAGAAGCTTTCCTTTGGTTTCTTTTTAGCTGTATTGATTTACGTGAAGATATTCAGTTATTTTTTACTGGAAAGTTAGAATTACGACACTACAATACTAAACTTATGTGATTCGCGGGTAGACATTGCCACGTAATAATTACAAACATCCAATCACTGAAGTGTATGTAAGCTAAATTGCTTTAACTGATAGAAAAGAGACAATTCTTTAAAAATAATGTGTAGTAGAGTATATAAATCTTCATACGTAAATTCGTTTGCGCGAATAAATCTGTGTTTAAACTTTTTTACGCAGCGATTTTAAATAAATTTATGAAGAAGTTGAACTTTCTGTAAAAGAAGTAATAACGGGATATGGGAATCATGTTTTTTTAGTTAGGCTTATGCATATAAAAGAAGCGCATTCGATTTTCGGCTCATAAAACCAAGAAGAGAGAGAATCATATAAAAAAATTAATCAAAATAGGAAATACATAAATAAGATTTAGTGTGTGAATGATAATGTAACAGCAATAACTTTGTAATTTTAGAAAATTAGTTAAAATGACTACTTAAATAGTTTTATATCAATTTTGTAATACCAGCTGCAACCATGTGAATTAATCTTATCATAATTCTTTATATTACTGTTGGGTTGCTATTCAAAAAATTTCGTTATCAAAAGCTTCAATAAACACGCAATTTTTAAAATGCGTGGAATATAAATATTCCGTTACAAATCTCTAATGTGTCAACTAGCTCGACGAGTATCTTCCGTTGCTTTGTTTCCACGCCCATGTTCAACGACAGCCCACGCCTACTGGCCTCGGCTTCCATTTCGCTCCCATAAAACACAAGGAGAAATGGAAGATGTTCACAAACATGGGGTCGTTATCTAGTAACTCTCACGAGTGTTTCGAAGAACATTTGAAATATGTTTTAGTAATTAAATAAATATTCTACAAGCTAGTCCAGGATGCTACTATCAAAACATCTCGCAGACGACAAACATTGATTTGAAGGATTTCAACACGGCCGAAATTGCCATATACAAATTGGCCCATTAAAAAATATTGTACGTGCATGTCTGCGAAACTTTCAAATGTTTAGGCATAGATCTTTGCTACAAAATGTATACCTCTAAAACTCTATGGTCACCATGGCCACACGCACAAAAGTGAAAATCCAGCACGTCATTTCAGATTCTTTATCGCGTCTGCAATAGGGCGTGGTACAAATGATTTGACGTCCTTAGTGCTGCATTGCTTGTGTGCCGCAGAACGGAAAATACATTCACACTTTAAAATCAACCTACATTTAATGTGACTTGGGAAAAACAGAAATTTTCGTAAAGAAAAATTCCCACCCGTTAGATTGGTCGGCTAGTGTGGTCATTAGGTATGTCTAGTTGGTATATTTGACTTGTATGGTCAATTCGTACTTTTCGCTGGTATGGTTGGCCCGTATGGACGGTATTGCTCATCAGTATGTCCAGTGGTTTGTATGGCTTGTTATTATGGCTGGCTGGTATATGTTGTTTGTATGGTTATCTCACTTGTGTTTAGTTCGTATGGCTGGCTGGAATGGCTGGTTCGTATAGTTGGTTGATATTGTCGGTATTGTCGTATAGCCGCTATTGACGGTTCGTATGGTTGGTATGGTCGGTTCGTATGGTTGTTTGATATTGGTGGATGGTTTGATCAGCTAGTAAGAACAATTTATATGGCCTGTCGGTAATAGTGGTTAGTACATTACTCTTGTATGTTGGTCTAGTTGACCTTGTTGGTCATTTAGCCTGATCGTCTGGTATGGCTTTTTGGTCAGGTTGGCCTTGTCTATTGGTCTTCGCATTTGGTCGCTCTAGTCGGTTGGTATGCACAGTCAGTCTTGATGGTCTGGTTGGATATGACTCTATCGCCAGTGATTCGAAAAAAGTGGCCAACTATACTTATACTCACAATGGGCGTAACCAGTAGTCAGATATATCGAGTTGATTGATCTTATGCTAGCCTTGTAGATTCGAAACTTTAAGAGCCTGACCATAATTGTTTGTGAACGGCATTGCCGGCAATGTACGCAGTTCAGCTGGAGTCAGCGATGGTACCACCAAAAACGAATTCGAGACATGCGCCGGTTGCAGGCACGCCATTGAACGAACGCTTCATCCTGATATCCTCTCTCCAATACCTCACTCGTTCGAGAAGGTATTTAGAATTTGAGCAGACCTTTACTATGGAACGAAAATGTATGCATAATTATCAGAAAGGCCGATACTAACATGCAGATAAAATCGATTAATAATTTATTGTTTAAGTAGTAACAATATTTTTTTACGTACACACACCACTGAAGACTGTTCAGAGTAACTGAGGACTTTTAAACGCCCTGCTTAAGATCTACTTGTATTCACATTGTGTGTTCCACCAGAATGATAGATACGAATGTCAGGAGATGGAATAGGGTCTGTCATCTGTTACATCAGACGAATAACTGTGATGTGTTGCAACTTTGGTTACATTATTTGTCTACAGAGGTTGTGATGTTGCATGAGAGCAAATCACGAGCAAGCAATCTAACATTAATTTTTTTTCCCACTAGCACACACTAGCGGTAGTGGTGGGTGTCGACATATGGCAGATAAATTGTGGTGGGAGTGATGGGAGCCAACGAAATAGCCAATGAAATATATTTTGGGGAGGGGGTTGGACGGGGTGAAATTATAGGGAGTAAATGGAGTTGACTGAATTGATTTTAGTGTGTGAGGTGGTGGTAGTGACACGATTGTAGTGGAGGAAGGGGGAGTGAATGTTAGCGAGCAATCTGACAAGGCATGACAACTGATTGGGGGAGTGGTGGGGCACCAACTAATCTCCAAACGAAAGTGAGTAATTGGAGTTGATGAAAGTAACTGGAGTGAGGGGCAGGGTTATGCATCAGAGGATGGAGATTAGGGTTTGGTCATCGGACAGTAAGAGGGGTAAATATTCGGGTAGTGGGTTGGTGGCGAGGGTGGATGGTGAGAGATTCAAGCTATGGCGAGTAAATGGTGATGTAGGGGGAGACTGGAGAGTCGAGTGGTGTCATGGTGGTGTCGGTGGTAGGGGATGGTAGAGGGAATGTGATTTATGTAAATTCAATAATCTGCTTTGGCAGAGGGTGGAGGGGGATCAACAGATTGATCTACTATATTGCCAGTGATTAACTGGTATGAAGGTCGAGGGGAAACGACTAATCAGTTGCTTGCTGGTTCATCGTACAAGGGAGTGACTGTGCTCCGCAATCTTTAGGAGAATTGATCTCTCAAGGTCAGCCACATTCAACATGGCGTTTAGGGTCAGTAGTGTAATTATTACCTCGGTTTTTACTATTTTTATTACGATGTTATTATTTGTTTATCCTTGTTCATGGTTACTAGGGTAATTTATATCCCACAAAGCGACTGGGGATGGTTTTTACTCAATTTTTGTAAGTTTTATTTTTTTATTTTTGCAATTTTCCTCTTGAATTCTTGAGTTAAAAATAACATGGGTGTAAATCAAAGTCATATACTGGTCGATTTCAGTAGTGTAATTTATTTCTTGGTTTTCTCTTTTTTTTTTTTTCTTTTTTTTTTTTTTTTTTTTTTNTTTCAGGTCACTGGGGTTAAGGTCATCCACATTTAACATGCCTGTTAGGATGGTAATGTAAACAAACATCACTGCTGACCCACCCGATCCGGTGGGCATATCTGTGAGTCTTTAGTCCGCCTTGCCATTTTGACGACTTTGTGGCTCTTACATAGATGATCCTCGAATCCGCATTTCCTGCTTTGAGGACTATGTGGATTATTCCCTCTAGGGGCCTTGAATCCAATTTGCTTATTTGAGGACTCTATCAGGACATTTTTTCCATTTTTTTTTTTTTTTTTTTGGATATTTTTGGAGGAGAATAATATTTTTGGGCAAAATCATTCATTTATGAAGTGATTTCGGGATAAGGCAGGTTATTTTGTCGATAACATGCCGCCGATTGCGACCCCAGATGCGACGTCATCCAAAATGGTGGACGGCTCCTGGCTCCTGCGTCCTGAATCCTGTCCCCGAACGTACAAAACTCTTTTACTGATATCACTCTCAAGTAAAAAAAAACTGTTGAAGCCAAACCTATGACGTCATGAACGCAACCTACTGGCTTTGTTGTTGATGGACACAACATAATGTAAATTCGCCTTTAATTTGGCAAATGGGAGAAACTCATCTTAATAAACGATTCTGTACCCACGTCAGTACTTAAAACATATGCCAAAATGTATCGACAATTTCGCCACTGAGCTCTGTGCAAACCGGGATGATTGTTACGAAACACGAGCACGTCCACCAAAGCCTCTACGACGTTCATGTGGGGATGATCATCAATTATAAGAGTTTTCGTAGCATACGTATAACAGCAGAAGTAGTGGTTTGTAACTTAGGACTGCATCTCACTGTACAACAAGCAGAACTAATTAAAATAAAGTAAGCGCGCTACAAATATTGTCAGAAAATAAAAGTTGTTTGCATATGGACGAAGAATGCATATATTTTCTAGCCTTGGAAAATAATTAGCTATATGTTACTTATTGAGATGTTTAAAAAAATCTGTTCAAGAGAGTCTGTTTTTAATCCACATTTAAGCGTACGTCCATTCTGAATGCTTCAGAGAGCACATTCTACATGAAAATCTTCGTCAAGTAGGGCAGTCATTACTATAGTCTGTGTACGTCAAATTGAGAACTTTTGAAATAAATTTATGAAAAATTGCACGGCTCCTACCTGCATTGAATCAGGAATTTGAAAAGTCAGTTTATACCAGTTTATGACTCTCCATAGCATCTTCTTGGATTTCTGCAACAAATGGAACAAAGTCATGTACAATACAATACACACATCTAAATGGTGTATCAACATGTCTGTCACTTGCAAAATTACCGAGTCTTGGACTTGGTGCCTTTTGTTGAAGAAAATACACATATTCTGTGACCCCAAGAGATCGTGACCGGCCCCCACGTGTGCAAGTGACAGCATCGCGTCCGTCCCAAGTCCAACAACCGCCAACAACTCAGCAGTTGGCAAACTTATAAGAAAATATCGATTCAAATATTACCTTTAAACCACTCAAAATCCTCATCCATCCAAAACCAGAATTAGTTTTAGGAATACGGGAAAATCTGGGATTCTTTGCCACAGGAATCCTTTCACATACCTAGTCAATCAAGAAAATTAATTAATTGCGTTTTGTACAGGGTGGGGCGGAATTCGACCAACAAACTTCGTGACGTCATTCTTTATGCAAAATCTAGTGTACCTAAACTTAATATTAGGGGATGAAATAAGTCCCCGAAAATTGAGATTTGGGAATGCAATTTTGCGAAATATCGGAAACCAGTTGAGATGAAGGAACAATTCACAGAACATTTTTTTTTTTATGTTTTCGGTATTTTAAACCTAAGAGCCAACTCACATTAATAACACTTCCCGTTATGAAAACAACAGGTATGTCCATCCTATTATTGCCGGCAACTTCATTACTGAAGGAAATTATGAACGTTTGATGCTGGTTTATTAAGCAGTATGACCTACGAAACAAAAATGGTCCCCTTGTTAAAACTGTTGCATCTCACACCGACTGTTGCCAGGACCACATTGTCGAATGTAGTAGTATCGTGAACTATTTAATGCATGGTAATTGTTTTTTACCGTAGGTGATAAATATCCTCCACCATTGACTGTGCAGTGGGAACCGCAACTTACCATACAGGAATGTATTACGTATTGCCTACGTACGAGTCACTGAATCGCTGCAGCGGAATCTAGCGGAATTTTCGTGTGCGTTTTAAACTAAAATGGTGGTTTCTAGGCTATTGCAACAAGGCGACAGTTTTTGTTTCGTAGGTCATACTTCTCAAAAAACCAGCATCGAACGTTAATAATTTCCGACGGTAACGAAGTTGCTGGCAATTAGAGTGTGGCCATACCTGTCATTTCCATAACGGGGAGTGTTTTTAATATGAGTTTGCTCTTAGGTTGAAGATCCCGATAGCGGGCGCACTTCCAATGTCCCGCGCGTGTGTTTGCGTGTGTGTATCTAATGTGCATTAACAGGTTGTGGAGGACGGGGATCTGTGACGCTGGGAGCCCCATCCCTCCGGGACCCCCTTCCTCCTTCCTCCCGTGACCGACCGTGATACATATACATTACCTTGCTGAGCATATAACAGTGTTAGCTGCAGAGCATTAGCGTCGTGAGGTCCATGCAGTGACTTGGCTCGCAGTATATCACGTGGCCTGCGCCCGCCATCGACCGTCTGCAGTGCATAAATGCACGGTATACTAGTTTATTACGTCGCGTACGATTAAAAAAAACAGTATGTCCAAAACTTAGGAAGCGCAGCCATGAATAACGACTTTATTTTTAAGATCAATAATAAGAAAGGATATAACTTAACCCTTTCATACCCACATTAATCTATAGTTTATGGTTTTGCAAATTAGATATGTTTGATGCGTGCTGTACTAAAGCTGGCGAAGAACTTGCTTCGTTATCGCAACCAATAAGCTGTAGTCTTTGTGCTCGTGATAAGTGATAAGAACAAGTCATAACGTAGCGAAGCGCCATGGCTAAGGAATCAGTTACTAAGACTCTATGTGTATGGAAAAACAACAGCTTGAATTGTACGTATTTATTCTTTGAGAAATTATATGGTAAAAACGCTTATTAGTATTTCTCTATTGTAGATGGATATTTCACGCGATTTAAAGAAACCAATATCACCTTTCAGCCCTCCAACTATTTATGTGCAGGAAATTACGTCGATATGTTGCTATGTTACGACGTCGCATTGTTACGTCGATCTGTTGCTCGGTTGCGACGTTGCAATGTTATTCCGTTTGTGGACTTTTTCATTTTCCAATAAGAATTTCCCCGAGGGAATGATATATTTTCTCGGGATAAAAAGTAGCCTATGTCACTTCCCGGCCCTCCAACTATATCCGTGGAAAAAATCAAGTCGACCCGTTGCGACGTGAAAGGACAAACAAACAAACACATTTTCGCATTTATATAATAGTTAGGATGAAAGTGTTGAACAATGAATGATTCCAAAATAATTATTTATAAAACCTTTCATCTCTGCCTTTTGTTATGATCTATCAAATTACCTCCAGCTGACAAAAAGTGCACAAGCATGTTAACTGCAGCAATAAAAAATATCCCATGGCTGTGCAAATCGAGCGCACTGTTACGTGCAGTTACAGTAGCTATAGGCCTCGCAAGACGTTTTAATTTAATCGATGCAGGAAAGCTAATTGGCTAATTTTGCCAATATATTTGTGTTGTAAGATTATCAACACACAAATGACGGGTGAACTTCCTACTTTGGTATTTTGAATACTGTACCAAAAGTTGCATACAAATTTACGAATTTACAAATATAGACTAGGGTGATAAATATCATATCCTAAATGTATACACACAGTATTTATTCTTAAACGAAAGAAAAATGTTTCTTGACGATTAAAACAAAAACTATTAAAATAAATAAATCAACACATATTCTTAATATTTATGCTTTAAACTTTTATTGATAAATATTAGTGCTGTTTCTGGTGGTTTTGGACGTATTTTCTCTTGTATAATTACTGATATATTTTATAACCCAACTGACAGGTGAATTATTATTAAGTATTATTTGTATTTATAAATAAATATTTCAGTTATGACCACATTAAATAGAAATCCACGCATTTTGGCATGCGTATCAAACACTGGTTATCTTATACTAGTACGCTAATAGTAGCTTTCTCAAGTGCAGATTTGCTTAGTAAGACGTTTATCTCAGCAAATCATCGAGCGCATTGCTCGTATTCTTAGCCATAAGTTTGTCAGTATCAATTATTTATTTCATTTTTGTTTTTATTTTGTAATACTTTATTTCATCAGTGTCCAATAATAGTGGCATATAAGATCATATAAGCTCAAATATTTACACTAAATGAGGTAAATATATAGGTAGAAATTATTGAATTCTACATGAGCGAATATAAATATTGATAACCTTTTTTAAAAATAATGTAAACGAAAAACAAATTTGCAGCATTTTCACCTTTGTTATTATGTTTCCATGCAGTTTCGCCGCTAATTAATATATAAATATATTTAAGCAAAACTGAACTGCATATATAGCAAAATATAGTCGCAACATACGAGGCACGCCTGGGAAGTTGTATGTGCTTAGCAAAAATAATAAATAATAAAAATATATAAACTTGGCAAAATTCCTACATAAATATCTTACGTCGGGAGACAATTTATTATGTACTCTCGTCACACATTTCAGCCGCAAGTCTATTAAAACGGAGTTATAATTTGCTTGAGGCCCTTGTTTACTGCGAAGATCTTTCTTCCCAGTAACACCTCAAGTTTATCTTTTTGAAAAAAAGTAATCAGTGTGATTACTTTCAAGAACTCCCGAGCAACAGCTTCAGGTGTTTTGTCCGGAGGTTAGGGCGAATCTTCTCGAAGAGTTACAGGAGTATTTAGGAGGAAAGCACCTTGTTGACAATGAGGAGCTCCAGCACTTGGTAACTACGTTTCGCAGTGGACTGGCTGTAGGAGTGTATGACAAGGATACACGAGAACTTGCCCCACTCTACGAGTCTTTCGAAGTCACGAGTGCCTAGGCAGAATAATAGCCCAGGGTATGTACTATTGCAATAAAAGTGTTTCATTAAACTGACTTCTAAGGCCATTTGTTATTACCAAAGAAGTACTGCTTTCTTGACGTAAAAATTGTACGTTGGAGTANAAACTGACTTCTAAGGCCATTTTTTTATTACCAAAGAAGTACTGCTTTCTTGACGTAAAAATTGTACGTTGGAGTGAAATAACACGTCTTCATGATGATAAACTAATTTAGAAATGATCAGTCAAGATTACGATAGACTTAACGTCACAAGGNAAATAACACGTCTTCATGATGATAAACTAATTTAGAAATGATCAGTCAAGATTACGATAGACTTAACGTCACAAGGTCGTGGTTCCTTCTTGACAGATGTTTATCTAGATATAAGCAATCAGTTGTAAACATATACATTTAAAAAAAACGTAAACCTTAATAACTTGTATTTATTAGAATTTTAAAAAACTTTGTTGCTCAGAAAAAAATATTTATAACATAGTAATTCTATTTTCATGCTTGGTTAAGTTGTATTCAGTACCCAGGCGCCATAAGAAACGAAATAAAATAATTTGAAGAAATTTTCCGAAGGGCTCAAAAGGTTGAGAAGTAATACCACACACAATTAAAAAGCAAAAGCTTTCATTTAAGTAAGTAATTAATGCAGTTTCTTCTGAAACAGCCAGGTTGTATTATGGAAATATAGCTTCTAGTGGAATTAGTCTGAGATTTACAACTGTGTTTCAGTATAGCGAAATTGATTTTTTTTAAGTTCTTCGAATCAAATTTGCGGCGTTTTATTCATTAGCTTTCATAAACATAAAATAAGACTAAAAAATGTCACACATTAAAATGCTCTTCTGTACATTACTGGAGACTGAAAACAAAAGCATTGTTGTATTTGTTTATCTATGTCTGTTGACTACAACAGTATTTTCATATTATAAAATTATAGGCAAACTGATTTCCTGGAAATACTANTTTATCTATGTCTGTTGACTACAACAGTATTTTCATATTATAAAATTATAGGCAAACTGATTTCCTGGAAATACTATCATAATCGGAGTCAGTCAGGCCATATTATAAAAAAAAAAAAGATAATTCCGAAAGATGTATGTCAACCCAACATGTGCGTATGGCTACATACCGAGTACGAGTTCTGCAACTACGAATTCTTGACTATTGCAACTGCGTTGATTACCCAAACAGATATTTTGTAACTGTGGGGTTTTTGGACGCAATGTAGTATTTATCGACTTGAATGGTTTATAAATAAGCTGCAATTAATTTTTAAAATGTTGGTCNTTTATCTATGTCTGTTGACTACAACAGTATTTTCATATTATAAAATTATAGGCAAACTGATTTCCTGGAAATACTGTCATAATCGGAGTCAGTCAGGCCATATTATAAAAAAAAAAAGATAATTCCGAAAGATGTATGTCAACCCAACATGTGCGTATGGCTGCATACCGAGTACGAGTTCTGCAACTACGAATTCTTGACTATTGCAACTGCGTTGATTACCCAAACAGATATTTTGTAACTGTGGGGTTTTTTGGACGCAATGTAGTATTTATCGACTTGAATGGTTTATAAATAAGCTGCAATTAATTTTTAAAATGTTGGTCACTATTGATATATTGAAATCCACGTTTGAAAAAACTTACTTCCCCTAACTTACAACTAACCAGGTGATTCATTTAACCGGAGACTACGGCATAACGCGAAATATATGTATCGTACGACAAAAAAGTCCAAGAAAACCATCAATATTTTCGAAGGCGCTATTCAAGCATGCAAAATGTAGCTTTCCGTTGCCCCATCTAATTTTTAAAATAAGGAGGGGGGGACGGTGAAATATCAAAAGGTTACCCCACATGTTTTATTGCAGATACGGATTCATGTCACTGCGTATGAGATATTCATTAGGAACAGATTTTGCGATTCGTTGTAGATGGCGCCGTAATCGGTGCAAAGTGTTATTGATGCATTTAGAAACCGCCACGTTTCATTTCAAAATGAATCTGCGATGTATTTATTACGTTAGCATGTTTCGAAATATTAACAGGTTACGTTTCGTAAACGTTGGATGTGCACAGATGAACAGTTACGGCGCGGTTATGTGCAGCCTTCCAGGGGTTGTATATATACCGCACCATGCGGTGAAGACCCGCGAACCTAATTGCCCTCCCCAGCTGAGGCCTCGACCTGGCAAGTCGGGGCGGAACCCGGGGCGGCGGAGCTCCAATGAAGGGATTGACTGGCGTCCTGAAGGAGTTGGGCTGCTCTGGAGGAAAACTCAGTGTGCATGTCTGAAAATTGTGGTGATCGCGGGTCGGACTCTGGGTGGCAGTGGTTGAACCTTCTGCTTGGAAAGATATCTGGAGGTGGGTGTTTGCCTGGAGGACTGGCCCTGAGTGTCGGTAGAGTCAGTAGCAGCTGCCGCGGAACGTAAGCGTGCTGGCTCACCTAAGGCACAGGCACAGGAGACTCGACTGCCCACACACTGTACAATACAGTACAGATAAAGTAGTTGTTTGTTTTATACGCATTGGAGTTGAATCCTAAACTACAATAGAACATGGGGCGACGGTGAGCTTACATTTGCGGGCTTGAATTGCCACCTTAAAAACTGCCAGTGTTTTCTGGGAAACATTTTGTCGTACGATGCATCTATTTCGTGTTATTCCGAAGTTTCATGGCAAATGAATCACTTGGTATTTTTAACGGACGTATTGACTGCAACGATGTCAGAGTAGATGGCACCGATTTAGTAAAAGTAGTTCGAAGTCTAAACGTTGCACTAAGTGCGACGTTTGAATCTGTGGTCACTAAAATGATTCAATTAATTTTCTGTTTGTTTTCTTTTCGTCAAAGTAAGGATTAACATTTTAGAAACATAGTCACCGTTCTTAATAAATTCACACTAACATAATATTGATGTATGAATTACAACTACGGTGTTACACTGCAGTGGTTCGCTGACTTAATTCAGGTAATTCCATCAGCTTTAACATTTCTTCGTATAAACTGAAAACGGAAAACCGCAATTTGTTTTATTTTTATTTTTAAATCTATGAAATAATGGTACAGTGGTGATTAACAACAAACGCCCATTTTTGTTTATAAAACTCTACTAAAACACTGATAAAACTGTATATCGCAGAACGTTACATTTTACAATAAATACGATAGATATAAGCATAAATGAGTTACAATAATATTTGAGTACCTTCTTGTTTTCAACATGATCTCAATACGTTTATAAAATGGCAGAAAATTAATCAGTTTGAAAAAATGTTGTACCTAGCATGTTGAAAGTATATCAAGCTTTCTCTATGCTGAAGTAAAGATGAATGAAAGATTAAAATACTCAAAGTGTTTGCTCTATTATTTAAGCGATTTGACTTGGAGTCAATCAGAGAAAAAATTTGCTAATACAAATTAATCGTTTACCAGTAATTTTAAAATATCATCCTTGAATATTTACGCAATGTAACAAATCTAATAGTCCAGGTCTTTGCTAGGAAATATTCTGTGTTTACAATTATGCAAAATGTATTTCATAAGTAATGATTTTAGTTCTAGCTTGTGCCACGACAGGCTATAGCATTTTGTAGAGCGTAGTGTCATGTTTTTCCAAACTTGAGCCAAATTAGTTCGACCGTAAAGATTTATTTTGTTTATTCTTCATAAGCGTACCAACAGTAAGTTATACAACTTTCGAAGTACTTCACTTCAAACGTCATAGTAATAATATTTCCCATGGTTGTCCTTGTTATTAACTCTAGAACACATCAAGCACAAGTAACCTTAACTTGGCCGTACAAGTTCGAGTTTCCTTTAAATGAGTATTAGCCTACGTTTCATATATATTCNCACAAGTAACCTTAACTTGGCCGTACAAGTTCGAGTTTCCTTTAAATGAGTATTAGCCTACGTTTCATATATATTCGAAAATACATTAGACCACATATCTGAGTAATTTTAATGACGAAAACACTTTACATAAACGCCTTACAACATATAACGTATAATTTATCATTCTGATACCAACACAGCAAACAAATATTATACGATTCAGTAACTGTTTACGAGTTGTGTAGTTAAATGTACAAAAAGCAATGTAAAACTACGAACTTTTGTTTTACGAAATTCGTTGCTGAAAGTACAAGTACTCCGTTGGATCTGTCTTTTCCCGCTAACCGTCATTGCCAAAAATTACCCTTAATGCGACTTGTTAGTCTATCTACTCATGTATTAAATAAGCGCATAAACTTGCAATGCCTGAATTTCTTATGTAAGTACCTACTATGACGCTTCTAGCAAATGTGGTTTGGAAGCATCAGTTAGCAAGCGGAAAGGATCTGTTTTTCGCAAGTTACTCCTAGCAGTATTTCACAGCTGAAGATTTTTTATTTATAATATTGATTATAATTTTTTGGTAACCAAGCAAATTCACTGTACGCACTCTTAGTAACAATATTTCAAAATATGACCGCATTTATATTTAAAACATTTTCAGATAATACAAATAACAAATTAAATTTTTTTTTCCATTATTGTTGGGTTTAAATACTTTTATACACTGGCCACAAACAACAGTCATTTTGGCCAATATTTCTGAGAGAAAACCCGGCGGTGTTGTCATGTTATGAAAACTTCTGTTCAGTAATGCATTTAGTTGCAAGAAAATTTTATATTACCAACGTTCTAGAATGTGTCAACTTAGTTTAATATCTAATATAGTTCTTTTTAACAATCGCCACACTCAATATTGGTCATCATTGGCAAAATATATATTTTAAATAATGAATAATGATCACTTAATTTACAATATGGTTTTTAACTTACTTCCAGAACAAATTATAAATTTCCAGTTTAAAACGCAAATGTGATCTCACGTCATCACCATGATCATTCTCAGATGATCCCTATAATCAAAATCTGTCACCATTCAGAAAAATACAATTTTTCGCGTAATCAGCAGTAATCATTTAATTCCTTGTGCCCGTAGACTACTTTCCGAAGGAAATGTAGGCATATATGGTCACTTTCCTGTCTGCGTGTCTATGCGGAAGTCGTTATAAAACATTTAGAACCCGTGAACCTAATTTCACAAAACTGTTGTGAATATATAGTACTTAGTAAGGACATCCGAACTTTACAGTTTCCTGCGACGCCATGTGCATATTTCCAAAATGGCGGTAATTTTAATATTTAGGGAACTATTTCATATTTCGGGAACCCTTGAACCAATTTGAACCAAATTTCAAATTTTTACAGTTCATCAAATAAACAGTTATTTTTAGAGGAATGTTATAAGCCCACCAATTTGTAAGATAACACTGCATAAAAATATATATCTTACATCACAACATAAGTAAATATATCCTCGCCAAATTTCGCAGGTAACTAACAATATGTTAGGCCATGTAATCATATGAGAAATGAATGAATGAGACACTTGTTTCCAATGTGGTGACCAAATCCGTATTTTCATGTGCTGAAAGAATTAGTCACATGCATAAAATAAGCTAATGCATATCTTCATGTCTCCATACATTTTATAAGATAGCACTACATGGAAAAATAAGGTTTTTATGTCATGTATCGGGTAGGATCAACCGATTCCTGCCATATTTGGCAAACAATAAATACTATGGTATGCCATTAAACTGAAATGTTTTGAGTTGGTCGGGCAATTATTTTCAAAATGTTGAACATTTAAACACTTTTATCTTACGTCCCCACGGAAAGGAAGGAATACGAGATAACTTGCCTGACTGCGTACCTGTGTGTTGGTGTGTGTGTGTGTGTGTTTGTGGGTCCTTAAAAATATTTAAAAGCACGAGCCGGAATTCACCAATCCCGGTACACATATAGAACCAAGACAGAACACTCGATTTTTTTTTATAGTTTCTGACCCCGCCGGGTGCTTACTTAAAAAATGGTAGCCATTTTTAATTTAGGGCGTTAGGTAATCTCGCGAACCATTCGATTAAATAAAACCAAATTGTTCATATTTACAGTGCTTCATGTAAGCATTGAATTAGGAGATTGATGTTATTGTTAGTCCACCATTTTGAGAGATAGCGATACATTAATTAATAAATCCTTTAAATTTTATCTCAAAAACTGTTTAACCAATTCTTGCTAAAAAANGAGAGATAGCGATACATTAATTAATAAATCCTTTAAATTTTATCTCAAAAACTGTTTAACCAATTCTTGCTAAAAAATAGGCACGTAAATAGTTACCGTACCAATCAAAAATAGCATACAAGAAAATAAAATACATCATGAAGTTATATAAATAAACAATCATTCAAATTCTGCATATGGCCCAAATTCACGACGTTACAGATTGTCGTATATCCGGGGTGAAAATCTCATTGGGCACGTAAGAGGTGTAGATGACAGCATTTCCGATGTAATTTAATTAAACTTAAATGTTTGGAAGTGTGTGTATGGAACGTAGTGCAGTAGATACTTCCGCGCAGAAAGACTGGTCTCGGGTCTGTGTCATTCCAACTTACGCAAGTCTGTGAAGAGAGGCTGATAACGACGTTCGTCCCGGATACTGTGGTTTCGCGTCAGTTTAATGTCTACTACTCCGAGACCAAAACGGAACTGTTTGTTTACATTATACGATTTACTTAAGAAGATAAAAATAGTGAAAAAAGGAATAAATTATGAATACTCATAGAACACGTGAAATATGTTCAATGCAGTGCATAACTGCAGCATTTCAAGCACAAGCTTAAAACTTTGACTATTCGATTTACGTTACGTATATGATACACATATTTTAAAAGAGCAATGATATTTAACGTTTATTTTCAGTGGTTATAGTTTATGTATAACGCTTGTGTTGTTTATGTCAGATCTTAAGAACAGTACTCTTTTCCGCATTCGTGATTATTTTTAATTTGCATACTTAGAATACATAAAAAAAAACCACTGCATACAACGCTGAAGCGAAGCGAATTAAGTTTTTTAGAAACTTCTTAAATATATTCAATCATTTACTTTAATATAAACATACTACGTTGCAGCTGGCCAGCATTCTCCCACATCGAATAATTGTTTCCTCAAGTGAAAAAAAACAACATGAATATAATGCTTTAAAATCATAGCCAAAAGAGAAAAAACACAACCAACTTAGATTATGCAAATTAAGACTGCACTTAACTGTAAATGCATGGAAGGTTGTATATTTTCTCGAATGCTTAAAGAGTTATCCACGAAGAGTACTGTAACAAAAGTCTCCTCCAATTAAGGAAAATAATAGTTCTCATTTATTTTAACATTATCAGCAATAATTTTAGTAGTGTAAAACGGCATTATCATAGAAACTTTGCTTTAAGCCATTATCATTATAATAATGACATAAATATTGCTCTGGACTAGCGAAATGTTATGAATATATAACATTTCTACTGTCACACACTCGTGCCAGCTGCAAGAAAAATAATGATCTATGATCCTGCCCTGCAGTATTAAGCAAACTGTTTTGAGACGAAAATTTTTTAAAAATAATTAATTTTAAACCTTGCCTTTGTTTATCATAATGTTCTCGTAAAAAAAATATCGTGAAAAACAATATTCCTTCAAATCCATAAATATTTCGGTTTATTCATATTGTTAAATTTCTGACGTGAAGGTTGAGCTACACGTGCTTCTTTTCACGACGTACAGTTATTCTAGAAATAAATTTTCGTTCCTGTGGTTCGTAATATACGTATTTCCCGGGGAAATGTAAGGGACCGGTGCGGGTCGAAGCCTAGAGGTACAGAGGAAGCGAACAAATGTGTTCTTATCTCCATATCAATACGGGCGGGCAGGCCTGGGGTCCAAGGCAGCAAGGGTTTTTGATTTCTCTGCGCAGCTAAACCGTTCCTCCCCTCCGCCCTTCGTCGTTCATAACCCAAAGGCCTTGGGAGAGGGGGGGGGAGGCTTATCGGGCCTTCGTCTTCGGGAGAAAAGGCAACGGGAGAGTAGCTGCAGGATGGACGTAGGACAAAGATTGGACGGGGCGGTGGTCCTGCGACCACGCGATCCCAGCACCGAAATAAATAACGCCGGGGCATGTGGGCGGAGTTTTCAGCAAGGGATCGCGCCGCCTGTAACGTTATTCAGGATCGACTCCCCAATATCGCGTATCCTGCGGGGAAACCAATCTGGCCGCCGAGCTAATAAGGCCGTGTCTTTACGCAAAATTTTGTGGATGGACACTCGGCCTCGGCATTTAGGCCGTGTCCGAATTCTCTCCGTGTACATTCGAGTCTCGATCAACCGAACCGCGATTTTACGAATTTCCGTATTTACAGAATCCCGACGGAGTGAGGAATAAAATTTTAATTTTAGCAGTTTTCAAATTTTTATGGACACATGATTAATGCTTTCAATGTTCAATACATTTAATTATAACGTTTATAAATCTAAATTTATATATGTATACCTTTAAACCCATGATAAAAAAAGTGGATACTTTTATTCAAATGAATGAAAGACGACACTTTATAGGGAGAGTAAGTCCTTCTTTAACAAACAGGTTATGTTCCTGGGAGGTGACCGTTATGCAAAACATAAATAATGTATACAGCTCAGGTTAGGTTCCTCTATCATGCAGAAACGACTACATTTCGCATCGTATAGCAAAAATGGCGCGCTTTATAAAATAAATGCACGGGGAAAATGTTAAGTTTACTTTACAATAACATTCTTCTTTTAACATGTGAAGCAACTGTGTTTCCGGTTTAACTGAATTTTCTTTTAACCGGATCTCTCTTGGTCGCATCGAAATCAATTAAACATGACTCAAGTGTATACGCATGGTGGCTTGATAAATATTTTAATATTGTATGCCAAATAAACAAATCTCTTAGGTCTACTTGTGGCGAGCCTCAAACCGACTCATTCGTTAGTCGCTTTTGTGAGACAGTTTGTAAGCTAGCATGCCATGAATAAATTGAATTCTTGAATGCATCAGGAAATAATAAAATCACCAGATATATATACGATCAGTTATATTGCATGCCACTTTAACGTGTATAATTATATCAGACTATTATTTTCAAGATGGTAAACTTAGGAAAGTTTTATGGTAATAACCCATATCTACCGAACCACTAAACATATTTCTACCAATCTCGTAACGCTGACAATACCGTAAAATACGCAAAATAGCAGCATTTCCCTCGTCAGTTTGCGAAAAAGTGCCTGCTGGTAATTAAAGACTTCATACTGTTTTTTTATTGAAACTACTAGAAACAAATTTCCCATACAAATCCTTTGCACAGTGGCAGCGTACCCTAAGTATTGACATTAAAATGGATAATGCAATTACGCTTGAAACTGAGGTCTTGTTTTGCTTTGAGCTAACTGCCATGCATTTAGACCTTTTTAGCCAATTCTGAGCACAATCGACATTACGGTTTTTTATTTTGCTCACTAAATACACCATTTGAGAACCTCTTTTTATATATTTTGGGTGATTACATAATTTAAATAAATGCTTAAATTTATTTCAGTCTCTCTTCAACCGCGTCCCAAAACGTAAAATATACCAGTATTATTATGAAATAAAAGCCTATAAGGGTGACTTATTTTAAAAAATAGCTGTTGTTTTCAATTAATGTTGAGTCCCATATCTCTGGACAATCCAAATGATTTAAACTAAACTTGGCATACGGAAGAACTTACTGCGTCCACTAATTCAATAATAAGTAAATTGAATCGTACACCCTTTAGGCTAGTACGCGTCTCTTAAAAGACATGGTTATACTTCATACCACCAAATATGATGGCGAATTTTCTGTTCTAAATATTTCACACATGATCATATTATCACTTTTTTAAAACCATAATATATTTTTAGTGAATATAATCGTAGAGAAAATTCGACTAATCAGTTATGCCCACTGAGTGTTTATAAATTAGACCAAAAAACGTCGGCTGCGGATTAATCACGAAAAAAGGAGAAAACATATGACTTATGGCCTAAAGTGAATCCTAAGGGCGGGACACATCTATGAAGTTGGACCTGAAACATTAAATTTTTTACAAATATTCGATACAATTTTAAGATGGAACATTGAGTGTGTGGGTAATGAGAAACGGAACAAAAGTCTGGCAACACAACAGCAACTGTATGTTTCTGTCATGAAATTAATTCATGGAAATAATCGCGGTTACTACCCTTATTTCTACTTGATCTCCATGTCGTCGTAACATTCTTGGGATTTAAAAGATCGGTTATTAACACGCATGTCATAATTTATTTAACACATTATCCAAACACTCAGTGTTCAATCGCCAGTAGTTGTAATACAGCAGGATTTCATTCCCAAATTCATATATATATATATATATATATATATATATATCGCCCTTAGTATTCACTTCAGTCAAAAGGTCGTTTATGTGTGTTCACCTTTTTTTCATGATTAACCTGCAACCGAAGTTTGTTGGTCTAATGTAGAAACAGCCTCTATAAATGTTCCTTTTGGAGATCGAGACAAATTTTTTTCATTTGAGTTTTGTTTATACAAACCTTTCAATTATCTCTTGGAAGCTTTCCATTGCCTATTCGTGTCATGCTATGATTTACGCTATTACACTGTAGAAGTAGGTACATATATACATTTTAAACATCAG
This sequence comes from Clitarchus hookeri, assembly GCA_002778355.1. Taxonomy (NCBI): domain Eukaryota; kingdom Metazoa; phylum Arthropoda; class Insecta; order Phasmatodea; family Phasmatidae; genus Clitarchus; species Clitarchus hookeri. Next base: position 296,908 of record NQII01002033.1, read on the forward strand.
ACGCGTGTGTAAAGAAGCTGCCGTATTTACTTGCAGACCATACACCGGCCATGATCACGTCTGAACGTAACGCGCATCCATTGTTAAACTATTCAGTGGCCCATTGTAGAGCTGAGCGGTGCGACGTAACGTCGAATGGCGACTAGTCGTTCCTTCACCTCCCCCCTCTGCCGNGGCCCATTGTAGAGCTGAGCGGTGCGACGTAACGTCGAATGGCGACTAGTCGTTCCTTCACCTCCCCCCTCTGCCGCGATACGTGAGCAGAAAACTGGAGGGACTTATTCCCGTCAATTACTTGCGAACGGCGCAGCGGCTAAGAGAGGGTGAAACGTGCTCGCGTGCAGCTCCGCAGAGTATGCAACGTGAAATAATATGATTCCCTCGTCGCAAATGAGTTTTATTTTCCTCTCTTCTTATTTCTCCCTCAGCGTTCCATCCAGATAGCGACGCTTAACGCGAGGCAGAAGGAAGACGAACGACTAAAACCTCCAACAGCCGGGAGCTAACTTCGAGGTACAACAGAAAATTAAAATATTTTAAAGTGACTCCAGGCTGCTCTCATTAAACGGAGAGAATGAAGGCCTTAGTGAATCGTGGAACATTGGACGAAGTGGCAGATTGCGCGTTAGAAGAAATCATTGGAAAATAGACGAAGATAAGAAATAACATCAGTATTAAACGAATATTTAAATGATTTTCCACGTGCTAGTTCATTGTTTTCATGACAAACATTGAAGCTCATCTCTCCTCTGATAGTAATAATGTAAATCATAATTAGGTAGCGAGGTCATTAGAGACGGAGCAAGCTGCTTATAAAAGCAGGCGCGGGGAATGTATCAGCTATGCCTGTAAAAAGGAATCATTCCAGCCATTCGTATGGAGTGATTTTGGAACGTAATAAAGAACCATATTCAGAATGACTGGAGCGGGAATTTAACCTGGATCCCACTAAATACGACTCCACTTACCCCTGCGCCACTTCTCTCTGTCAAATCACAATAACAAAATTTCAAATGACTCTTACTTAGTTAGGATAATAATTATAATAATTTATGCTATCAAAAGAAAAGCCTACAAACAACTTTTCAACTGTGCTCGGTATGTCTTACTATTGCTGAGTGCCCATCCGCTATTAAAATTATGGCCCAGGTTTTTGTTTGAGTCGTCTAGTTCGGTGAGCTATACACGTTGGACGTTCATGACATAAAATGTAAAAGGGGACGACAAAAATTCTCAACCTTTAACATATTTTCAGATTTTTTGAGAACTATATTATCTGAAACAAGATGAAATTTCGAATGTCGTTACAACAGAATAAAATTTTATACTCTACTTCACAAAACGAACAGAGTTTCTGAAACACATTTCTCGCAATTTCCACATGAGACTTCGCGTACAAATATCCATTTCACTTCATAATGAGTCCCGAGGTAAACAGATTGATTTTCGTCTTCTGCCCACATACTCAGCATTTTCTTAGTTATTGCCATAAACACTTTCAAAACCATGTGTTCAAACAGTGTAATGTCTGTCACATGTTATACTGTGGAGCTAGGAAATGTGGTTACTTTGATCATCCTAGCCTAACATATTGACGGGTGCCTTGAGGAAGATGTATTGCATTACAATTTCACAAGACTCCACTGACGAAAGCATACAGAGTAAGTCCTTAATGTATGTTAACCTGGCGTGAGCAGAACACTTTGGAAAAATAAACAGGGAAGCATATATACGACTTAGGGTCTACGTTTTTTTCGGAGGGTGGCAGACGCTCCCGCAAGTGGAGAGTGTAAATATGTTATACAACAATAAATTTTAAATTACTTGAAATTAAACAACGGAAAGCAGCATACACGGTATGCAACCACATACAACGGTGTTACGGAGTGTGTTATGAATGGGTATGTCATAGATTAAATGAAGGTTGCCACCCTACTATTGTTAAGAACTTAGTAACCCCCCGCCTAAAGCAATTTGACATAAAATGTTAGTAATCAGCATGCAAAAATCGATAAAAAAAATTTGTTGTCTGTAAAGTCGGTTTACTGACGATAGTTGAACGTGACAACGTCTTAAGAAAATACTGATGNACCCCCCGCCTAAAGCAATTTGACATAAAATGTTAGTAATCAGCATGCAAAAATCGATAAAAAAAATTGGTTGTCTGTAAAGTCGGTTTACTGACGATAGTTGAACGTGACAACGTCTTAAGAAAATACTGATGGAATGGTAGCATTTTTCAAAAGAAAATTTTAATTTCATTTGTTTAATAGATTTGTATGTATATAGAGAAGGAGGTAATTGGAAATCACAATGAAATTGATCAAGTGAGATTTATTTGTACGCATAAATACAATTATGTCAATCTTTTTTTTCGCTCGTTCCGCGCTCTCGCTTGCACTTCAAGCCTTACATGGAACGCCTCAGAGCGAGGTAACGCCGCATGAGTCATGTTTTTTCGTGCGTGCAGCCGGCTCTATCGAATTATAAGACGTTGTCACGTCAAAAATGTCTCCTTAGTATTATCTGCTATTCCGACTATTACCCAAAAATAACTTGTTTATCTGGAAAGCAGAGTAGTAGTTGCTTGGGAGGTAGGCAGCCTGTACCACTGTTATTCATGACGTCTCAACTGAAAGCCTGGCTAATGTTCTGGTTTTGATTCAACAGGTTTCTATACCAGACTGTGGATGGCTGAGAAATTACTGCGGGAAAGTGCCCCATTTCATAGGTTCCTGTTGTTTTATCAAGTGGCGACGAGGTCACTAGTTTTCTGGGTACTGAGTTCGTAGTTTACACAGCAGAGAGTTCTTCACAGCGTGTACGATGGATTGGAATAATGAGGAACTGACAGACATGCGTCTCACGTAAGGTGAAATGTTATGTAATGCATCAGCTGCACGTCGTCGATACGCGGAAAACTTCCCAGTCCGATGTTTACCAGTTGCATGCGAATTCACGCCAGTTCATCGGCGTTTGTGTGAAACATGATCTTTACGCACAAGTTACCACGATGCCGGCCGACCACAGTTAGACATCAAACACGATGTGTTGGACTATATTAATGCTAACTCAGATGCGGACACTCGAGGAATTGAGGAATTGCTAATGTCTACAGTCTGTCGCATTTTACGACGATACAGGTTTCCCACACATCACTACCAGCCAGTGCATGTACCTCTGCCCCCTGATTGGCCTGCTCGTTTACAGTATTCTGAGTAGTGGTAAGGCCAGATTATGCGAGCCCCACCTTTCTGTGGTGCTTCACTATTCACCGGCGAAGCATCCTTCACGAGGCAGGGTGTCATTGACTTATACAGCGACCATATGTGGAGTCACGTCAACCCATATGCACTATTAGAGTTCCACGTCCAACATCTGTTTTCTCTGAATGTTGTGCTGGTATTATTGATGAGATGCTGATTGGACCACACATTTTTCCCGCATAGCCAACTTCCTTAAGGCACTTCTCGTACAACTTGATAATGCACCACTGAATCTACCAGACGACATGTGATACATGCACGATGGTCCAGCAGCACACTTTACTCGCACAGAAAGGCCGTACATGGATGCGCGGTACCCAGCGCGATGTGTTAGCAGAGGTGGGCAAGTGGGTTGGCCACCCAGATCACCGGACCTAAACCCAGTCGACTTCTACTTGTCTGGTCCTCCTAGTAAGATGACTCGTTTACGAAGCACGTTGGTAGAGGTTGGATAGCTCTCGGCCCCATCAAGGTGGCGCGTGCAGATTCATTTCTGAACGATGCTGTTGACAGGTGAGGTGGTACCCACGCCCACCCACCGCGATTGGAAGGAGCGTAATCCATTGGATTCCATTCAACATTGTCTGGTTGCAGACATTCTGGGACCGGCCTGAAGTAGCAAAATACAATGTCTGAAGTTGCTTTGTGGTTCATCTGAAATACACTACTAGTGCTAGGCGCTGTGCACGCTGTATGTTGCTCTGAATTATGCTCCTGTTATACCCAGCGGGCTCAGGTACATGAGACCCGACTGCCCACATGCTGTACAAGGTACAGATAAAGATGTAGGGCCACTTGAAGGCACATGCGTATCCAACTAAAGTCGACAATTTGGACGATCTCTACCAAAGTATTGAAGATGCATGCCACACGGTACTGGCTGCTCTCGGTATGTTGAAGCGTCTGTGACAGACATGAGCGTCGCATTTGTGTATGTGTGGAGATGGAGTGCTCAAATTTCGAACATACGCTGTAACCATGTAAACATTATAAGCGCCGACACTCGATACTGATGTCAGTTTTCCTTTTAGCATTCCTACAGTTCCCCCATTTTGCTAACGCATTAGGCAAGAACACGAGCCAGATTGTTAGTTGACATGTTATGCTCAACTGTGATACGGGCAACCAGTAATCTGATTCCCAACTAAATATGCGATATCTGCGGTAACCGTCGCGTTGGGATTATGTTCTAGGTTATGTCAGCTTTCTGTCTTTGAGAAATAACGGGAGTGATTCTACTGCATTCCTTAACCCAGTATAAAATGCAGTTAGCTAAGAGAAGTTATTAAATGAAAGAGTATTTGACATACATAATTTTCTTGTGGGTCGCCTCTGCGAGAAAATGGCATACAATTACAATTATTATTCAGTTAGCTATTATCAAAGTTTTTGGGAGAACCAAATATTGAAAAATGTGCACATTTTCCTGAGGCGTGAGTTAAAATTTTTCGCATGTCCAAATTTCGGAAGCCTGTTATAATATTTATAGCAAAGTTGGTCGCCTAAAGTAACCAAAAAAAGTTATAATATTATGAGTGCATCGCTGCATTTTATTTGTATGCCATTTTTTTTTCTGTACTAGATATGTTGGTAAAGAATTCTGCTTTATCATAGTCACGCGATATGTGAATATGTTGGTTATAGAACTTGATATATGTATGGCGTAGTATCATTCACGTCTATTGACCGCTATTATCGTTGCAAATCGGGACTGTGTTTATATATCCACTTCACTGAGTACATCAAAAAGTAAATTGAATTTGGGTACTTGCAAATGGGTGGAGTTTTACTAGATCCAGCAATTTCGCAACAGTGTAACATCTTAACAAGTTAACATCTAAGTCTAAAGTAAAATATATTTATTGGCAATTATTCCAAATGAGAGGGTTTTCAAAAGTCGTAACTTTACCATGTATAGTCTATAGAGATATTTTTGATATTCTGCGCATGTACCCAACATTGACCTACTCCAAACCAACACAACTGTCAAAGTTTCATGGTCGATAGTGATGAAAGTGTTAGTTTATATTTTTTTTTTCAAAAGACCAGCGCTTCCATATGAATAAAATACATTTACCAGGTAGGGCTGCAACATTCCCACGGCCACCTTCCCGCTGCCAACACACACAAACGAAAAGCGCCACCTCCCGCCACGCTTCGGTAAGAGGTTTCAGTGGAGGAGCGCGAAAGATTTCTTCAAGCGTCCACAGCATTCATTTAGCGGGGGAGATAATCATATTAGGGAAGCGCCCAACCTCGGAGGGAGATGGGAGAAGCTTATATTACTCCGCGGGATTGCCCTCTAGCCTCAGACGCCTCGGTTACGGCCTCTTGTTTATTTTCTGCCGATCTCATCCTTTTTATCCATTTCGCTCCTTATTTATTTTCGTTGGTCTGGTGTCCAAGTTTTTTTTTATCTTCTTATTTTCTTTTTAATTAAACTAGATCTCTCGCTCATCGGGCTACATCCGATTATGAATACTAGTGCTCGGTAAATACAAGCAGATGTCATTTTCCTTTCCCCTATTACTTTTTTCTTTACTTTGCACATGAGTACAATCTAAATTCCAGGAATACGAGATCATTACAGATCCAAACAATACAAAAAAAGAAGATATATTGTTTTTAATCTAGATTCGGTACTAACATTCGAACAGTACACTTCTACCAAATAATAGCTAGTCAAATACCAGCTCGTTTGACTTCGATTTTTTTACGCTGAATTCTGAATAGTTCTGTGAATAAACTTTTTGCATACTGTAACGCAAATGCACATCCTTCTGAATATGTACAATTAGTTAAATGAGATATAGACGCCTTATCATAAAAAATGTCGGAACAAAATATCTTCCATAAAAATACTTACGCGTGACTATTCATAAACCACAAAATCAACCGAACAGGAGTTTTTGTAAAAGTTTCATCCCGGACATGCTTGTGCGTGAAGTTTTGGAACTTCAGTTAGTTTATTGTTTGGCATGGAAAAGAGGGGAAACAATTATATGCTTAAAATAGGCCCTTACTCATTATAATTGCTATGACAAAGTCATGTTAAAATTAGCTATCCTGCTGTACATTTATAAGTCACTATAGTTTGGGGGTCCTATGTAAGTAGCGTGCTTATGGCGAGTCGGGCACACAGGGTTCAGGGATAGGAGGTAGGAGTTGTACGCCATCTTGGTAGGCGTGGGCGGCGGTCATGCAGGTTGGTGCCGTCCGCCATATTAGTAGGCGTTACAGCCACCATCCACCATCTTGGTAGGCGTCACAGACATGTTGGATGTTCTTCCCCAGACATCCCAAGAAATTAGTGAAATATAAATTATTTTAATAACAATTATTTTAATAAAAAAATTATCTGAATAAAAATTTTAGAAAATGAACACCCACCACTGTACATCCCATAAACACCACACCTCTTCCCTTCCTAATCCCTTACACAACCCAGTGACACGTAACCGTGACCCATGACCTGACCCATACCCATGTCCCTTGATATTGACTTTGATATGTGACCTTACATTCGCCCATGACCTCAACGATGGTATTGCCCCATGACCTTGGCCTTTATTTTGACCCCTGTGACTTTGACCTAGAACCATGACCTTGAATTTGAACCATGATGTTAACCCTTGACTTCCACCCATGACCTTGACCATGATGCTGGATCTTGACTAACTGCGTAATTTATCAAATCGATATTAAATTATTACAACATTTTAAGTTCTCCATTTTCAAATATTACTTTTTTCAAGTAATTTTATATGTGTATATACAGTACAATGACACTTCATTCAATACTATTGAATTACATTTATTTTAATTCTATGCCTGTTTAATATTGACTGGACATCGACAAGCCATCACAGAGTTGCCGTGTGATTGCAGCTGGCCAATCACATGTAGGCATTCAGACATCGCATGCACGAAGTCTTTCCATCAATATCGCAATCTTTCCATCAGTCAGTACAGCAATCGACACCACAATCAGGTGGAGCGATTGGGGAGCGATTGTGGAGCGATCGTGGAGCAAGATGATTCATTTAGGGGTTATTTGGAGAGCAGGAAGGGTAATTTAGGGGTCATTTTCAGTGCAGGATGGGTAATATAGGGGTCATTTGCAGAGCAGGAGAGGTAATTTAGGGGTCATTTGCAGAGCAAGGGGGGTCGTTTAGGTGTAATTTGCGGAGCAGCAGGGATCATTTGTGGAGCAGCAGGGATAATTTGTGCAGCAGCAGGGATCATTTGTGGAGCAGCAGGGATCATTAGGTGTCATTATGGGTCATGCTGAGCATATAACTTGTCTGTAAGAAACTGTTTATGGTGTAACTGTATGGTAATGTGATCAAGGAAATAGATAAAAATGTCTAGTTGAATGGATGCATAAAAATGCTTAAATATCACTGATGAAATATGTAAGTAATTAAAAATATATATAGTCGTAGCTAGGCAAAGTAGATACACAAGTGGATACTGTAGAAAGAATGTCTGTTTTTTTCATGAGTATGATGCAAGCTAATGATTTAATGAAATCTACTATAGAGCTTGTCTCTATGGATATGCCTTCTCCCACTGCTGGAAAATTACATGGAAAACAGTTTTGCTACTAGGGAAAGATCTTCAGCAAAAGCTGCCATGCTTGGCGACATGAGAGAACCACCTGTACAAAGAAACCTTTGCGCATAATGAAGCATTAGGACATTGGTTCCATGCAGTTTATGCAAGGCGATGCATTGAAGGAACACATCGAGATCTGCAAGGGTTCGTCTACTGGAAGACAGCAAGTGATGTCGCCAATACCCCATGCTGCACGGGTGGGTACTGATTCGATGGACAATATTGATGAGACAATTAATGCTTAGGGAGGAAAAAGTGCAGTCTAATAGGTTTGTGTGGAATGTGCACTTGCAAGACTTTCGAGTGAAGTTGACGAACTGCAAAATAAAAAGACGTATGCTCTAAATACTAATGATGACCTTGAGACTCGTACAAAGAACAACAAATTTGATATTGAGGATGAAACGGGNGTCGCCAATACCCCATGCTGCACGGGTGGGTACTGATTCGATGGACAATATTGATGAGACAATTAATGCTTAGGGCGGAAAAAGTGCAGTCTAATAGGTTTGTGTGGAATGTGCACTTGCAAGACTTTCGAGTGAAGTTGACGAACTGCAAAATAAAAAGGCGTATGCTCTAAATACTAATGATGACCTTGAGACTCGTACAAAGAACAACAAATTTGATATTGAGGATGAAACGGGAGCTGAAGACGATCATGATGACAGCATTGATGATAACGACTATGAATACAGTGTTGATGAAGTAACTGATCAGAAGGATGATGATTCTCTCGACGTTCCCATACATTTCACCAGTGAGTTTGCTTCGACGAGTGGTGTAAAGGAGGCCGAAGGCGTCAAGAACGCTCCTTAATTTGCTGCAACGAGCGAAATGGAGAAGGCAGAATATGCTGAGTATACTGACTACATGTTTGCCGAAAACCCGAATGAACTAGTTTAAAGACTCGGACATTTAATCGCTTTACAACAAGATGGAGATTTCTCGCACATTAACGAGATATCTAATATCATTAGTGAACTGAAGGATCGGTGTTATATCAAATGAGACTCTTGGCTACTATCCATGATCTGCAAACATCTGAGAAATGTAAACATCGATTGTATGAAATAATTAGAAAGACAGAATGTATATAAGTAAATAAATGTGATTTATGTATATATATATATATATACATAAATCACATTTATTTACTTTGTGAGTTTAATTTCTTATTCAAGCCGTTCTGCTTCTCTGAAAGACTTATTATTTCAGTGGTGTGTACAACCGATTGCGATTGTCTGTATTAGATAACATTTTTGCGAGTGTGTGCAGATGGAGAGGCCATGGTAGGATTTGAATTATTATGCTTTATTCGGTTCGATTAAAAATTCGGCTGAGTTCTATAAGGTATATGATTGGACTGGGGAATATTTTTAGGAATTTTTCGCAACTGGTTGGTTGACCTAGTCATTCGTATTATTAGACTTTTTCGAGATTTGTTGCCATAGGATATGGGTATAGCTGGGTGGTATGGTGTGTTGGTCTTGAGCAGTGTTCTAGCCATTTTTGTAGGAATAGGTCTTGGCAAGAGCCAGTCTTGGGTAGAGTTACGTCTCTTCAGGAACCAGTTGTGGTTTCTCTTAGAGAAAGGGAGAGGGGTGGAGAATCGTGTGGTTCACGGCAAGTGTGGATGGCGAGGGGACGAGCTATTGTGAGTTATTGTGGGTGGATTTGGTCGGTTGATTGGTGGTTGAGCTATGATAAGTAAATGGCGAGGGAAGTAGAGCGACAAGAGGTGTGTTGTCACTGAAGAGTAGGGGGTGGAGGGGTATATATACAACATAAAGTCAATAATTCACTTTGGGGTCGTAAGATTGATCGACTTTATAGCCAATGAAATATAGAGGTGGTGAGTCAGGCATATGCTGATCGTCTTACCGGGAAGTGGCTGTGCTCTGCAATCTTTACGAGAATTGAACTTTTAGTGTCACACATATCCAACTTGTTTTTTTGTATTAGATATGTAAATTTACTCGATGATTCAAGTTTTTTTGTAATTTTTTGCGTTTTTTTCTTGATTTTCAGAGCTCAAGGTCATTTGGGTCAAGATCACCAACATTCAACATGGATATCTGAGTCACTGATATATATTCTTGTATTAGTTTCTTTCAATTATTGAGATTTTTCTAAATTTTTAATGATTGGTGGTGATGTGTTTGGGGGCAGATGGGGTGAGGTGAGGGTAATGGGATGAGTGAGAGTTTAATGTTATATGTTCCAAAATTTTTTAGATATTTGCATTTATTCTCAATTTCTTATTAATTGGGAGTGGGTGTGGTGGAGGGGTGGCGAGAGTGGTGGGATGAGTGTGAGGTTAATGTTGTATGTTTCTCGATTTTTAGAATTTTTTATAGTTTTTGCGATTTTTTCGATTAATATCAGTAAATACTTTGTTTGGAGTCACCAAAAAAAATTTGGAAATGGACGGCATGAGAGGTCTCTGGTGGTAGATGCTAAAATAAATAAATAACAAACTAGTACTTTCTATAGTGTCCAATACTGGCAAAATAGGTGTTAGTCGTAATTTAGTGGCATATAGGCATATACCATTGATTCGTACTGGTGGAGAGATAATTTCTCTTACATATGACCAATGATTAATTTGTGAACAGGAGAGGTAGGGTTGGTGTGTTAGTTAGGGTTGTGGGTTGGGGTAACATATGTTTTTCGATTTTTATGATTGTTTTACATTTGTCATGATTTTTAATCTTAAGGTCACAAGGGTCAAGGTCATGGGTCAGTAAATGTCATAGTTCAAGGTCAATGTCATGGTTCAAGGTCAATGTCATGGTTCAAGGTAAATGTCATGGTTCAAGGTCAATATCATGGTTGAAGGTCAATACCATGGTTCAAGGTCAATGCCATGGTTCAAGGTCAATGTCATAGTTCAAGGCCATGGGGTCAATCAAGGCCACATGGGTCACTGATGTCAAGATCACAGGTTAGTATTATGGATTAAGGTCATAGTTCAAAGTTAAGGTTATAGGTCACTGGATTGTTGAAGCAGTAAGTATTGGTGGGTCGTGAGGGGATAGGTGGTGGTAGGTAGTTTTATATATAATTTTTTGAAATAATTTTAATTAAAATGATTTTATTTAACTTATTTCGTGGGATGTCGGGGCAAAGAAAACATCCAACATGGTCGTGACTCCTACCAAGATGGCGGACAACTCTTATCTCCTATCCCTTAACCCCGGGTGCCCGACTCGCCATAAGCACACTACTTACGTAAAAATAATAAGGAAACGTTCACCTTAAATCGTTATAAGTTCTATAACCTCGTTTGGTGACCGTATCTGAAGGTACGTATGTTCACTGTTGAGCAGTAAGCTACATAACAGAATAAAAATGAATCCGTTTTTGAATAATGTGGTTCTTTGGTTTGTCATATTGAGAGTTGAATGAATTACAAGCAAATTTTGCAATACTTGGAATGCAAGATTATAACCACGTGTTATTTGTACTTTGCATTCTTAATGACTCTTCACGTGCGGACTGATGCATCATGAACTCAAAGCCTTCATGCACGCTCATGCACTGAGAAATTAGCATTTTCAGTATATTTACACGATCTGCTTTAAAGAAATGTTGCATGGTGACAATCCTTAGTGTCATCACATTTAGACAAAATTTTGGTACAATATATTTGTGGTTAGGACAGACAGACACTTGCAGACAGCCTCTCTCACGAACCTACAAACTCATATTTCCAAGGAATGTATTCTAAAAATTGATGGGGCATTTGGTACATATGTACCTCGTCCAGTAGATAATAAGTTTAATTAGATGTTTAAAAAGTTTATTTTTATGTTCATTTGTGCTTATTTGTGTCAATTTTCATAGCAATTACATTGTTCACTTTATTGCTGCTTTATTTGTGTAGTTTTCGCAGTGGATTTTTTTGTGGGTTCTTCAAAAACATGCGACAGTCTCGGTATCGATAGATTGAAGCTTTAGTTTTACACATTTACTAAAGAGAGCTATTTAGGATGAAATGCTTACTTGATTTCCGAATATAGGTGTTTTTAATTATAAAAAAAGCAATAGTACTACAAAAACCAATATTTTCGTTGGAACGGGGCTTTTTGAATCTTACATTGCATTTACTTTTACCCAAAATTCTCCTTCAGAACACTTCGCTAAGATTCCAAATATATTTCAAACAGCAATAATCCCACAAACTATGCACACACAGCCATACAGTTATGGGGCTGTTTTCACGATTATTAATAATATGACATAATACGTTGTAAAACATGAGAAACTGCAGTTGGGGGGACGTATTTCACACGTACATTACAGTTATACGTACTTATCACGGAAGGTAGATCGCATTTAATTCGACTTATTATATTTATCTTTTCCTTCATTCACAGGCAGTCCAACCACAACAATAGAGTAAAATTTGTAAAATATAATTAGTGCCTGCATTTTCAGTGCGAGTTTTCTTTCCTATAAAATTCATTTTCTGTATTTTACAAGTATTTATCATGGATCATGTTGTTATGAGCTACTGCTTTAGCTCTTAAAATTACATTAAATTGAACTATCTCAAATAACACAATTCGTATTATACAACAATCTTTATCTTATGGTTTGACATAAATAAATTATTTACTATATTATTTTACGCGATAGTTACGGGTCAAACCATAAGTTAAATTTAATTGGCGAAGCGATCACTTAACGACTTAACTGGTAGATCAATTTGTGTTACTTCTTCATAAATAATGCTATTTCCTCAGATACAACAGCTTCTCTGAGTGCATTCAAGGTATTCCAGGAATATGTATGGCTGTTGCTTGCTAATCTTAAAGTTTTTTTTTTGTTTTTTTGATGCGTGGATGTGTTTGCCACACTGCCCAATAATATTTCTTAAGAAATAATAGAAACAATACAACTTTTCAAACAAATTTATTACCAGATTAATTTTATTTCTTTGCAAAAAATAATATTGATGATACTAACTTTAAATAATCCTTGACTTGAAAATTAGAGGAGCATGTTATACCTTGTCTGCCTTCTTATAAAACATCTTATGGACGTAATCGAACTGTGAAATTAATAGAATATTCTGTCCCTACCTAAAATTATATGTAAACGTTCAGATAGCATAAGATATTCATAATTTTGATGACTTATTTCACAAAATCTGTTTGCATCTTTTACATGTTCCTCAACATTAATCGAGTTTGGTAAACGTTGTCCTAATTCGTTGTGAATGTTCCATTTCTAATTACGGATGTCATTTTTGATAACTATTTTGAATATTAATACGACACGCAGTACTTTATATTCATGAACTAGTTTATACAAACACAAATTACAGGTNTAACTATTTTGAATATTAATACGACACGCAGTACTTTATATTCATGAACTAGTTTATACAAACACAAATTACAGGTAATGTTGAGAATACCAATTTGCTTAATACGTAAATATCATACACTCTGAAGCTGAATGAATCGGTGAGAATTTCGTTGTTTAAATTTTTAACAGACCCTGGGTTATTCAACAGTCACTTCAATCGATTCAATTGGTGAAATAGTGAAAACTACCCGTTTTCCTTCATTTACTGATTCAGTGACATTTTCCATCGATTCATAAACCATTTCATTCCCTGTTTTTCAGTGATTTTCTTTTTCACAAATTGGTAAGTTAAACTAGATGTATTAAATGAAATAATTACCATCTTAAACGGAAAAATAAATTAATAACCAACCACTCTAAACCTGATTGTAAGAATATCTCTTTTTTTTCAGTCAGTGAAGAACGCCTGACCAACCAAACAGTTACTTGCAAACACTTTATCTGGAATTTAAGTGAAAATATGCCTGTTTCACTTGACTTATGAATACGTGACATTTTTCACTGACGTCTTAACCAGCTGTGCCACTGATTACTCAGCCATGTAATTCTCGACTGCTCTGTTAGTTATCGTACGTAATACATAACGTGTGACGGTTTAGGAATATTAGAGCGACGCTGGCCCACAACCCCTCCCCCCGCCAGTGTAACCAGTATAGGGGCTTNAAAAATAATATACTCTATTTAAAGGATATGGGTTTCATCTTTAATAATATAATTTTATGTGGTAACATAAACATTCGGTTTTTCATTTCGTCTGCATGTTATCATCATTGCGCTCGGTTTTGAGGTTTAATCTGCATGGAATGTGGTTGAGTGAATGCATTAGTACGTACGATTTTTGTTAAAAATCCTATTGCTACCAATTGCACTAAAATAAAATAAGTTGCATAAAATCTAATGCTACATATTTTCGGTCAAATACTTTAATACTAAAGTTAATGTCGGTTTGGTAGCTGAGTTGGTAAGGTGGCAGTCTGCAAGTAGAATAATACCGGTTCACATCCTGGGCAAAACGACATATTCACTTTCATTAATTTACGTTAAATTGCACATCAACGATGACTGTCTGAAATATGTTCTAGTGATGATTTAGCTAAATTCTATAAAACAATATTTAATTTGTGGCATGAAGTTGGCTGTTACACTCAACCACTGAAACTGTTTCCCTGGAACAACCAGGGGTTATTCAGCGATGCTAACTGAAACCATTTCACTGATTCAAGTAGTTTAATTTGACTGCAAATCATTGATTTTCACTGATTCAAATTTAGAGTACGCTGTTAAATTACACGTTCACGACTGACATTTAAAGAAAACATTGATNTTACACGTTCACGACTGACATTTAAAGAAAACATTGATAGTATTAATTGATGTAATTTTTCAATCACGTAAATATTTTCTGATGTAGTCAAAATCCAAAAGAATAAAAAAAAATTTTATGTATGCAGTTTGAACCAAAGCATTAAAAGGACAGTACAAATTACGAACTCGCTATAATTTTTTTTTTTTTAAACCTCGCAAGTATGTAAGAAATGTTGCCTAATATACACCGTTTGGAAAGACAATCCCAAATAACTTTGAAGTACTGATATAAATTAAGATCCGATACAGTTCAAACGGAATAATTAGTATTCCTCTAATTACAAAGAAAATGATTTACGAAATACGTTTTGCTCTTTGTAGTATCACAGTTCGTAACCTCAGACACCGTTTCGCCTAAGTTCCGCAGGGACACAAAATAATTAGTAGTGAAAAAGTAATTAATCTGCCGCTCACACGACTCGTTCGGCGGTGGCAAGCTAAGGGTAGGGTTCGGAGGCTACTTTATGCCCGTGAATGCGAAACAAACGACTGCAATTTAATTTGCGGGCAGTTTTTCTTTCTTTTTTCCCCCTCCTCCCAGCCATCGCTACTCCCTTTTATACTGAAGCGCCACGGTCGTACGTTCATACGCACGTTCGCACGGCTTCCTGCGGGCGTTTGATGTCCGTGCGTGCGAGCGGAAGGCCCTGCGTGTGCATATATGTGTGCGCGAGTCGCGAGATATCATACAACCTCTGGNGTCCGTGCGTGCGAGCGGAAGGCCCTGCGTGTGCATATATGTGTGCGCGAGTCGCGAGATATCATACAACCTCTGGTCACTCACTTTAAGTTTGTACGTGTACGTGGGGGGCCACGGGAGTATAGTGGTCAGACTACTCGCCTCCCACCTAGGCGAACCGGGTTCGATTCCCGGTGGGGTCACTCCCGGCTTTTAGCACGTGGGAATCGTGCCGGACGATTACGCTGGTCAGCGGGTTTTCTCGGGGCTCCCCCATTTCCCCCCGTCCTTGCATTCCGGCGCTACTCCATACTCACTTAGTTTCACCATCAACGACTCTCAAGACCTCGATGCTAAAATCTCTTCACTCCTCTCTCCAACTATGTGTACGAGAAACACNAACGTGTACGTGAAGCACTATATTACCGCGAGAAACACGTTCAATCAGAAAAAGAAAGAAACTGGATGTTTGCTGTCATCAATTAACCATTTGCTTGGTTTTCGTGAAAGTTTCTGAGTTGACTGAATTCAGACTCGTGGCGAAACAAAGCACTGGTATTTTCAAAAGCAATCAAGCATGAGTGTCACTGGAGCCAGGATTCTATCAAGGTCTCTTCGGTTTTCTACGGAAGAATAGGCCTACCGAAAGCCTAGTAGTTCTCTTACTGCGTCTATCTGGTTAGGTGATCTTAACGCAGATGGAAATATACATATGTAGGTAATACTTTATTTTTTAATTATTTCGCCGCGCCAGGGGTTATGGGGCCCTATATGGCCGGAACATTATACAATCGTGGCCTGATTTTCATTCTGATGTAGGATGGTATTGCTGTTTGAGTCAACGGTGGTTTGAGCCATAGCGTCCTGATCGCTGCAGTATGCTGCCACNTATGTGTACGAGAAACACTATATTACCGCGAGAAACACGTTTAATCAGAAAAAGAAAGAAACTGAATGTTTGCTGTCATCAATTAACCATTTGCTTGGTTTTTGTGAAATTTTCTGAGTTGACTGAATTCAGACTCGTGGCGAAACAAAGCACTGGTATTTTCAAAAGCAATCAAGCATGAGTGTCACTGGAGCCAGGATTCTATCAAGGTCTCTTCGGTTTTCTGCGGAAGAATAGGCCTACCGAAAGCCTAGTAGTTCTCTTACTGCCTCTATCTGGTTAGGTGATCTTAACGCAGATGGAAATATACATATGTAGGTAATACTTTATTTTTTAATTATTTCGCCGCGCCAGGGGTTATGGGGCCCTATATGGCCGGAACATTATACAATCGTGGCCTGATTTTCATTCTGATGTAGAATGTTATTGCTGTTTGAGTTAACGGTGGTTTGAGCCATAGCGTCCTGATCGCTGCAGTATGCTGCCACTGGCCTGGTTACTATCTTACAGTATGCATGATGGTGTCTTCAGGGAGGCTGACGAACTAAGGCCTGTCCGTGCTTGTAATCGGTTTAACCAGTGAAACAAACCAAGTTAAATTCTCTTAGTACTCAGGCTTAAAGAAATGTTAAACATTTACGCAATACCTTTCTCAATAATTTTTCACTACAGCAATAAATTTAAAACCTTTTTTTATGTTCATTTTTATAATTGGTCGCTTTTTTTCTTTCTAAATGTAACCAAAACTTTTACATTTTGTTTGTTAGTGTCATTCCGTACAGTTATATTTAACCACGAATGTTCTTTATAATATTCAGTTGTGAATATGTTGATGTGAACTAATTTTCTCGCATAATTAAAATAATTACACTTCTTCATTTATTTTGCATTAGCTGCCTTATAAATATTTGCTTTTAATGTACCATACTTAAAATTTACAACACATTTATTGCAAACATGTTTTACTTCCTACAATATAAAATTTAAATACTTTGATCATTATCAAACAAAATATGTTTCACGTATATTGCCTGAGCTTATGTGATGTATTCTACTAGTACGTGTAAGTTATTCATATTGAAGGTTTCATTATTTTACACATTTTCCTTAAAAATTCAATACCTAAATAACCTATGACAAAGAATAATAAATAAATAATCATCTTTGTTTGCCANTTTTTAATGTACCATACTTAAAATTTACAACACATTTATTGCAAACATGTTTTACTTCCTACAATATTAAATTTAAATACTTTGATCATTATCAAACAAAATATGTTTCACGTATATTGCCTGAGCTTATGTGATGTATTCTACNAAATTTAAATACTTTGATCATTATCAAACAAAATATGTTTCACGTATATTGCCTGAGCTTATGTGATGTATTCTACTAGTACGTGTAAGTTATTCATATTGAAGGTTTCATTATTTTACACATTTTCCTTAAAAATTCAATACCTAAATAACCTATGACAAAGAATAATAAATAATTAATCATCTTTGTTTGCCACAATAATACTGAAATAAATAACAGAAAATCAAAGAATATTAATTATTTTCCAAAATATTGTTAAAGATAACATTTTTATGTAAGTTTTGCAACCTGCATCGATTAAGTTTTTTGACACCTTATTTTTAAATATGTCACAAATTTAAAGAGACTATTGCTTTAACATATACATGATGATTTAGTATGTACATACATGATCACACTCGAGGATTGAAGTACTATTTGCTTATCTGAGACGAAATTGTTATTTAAGTTGATTATTCTTATGTTCGAAGAAGATAAACATTATCAGATTTTAACATTTACAATAACAACAAAAGCTAAAAAACCAAATATTCCAGAAAATGGTTACACTATTTTTAACGTGATATATATACATGATATATATATTAATAATGACGAAATATGGAATATTAATTACAACTCGATGAACTAAATATTGCTACAATTAATATGTTATATACTTATTTTACTAGATCAAATTTTATTACTTTGAAATATTTTTAGCCCACAAATCTATCCTTAATGTAAAACATCAAGGAATGACAAAGCAGTATTGTTTTATTTGCAAAGTATTCTAATACGTTACTATAAAACGTGTTTATCTCGTAGGTAATTGTTTCCCCATATAGCGTATGAGTAGAATAATTATGGCTGATCGGGCACAATGGCGTCTGGCATAGAACGTCGGAGCTTTTCATACTGTCATTCTGGTCCCCCGGCGGCCATANTTTTCATACTGTCATTCTGGTCCCCCGGCGGCCATATTGTCCACGTCCACCATGTCAGATGTAAATGACCTTGACTCCATGCATATGACCTCGGATGACCTTGAACCCAAAATTTTTTTGCAAGTTGTTTAACAATCCCCCCCAATTATAAAAACTACTAAAAAATGATTTTTAAAACATAAAAAATTGTATTAGAAATGGTTTTTAAAATTTTATAAAAATTATAGTTTAGAATGTTTTGGCCTAGATAGAACGAGAGACTGGAACCGACCAGGCACCATGTTATGACGTCACCCAACCGCCATGTTTGGGCCCAGATGACCTTAGGCAACCTTAAAAACAAAATCCCGAGAAAAAATTTTAAGAAATTTAATAAACTCATAAATGTCAGCGAGCATATTACATTACTAACTACTACCATAATCTTGGATTCATATGACCATGGCCTTTGACGTTAACCTGGTGACTTTTTACCTTAAACGCTTAATATTGTAAAAAAAATCCCAAAAACTTCTTAAGAATTTATAAAAAAAAAATTATAAAAACATGATTAGAAATTATTGTTACAAATTATTTTAATAACTTACATTTCCAGAGGTCCCCCACAGCACCATATCCAGCAGACGACTTAACCCCCTCTAACTAATGAAATTGTATTAAAATTCCCCTCCCCAACCAATGTTTCTTATTGGTTAATTAGTATGCAGGTCACCACCCCTCTCATCTTTACTCATTTTGATGAATGCACTCTACTTGTTATATTGGTTTTTGCTTTGTCATTGTTTACATTTTCAACACCTAGGTGGCACTGATGACTCCAACCAACATGTTAGATGTGGGTGACATTCAAAGTAACCTCACATCTATGATCTTTACCCCGTGCCCATGACTTTGGATAACATTGAACCCAAACATAAATTCTAAAAACTTTTATTAATTAAAAAAAATACAAAAAAATAATTTTAAAACTAAAAAATTAATTAAAGACTGTTTTTTTTATCGATATTTCGATCAATCTCACAATATTTTCATCAATTAGTACCACAATCAGCAATCCACACCAATCAACACACCAATCCTCATCCTGAGAAATCCCCCCCAATAATTCTATTCAGCAATCCTCAGCACACAACCTCACCAATCCTCAACAATCTTCAGCAATCCTCCTCGCCAATCCTCAGCAATCCTCCTTGCCAATCCTCAGCAATCCTTCTCGCCAATCCTCAGCAATCCTCCTCGCCAATCCTCAGCAATCCTCCTCGCCAATCCTCAGCAATCCTCCTCGCCAATCCTCA
>NQII01002033.1:317052-357020 GCA_002778355.1 Clitarchus hookeri
CGGAGTTGAAGATTGATCTTGTTGGCCTTTGCGCAGATTGAAGTAGCAATTAAGTAAGTCTTAATACCTCAGTCTTGAAGGCTTCCAAATATTCCTTAAATTTTAAGTTGTTGTTAAAAATATTTTCTTCACTATCCATCTCCCTGTTGTTGCCATGCCCTGAAATAACGATTTTCAACATAGACTATAACTGGTAGCATTCTTAATGTAACAATTCCAGATAAAATTTTAAGAAAATCGTATAATGACTATCTGAAAACAGGATATCTTCATATTTTTCAAAAATTGGTCAAGAGTGTATATTTGTTACCGTGACCGAAGAGAGAAGTTCAGCAATGGCAACAACCAGAATTACTAGCAACGCTGCAATCATCATGTCATTCCAGAAGACAACCACCAAGGGAAATCAATGCTAGTAATTAGAACTCTAAAATAGACAAACATACGGGGATGCTTCGAGAAGAATGAAAATAAAATGAAAATACGTAAGGTAGACACAAAATGTACATGTAGAACAGACTACATAACCACAACAATTGTACCATATAATATATACACTGAAGAGCCAAAAAAACTGATACACCTGCCTAATATCGTGTAGGGCCTCCCGAGCACGCAGAAGTGCCACAAGACGACGTGGCATGAACTTGACTAATGTCTGAAGGTATTCAGGAGGCAATTCACGCCATGAATCCTCCAGGGCAGTCCACAAATCCATAGCAGTGCGAGGCAGTGGAGATCTCTTCTGAACAGCACATTGCAAGGCATCCCAGACATGCTCAATAATTTTCATATCTTGTGATTAAGGTTGCCAATGGAAGTTTCTGAAGTCATAAGAGTGTTCCTGGAGCCACTCGGCAGCAACTCTCGACATGTGGGGTGTCGCATTGCCTTGCTGGAATAGTCCACGTCCGTAAGAATGCACAATGGACATGAATGGGTGCAGATGATCGGACAGGATGCTTACGTATCTGTCACCTCTCAGAGTCGTATCTAGNGCACAATGGACATGAATGGGTGCAGATGATCGGACAGGATGCTTACGTATCTGTCACCTCTCAGAGTCGTATCTAGACATATCAGGGGTCACATTTCACGCCAACTGCACACGCCCCATACAATGACAGAGCCTCCGCCAGCTTTAACAGTTCCCTGTTGACATGTAGGGTCCATGGCTTCATGAGGATCTCTCCATACCCATACACGTCCATCCGCCCGATACAATTGGAAACGAGACTCGTCAGACCAGGCAACGTTTTTCCAGNTACACGTCCATCCGCCCGATACAATTGGAAACGAGACTCGTCAGACCAGGCAACGTTTTTCCAGTCATCAACAGTTCAATAGCGGTGTTGGCGGGCCCAGGCGAGGCTTAAAGCTTTGTGCCGTGCAGTCAACAACGGTACAAGAGTGGATCTTCGGCTCCGAAAGTCAATATCAATGATGTTCCGTCGAATAGTTCGCACGCTGGCACTTGTTGATGCCCCAGTATTGAAATCACGCGGTTAAACTCTTTCCCAACGTGCAGTGTCACGTTTAATAATTCTCGTCAGTCGTCGTTTGTCCCGTTCTTTGAAGATATTTTTCCAGCCGCAGCGATGTCAAAGATTTGATGTTTTGCCGGAATCCCGATATTCACGGTACACTCGTGAAATGGTCGTACGCGAAAATCCAAATTTTATCGCTACCTCGGAGATGCTATGTCCCGTCTCGTGCCCAGACAATAAAACCGCGTTCAAACTCACTTACATCTTGATAACCTGCCCTTGTAGCAGCAGTAACCTATCTAGAAACTTTACCAGACGTTTGTTGTTTTATATAGGCGCTGTCGACCGTATTGCGTTACTCTGATTGGTTCCATACCTCTGTTATTTGCATACGCACGCCTATACCAGTTGTTGAGGATTTCCAGTGTATATGTATGTCAAATTAAGAATTATACCCTTTCTGAACTTGCGGATTTTGAGAGAGCAATAATATTAATTTCTAGTAACATTAAGCTTCCAAAAAATATTATGAGTACTAATTTTAAAAAGAATAATGTAGCTAGTGGTGGTCTTTCTTTCAAGCCACGCGATCTTTTCTATTCCCTGAAATAAGCACTAAAGAATGCTATAGTTGATAGCTTTTAATAACGGATGTGCTAAAGTTCTTTACTTGAAGCGAAATATATTTTATATTCATTCCAGCAATNAAAAATATTATGAGTACTAATTTTAAAAAGAATAATGTAGCTAGTGGTGGTCTTTCTTTCAAGCCACGCGATCTTGTCTATTCCCTGAAATAAGCACTAAAGAATGCTTATAGCATTATAATGTTGATAGCTTTTAATAACGGATGTGCTAAAGTTCTTTACTTGAAGCGAAATATATTTTATATTCATTCCAGCAATNGTTGATAGCTTTTAATAACGGATGTGCTAAAGTTCTTTACTTGAAGCGAAATATATTTTATATTCATTCCAGCAATTAAATTTGAATGCATGCGAATTTATGCCATGAAATAGGAAGTTCGTCGTCCCCTTTTGATGAGAAACTATTTATGAACTAAAGGCGAAGGTCTAAGAGATAAATAATGTCATATAAAAAATATTCCATTATAACTCTAGTGGGGTTTACGAAGAACATATGCAGTTTTTATGCTAGATTTCTCGTACTGTTAATAATCCTCAAACTAATTTTATTTATAATTATTATTTAACCCTAATAGAATATGTAAAGTTTATGTTGCTTATTTTAATTTATTTTTTCTTTTTAAAGAACTGAATACTTTCNTAACCCTAATAGAATATGTAAAGTTTATGTTGCTTATTTTAATTTATTTTTTCTTTTTAAAGAACTGAATACTTTTTGCGATAACACTTGAGGTAATTCATTTTTTCCGGAACGTTGAGAAAGACTGTCGACGTAAACCGCACCATGTGACGATTTTATCCCGAACTGGCGGACAATCCCGGCGTGGTCCTAAAAGTGAGCGACCCACCCTCCGTCTCGAAGATCTTGAAAGGGGCTGAAGTAAAGTTTCAGGAAGGTGGTATGGCGGTGCTCCACGGAATCAAATTATTAATTCCTTCCTCCCTGCTCCTGGAAGGATACCCCCCTCGGGCTCGCGCGCGCACCTCAATATGTAGGTCCTCCCGGTGTCTCTTACTGCCGGGAGAAATTATGAAACTGCCGCCCGAGGGCGGAAGGAAGGGACGAGGGGGTTGGACGGGTAAGCAGGTCGTAAGTTCGCCCCGTGACGTAGATTAAAACCAGGGAGAAGCATGGCGCGGTCTTCGCATGATGTGTGCCGAAATGGGATGGGAGTGTAGCGATGACGCTGGTGGGGCGACGTACGACTTCCGCGCCGCGGGGGGATGTTAAAGAGTCGCAAAGAGAGAGAGGGGGTTTTATGGCGGCCGGGGATATTATACCGGTGCGCCAGCCCACCCCTCGCTGGCTTCCTCAACCGCCATTCCGCAGCTCGTCTGCTTCCTCCGTCTGAATTCAATTGAATTGCCGCTTATCGACACCTCCTCCAAGGCTTTTACGTGCTCGTGTCTGTGCGTCACGGTTGTGCCCTTTGAACAAACCCGATGCCCATTACTCGATTCATCGCCGAGTCGTAGGCTAAGTTATTACGTTAAAGTCGGTATGGCTGGCTTGATTTTAAATGGGCATTTGGAGCAGCTATTCCTTTCTGGCGATTTATCCTTCCGCCGGGCATAAATTAAACATTTTCATTTGCCTAATAACTGGAATTAATGCACTGAAACGGTCACTAACAGAAATAGGTTTTCATGACTCCCGAAAAATTTATCGTGATANTTTTCATGACTCCCGAAAAATTTCTCGTGATAATAAAACACATTGCACTGATTTTAGTAGCCAATACTTTTATGAAAATACTCATCTAGTAAAACGTTAAGAAGAAAATTTTTTTTCTTCATAATGTTATATGATTGCTGGTTTGCATCAATTCCCTTGCCCCGTACCGCTCGAGCAAGAGAAGTAGTATTTCATGGGCAGAGTAGTTACTTGAGGAGTGCGCGGAGATATACAAAGGAGTACCGCTGCCGCTATAAGCCTGTCGGCAATCGTGACTACTTTTTTTAATGAGGTGATTGATTGTGTGGGGTTATCGTTGCAGGAATGTTCTGGTTGTCGCCCCCGCCTCTCTCAGCGAGACTCGGTGTGCGGGGAACCTTCTGCATCGCGCCAGCGAGACTATTTAAGTCGAGACGGGCCACCAAGCCTGTCAGTCTAGAGTTTTGAGCATTGTACGAACTTAACTGCCAGGTGTGTGAAGACAGCGAAGCGACGTGTGGCGGCGACAGTGACCAGCGAGAATGAAGTCTGCGGACTCCGAGCATTGGTACAGTGAAGAGTGAGACTATTGAACTATATACGCGAGTGACAAGACGTTTGGAATGACGGCAATAGACGCATCGAATATATGTAAATAACGAGTGTGAATCGAGTGGTTGTAACTAACATAAACACAGAGATAAGTACTTGAATATTGAGATAGACAATAAATAGTGCACTTACTGAGAATAACAAGAGTAATAGTGGAGTTATGCATATTAATGTTGTAAATAATAGTTGCGTAAATAAATTAATAAAAATTTGCATGTAGTTATTTTATTTTATTAAGACCTCCCATCCCTCACAAACTGGGATACGCCCCTGGCGTCTTGTAACAATATGTAGACAACATAAGTGTGGTGACGCCATTCACTAGTTACCTGCACCGAAATGCGATCAAGNGTGTGGTGACGCCACTCACTAGTTACCTGCACCCAAATGCGATCAAGGAACGGATGACAATTTTCAATATGTTCGTAACAAATGTGTTAAATGAACCGCTAACCAATACTGACGATGAATATTTTCATTTCTTCAATGCACAAAGTTTAACAAGGTAACGTTATTTATTTATTATTTGCAGTTGACTTGTGAACGGGACTATTATGATCGGTCAACACGCTGCCTTGCAGTACGGTTTTGGTATTTACAATGACCGGTCAGACCTAAATTATCCAAATCCACGCTAAGATTTTGGGCGAATCCAAGTGGTTGGGAGTAACCTTCTAGCATTACCTAAAAGTTTGTCTCCATCCACCTCACATCGGCTAACTCGCTAGTCGTAGCAGTCCTGTTCACAAGGTGCCTCTGCAAAATTAAATATCACAATCAGAGGTTCAATATGAAAGATTCAAAATTATACCAGGAGGACCACCGTCGTGTCTGACAGACACCCAGAATAGTGACTAAAATATTTTTTTTTTTTCAATGTGCTTATCTCAGAATTACTTTTTGGTTTCATTTTCAGATAATTATTTGTATTAAACTTTGCACATATGTTGTGGGTATCGAAGGAATAATGGCGAGAAACTTAAACATGTGGAACATTGGCTGTTGAGTTACGAGGAAAATTACCACAAATTCATTACGACGCGTGTTTAAGGCTCCCGTTTGGAAATGTGTACACGCGAAGAGAATGCGTCATTAATGAATCGCCATTACATTAATGTAAATCCTAAAATAACAAGAACTGAATTTGTAAACCATCCACACCACGGAATTCATTATAATGTGCTTGTAAATAATATAAATTTTTTTCAACTATGCCTAATAAACTAATATCAGCATACCGATAAAATAATACTTACAAAATGGTTTTCCTGTAGATGCAGCCGAATTAAAGCGGTAAATTTAGCCACTATGTCTACGAAAATTTGTTGAAGTCAACAATGAGAAGAGAAAAAAGGCCACAGTGTATTAGAAAATCTTTTAAAAAAAATGAACGTTAAAAACCTTAAATCCAAATTTTAAAATAAAATAAATATTTAAACTAAAATGAGTTTTAGCAATGATATATCTCGGATGAAATAACGTTTTGCTTTTTAAATGTCAGCATTAACACAAATTCGTACACATATGAGTCAAAGCGTAAGCTCTTTCTTTTGAACGGATAATTATAGTTTTTGGCAATGGTTTACATACATTTTTGAGATATAAGATGAAGTATATACGTGTTAAATTCTTAGTTATATGCGAGTACAGTTAGTTAGGTAAAATATCTGACTATTAAAATTAACAATAAGTGTTGCAGTAATTCAAAATTCGTCTGCCGATAGAGTCATTTTGTGAATTTGCATAAATGTTTTTATTGAGTACTATTCTTCTGAGAAATTTTGCAATCGGGAAATAACCTACCATTTAGTGTATAGTTTCCCACATAAAATTTCTTCCTGCAAAATGCAGGGTAGCATAAAGCAAAGTGTTTCATCACCGTCAGTCCGGGGATTCGGACGTCTGCCGCTAGATGTCAGGAATGATGGCAATTGACAGATCGAATTTGTGTAAATATTAAGTGATTAAGTGTTAATTAAACCTTTTTTATTACTATAGAGACTTTGATAACAGCTTTAATTAGAATTAAAATATATATCAAATATTGCGCTCACTGAGAATAACATGAGCAATAGTGGAGATACAAAATCTAATGTGTAAATAATGACTGTGTGAAATAATTAAAAACCTAATTTAGTTATTTTATTTTTGTTAAGAGCTCCATCCCTCATGAACTCGGATACACCCTTCTGGCGTCTTATAACACAGTATTGGCCAAGAGCAGGGGGGAAACACAGTTTGGGGGCAGCTGGTTTCATGCAGTCCACAACCTCCCGGACTTAAGTCAAGTATGTACACTGAAGCGCCAAAAAAACCGGTACACCTGCTTAATATAGTGTAGTGCACCCGCGAGAACGCGTAAGTGCCGAAAGACGACGTGGCATGGACTCAACTAATGTATGAAGGTATGCAGGAGGCAATTCACACCATGAATCCTCCAGGGTAGTCCACAAATCCATAGGAGTGCGAGGCGGTGGAGATCTCTTCTGAACAGCATGTTGCAAGGCATCCCAGACATGCTCAATAATTTTCATATCTTGTGATTAAGGTTGCCAACGGAAGTGTCTAAAGTCATAAGAGTGTTCCTGAAGCCTCTCGGTAGCAACTCTCGACGTGTGGGGTATCGCATTATCCTGCTGGAATTGTCCCCGTCCGTCGGAATGCACAATGGACATGAATGGGTGAGGGTGATCGGACAGGATGCTTACGTATCTGTCACCTGTCAGATTCGTATCTAGACGTATCAGGGGTCCCATTTCACGCCAACTGCACACGCCCCATACCACGACAGAGCCTCCGCCAACTTGAACAGTCCTTTGTTGAAATGTAGGGTCCATGGATTCATGAGGCTTTCTCCATACCCGTACACGTCCATCCGCCCGATACAATTGGAAACGAGACTCGTTAGACCAGGCAACGTGTCCAGTCATCAACAGTCCAATGGCGGTTTTGGCGGGCCCAGGAGAGGCGTAAAGCTTTATGCCGTGCAGTCAACAACGGTACAAGAGTAGATCTTTGGCTCCGAAAGTCAATATCAATGATGGTCCTTTGAATAGTTCGCACGCTGGCATTTGATGATGCCCCAGCATTGAAATCTGTGCCAATTTGAGAAAGGGTTGCACGTCTGCCACGTTTAATGATTCTCCTCAGTCATCATTTGTCCCGTTCGTTCACGATCTTTTTCCGACCGCAGTTATGTCGAAGATTTGATGTTTTACCGGATTCCCGATATTCACGGTACACTCGTTAAAAGGTCGTACACGAAAACCCAAATTTTTTCGCTACCTCGGAGATGCTATGTCCCGTCTCTAGTGCACCGACTATAACACCACGTTCAAACTCACTTAAATCTTGATAACCTGCCATTGTAGCAACAGTAACCGATCTAGCAACTTTCCCAGACGCTTGTTCTTATATAGGTGCTGCCGACCGCATCGCGTTACTCTGATTGTTTACATATCTCTGTTATTTGTATATGCACGCCTATACCAGTTTTTTTTGGCTCTCCAGTGTATATGTAATACTCAACACGCTAACCTACAGGAACTAGGACTTGGTTGTGGATAGCAACTTAATATAAAGGAAATATTGTAGTTTAAAGAATGAATATTTGATGTGACTTTTATATTTTTCAAGCAAAATATTAAACGAGTTTCGTCGATTAAAAATACTTTGAATATAGCCAGTTAAAGTTATTGTCTAGTGTCACTTCTTGTAAATATCCAATTCATATAAACAAATTTGAAGCAATAATACAAGAAAATGATTCTCGATGTCTTGACTATGTCGTAGAAATAATTACCCAACGATTGTTCAGCATAGACTAGCTCTCAAATTTAAGCTGCTGATGCCTAAAAAACTTAAACATAACCACAGCAACTATAGCTCCAAAAGGTAACTTCAAACACGGGAGAATCACTCTCGGTTTGCTGTGTGTCAAAGGGAAGTCAGATGAAAAGGAATAGGCGAGGAATGTAGTCACTTCGCTGGTAATCTGGTCGATGACGCCCCGACGTTCGCACTGTCTGGATACGTCCTGATCAGCGTGATGATCCACTCTTCATTGTAGAGTCGAACCTCGCCCCAACGAGAGGTGTCGAGGTGTCAAGGTTTGGGGTGCCATTTCCAAGGATTCCCTTACCCCAGTAGTGGTGATTGATGGTGCCCGGATTCGCCAGGAATTTCTGCGACAACGTGCGCTCCCCTCCCTGGTGCAGGATAATGCCCGGCATCTTACAGCACGGGGATCTCTGGATCTCTGGCCTGCCTACTTAATGTCAACATGCTTCCTTGGCCAGCAAGGCCTCCAGAACCTCTCGCTCATCGCGAACATTTGGGATCAGATTGGATGGCAACTTCGGCCAGCGCCAATTACGGGGGATTTGGAGGGTCAGTTACGCCAGCTGTGGCAGGATCTTCCTCAGGAGAAAATCCGAAATCTGTTTGGCCTTCTGTCTCCATGCTACGGGTCGTCCATCACCACACTAAGTGCACCCTGTAAAATTTTATCCCCTGCAATGCATTTTTGATATGGTACAATATTTTTATAGTTTCTGTATACATAATACCATGTCCTGTGTCTGTACACACTTACGCGCCACTGCGATAGTACCTTCAGATTAATCATTTATTTTTGCAAGTGAGTAAATTTTGTGTAACACATTCTTGCTAAGTTACTGGCGCTTAATTCGATATTATTATGAAAGAATGTCAAAGAGTTATTGAATAAAATATCAAAAATAATTGGCACAATAACTGAATCACTAAATCTGTAACCATAAAAATTGGTAATATGTGTACGCAAAAACATACCCTATTATAATATATACAAACTCTTCAACATGTTTTGTTTTGGTGTAATATTAATATTTCCCACAGCTAGTAATTAAATGATACTGTGTAATTACAATAATGATATAAATCATGTGAATATATCCTTTAAAACTGCATATATTTGCTTCCTTCCTTCCTTCGGAAAAATTAACTGACTCGTTCTTGTGGCATTTTGATTAGAAAGGGTTAGAAATTGATACATTTGAGTAATTTAATTAACGGTTATTTTGCTGTAACATAATTGATTAAAACATGCCCATCACCACAAAAATTAATAAATACCTGATATAAACATTATATGACATTTTCAAACCAATAAAAATATGTTTATAAAGTTATTTTGTTTTTTAAAAAATTTATTATTTCCGAAAGAAATTTTTATAATACAGAGTTATCCTACTATAGTTATTTATAAACAAAACTTCTCATTTATTTGTATTATCATCGTAATTAAAAAACACGGCATTTTCAGGAAACATGCTGTTCAGAAACGCTATTCGATAGTTTCTCGCACAAAAAACTAAAAATATTTAAAATATCTATAAAATATTATTAAATTAGAAATTTTAACATAAAGTGTTTACGCTATAAGTCAAGGCACGACTTAACAAATCAGACAATAACTAAATACAACGATGTCCCATTTATCTTGACCACCCACAATAACTCCATACTGGGGCTCCAAATGAAAAAGTGGTTCATACAAATGTAGTATGAATGAAAGGAGGAAATAATAATGCTGGGGAGTCAGCCTTATAGCAGTATTTATTAGTGAGATACGAGTACAAAAATACGTTTTTTTAATGGCACAGGGTATGGATTGGTCAAGAGCTCATTGAAGATCGTCAAGACTTATTTAAACATGTAATACAGTGTACACATTCATAAAATGAACATTAAATTCGACACAGATAGTGGGATCTCTACTGCCCGTTTGTAGTACTATTCATATGGGTACTGCCAGGAGTAGAACATTCACATTAGATGTTGCAAGTGGTGACCATTGGCAGTGATACACAAGTTCTGTCGCTTGATGAATGACCGCGCTGATAACTTCAGTGTTGCCCGTTGAAAAGCATTACAAGCACGCAAAATACGATCATGCTTGTTGTCTGGAGTTGTGGGAATATCTCGATAGACAGCGCCTTTCAAGTAACCCCAAAGAAAAATGTCCATGAGGTTAAGTTCAGAAGACCGCGCAGACCACATAACTGGTCCTCCACGACCAATCCACCTACCAGGATATTTTCCGTTCAGAACACGACATGTATACACGGCATTATGTGCTGGGCATCCATCGTGCTGGTACCACATAAGCATTCTGTTCCTTAGAGGTATCTCCTTCAGAAGACCAGATAGAATTGTTTGTATGAAGGTGG
The DNA here is from genome assembly GCA_002778355.1 of Clitarchus hookeri. Taxonomy (NCBI): domain Eukaryota; kingdom Metazoa; phylum Arthropoda; class Insecta; order Phasmatodea; family Phasmatidae; genus Clitarchus; species Clitarchus hookeri. The sequence continues at coordinate 327,665 of NQII01002033.1, forward strand.
CATACTCCCTACCGTTTCGGTTACCATTCACGAATTACGACTATATAACCTTATTGCCAACCATCACACGCCAAACGTTAACTCTCCATTGACGCTGATGGTCCACCTGTCGAAGGCATCGTGGGTTCTCGACGGCTTAATAATGCATGTTCCTCGTATTCACTTGGCTTTAGTTGGAGAACGACTATTCATCGGTAAAAATAACATCCAAAAAATGGTTGGGGTTGGCGATAATTTTATGTTGCGCCAATTAACAGAAGTCTACATGATTCTGGAAATAATTCCCGTGCAATTCTTGGTGTAAGTGTACATGATAGAGATGGAATGTATGACGCTTAAGAATGCGATGTGCACTCGTTTTGGAATGCCAATTTCGACTACAAGTTGGCGTGTGCTGACTTGTGGATTAACACTTACAGAAGCGAGAACAGCAACGTCAGCAGCTTAATCTGTACGAGTTCTACGATGATTTCGTTGCTGTGGGTTCAAATTGCCCGTTTCACAAAGCTTCACAGCGAGACGGGAAAACATCCGTCTGGACGGATGGGTCTTGTCAGGGTGTCGCTCTCTGTATAGTTGCTGTGCCTGACTAGCGTTACGCCGACATTCAACAGAATAAGCGACGCGTGAGTAAAACCACGCTACTGATAATGGTAATAACAGAACTGTGCGTGTGTACAACTCACTTGAACGTACTACACTGTACTGTAAAATAATACGAACACATTCATCTGCTAACTTACATTCTCCATAGATGAGCAGCATTTCTACCTTCTCGTTGTTTGAGTACATTTCCGTTACAACTCTCACCTTGCAGTGTACTGTATTCGACTGCACACTGATGACTGATTGTGTAGTAGTCATGTCATGTGTGTTCCTTAATTAACTCTAAGCGCAACTTCTGTGAAATGGGGTTCGCAACTCTGGGTACCTGCACTGTTTACATCACCTCTACATCAAATGCAGAGCGTCAACGTCATACCGTACTGTACCATGCAGACCAATCTGCCGCAAGGCATCACATAACGGGTCTTCATTAACCCTTATGAGTCACAATCGCTGTGGCGATTTTTAACGATCTCTTTTTTAGACCGGTACATAGTGATACATTTTTGAATGGGTCTTGACGAGCTTCATTGAACTTTTGACGAATAGACACATGGTGCCATTAAAAAAATTATGATACTCGTATCTCACTAATAAATAATGCCATAGGACTTAATCTCCAACAGTATTATTTTCCTCTTCCAGTTATACAATTTTTGTATGAAACACTTCTTCATTTGGAGCCCCAGTACGGAATTATTGGGATTGGTCAAGCTAAATGGGACAACCTGTAAACACGCTATATCTAAATTAGACCGACAAACTTTGACTACTAGTTATTCACGAAAAAAGGTGAAAATATATATATATATACGACTTATGACCGAAAGTGAATCCTAAGGACGGTACAAATCTTTGAAGTTAGACCCGAAACACCAGTTTATTACAAATATCGGCAAAACCTTTTAAATTGTAGTACTGAGTGTCTGGGAAATGTGTAATGGAACAAAGATCTGGAAACACACCAACACTTGTCTGTCGCTTTCATTAAATGTACGTAATATAAATTATCACTGTTTCTAACATGATGTCGACATAATCTCCATGACGCTGTAGCATACTGGCATTTAAACTATATATTATTAACTAGCATGTTACAATTAACTTCACACATAATACAAACCCTCAATGTTCCGTCTCCATGATTTGTAATACACTCGTGCTTAGGGTCCAAATTAAAATAAACGTACCACTTTTAGGATTAACTTTAGAAAATAGGTCGTATTCACCTTATTTTTTCATATATTTATAATTTGTGCGATTTTAAAACATTAACGTAGTAAAATTAAATATATTAAATAAAGTATATTAAATAAAATATTTCATGTTTCTACACTTTTGTTTGTGAATATGACAAACATGAATGATGTATAGACAATAATAATGAAGTATCAACGTTTCAGTGTTTCCAATCCAAATCTATCGTAGAGATACAGCATGCGAATCACAATTTACACACCCCTAGCGGCTTATCACGTTTTGTAATTTGTGAACCCTAGTTATTAGTAAACCAATTTAGAAATTAAGTCAGGTTAAAAACTTTGGCAAATGTGGCACGTAAAACGACGAATAATCTATGCAATTTCGATCATGTCAATTATACCCTCCCAAGATAGCCGAAGCGGGACGTGGAGCTGAATAAATAAACCACGCTTTGAGTCACCTCACGTCCCTGCTGCACACTGTGGGCCATTTTACATAAAATAAAAATACTTCCGCCTGGCAGGCTCAGTGCGACTTTTAACACGGTCACTGCTGTGCGAGAGCTTTCCACGTCAGCCAGGAGCCACCTTTCGTCTGAAAAACCAATGAGAGCATATCGTTGTTGGCACTACAGTCGACAGATCCTATATCAAGAAAATATTATACGAATGTTAAAGAGACGAGTATAGTAGTATGAAATGATACCTTCTGTGACAGGGGATTGGGAATTGAGACGAGGAGACGAGCTGGCGGCTATATCGAATAACATCACGCCAAAACCTCCTGCTCTGTCATTCCTCGTCAGCAGTGTCCGTCTTGGAATGTAGCTTTTCCCCCTCGGAATTTCCCTTTTCTTCCTATTGCTAACCTGCTCTATCATTCCACCTTTTATCTTCAAGCTCTTGCATTCCGATTATTTTACTTCATGCTCTGGCATTCCGAATTTATTTTACCATCCTCTCTCATTCCTTCCTGTCTCTCTTCCTCCCATGCCTGTCCACTCTATTCCTTGGTCTTCTCGAATTCCTTCTGCTCTCATTTATTTTCTCTCGTCTCTCAACCCTTTCCTTCATTACCATCGACGTCGTCTGCTGTAGGCAGCCATATTTAATTCCTGCCGCCAGTCGGTCTCTGTAGGCGGCCATTTTTGATTCTGGCACCCGCCAACAGAGTGTTTGAATTGCTAAAGTTCGTGGTCAGGATCGCTGGTACTGGCGTGGCTATTTTGTGAGTTGGTTAACTAGTTGCCTGGAGAGGCGCGCTAGCATCGGGAATCTCAGAATTAGAGTAGCGGCTACCAGGCGTGTTGGCATTTTTTTAGTTTTTCATGAACTCAAAAATGCAGGAGACGTGCGGTTTCGATCCGACTGGCCTTGGGTTGCCAGTCTGACCTCTTGACCACACGACCACGATTGCATGAGAAGTGTTAGGAGATGAAATCGCGTATATACGCGCATCGACCTACACATACACTCGCCAGACGATTAACTTGCAATCGCCAAAAAATCTCTATTTCATAGTTATAAAAAGAGATAAAGTAAATACTCGCATCAGCGCACACACTCACCAGAAAATTCATCTCGTAATGACTGTGCGCGTGCGTTATACTTTAATTCCCACGCTGGCCACCTAACTGCTGGCAGGGAACAAGGGGAGAAGTTGGCATACTTGTGGGTTTTCTCATATACCTTCTGGATTTGCCTATGCTAATGACGCAAATTGTCAATATGCCAATATCTGATACGTTAATCACCAACACCCAGCTGCTGGCTGTGGAGGTGCGTACGGGCTGCCATACTCGCAGGTTTTCTCATATTCCTTCTGGTCTCCTTTCACCTGTCGTCCTGGCGGGTACGAATCTAATGCTCTGTCGTTCCACCTTGGTTTTCTCATATACCTTCTGGTCTCCTGGCATCCTGGTGGGGACGGGTCTCATGCTCTGTCATTCCATATGCGCGACATGGAGCGAAGCCTGCCCACGCATGCTAGCCTAGAGTCACAATGCGCGTGCGTCAAGTACTTCCTAAGCACACTTATAAGCGTAGTTGGCTCTCATTTCCTAACCATTTAAGATACAGCGACCAAATTCATAAGATAGGTATCACCCAAGACGACGAAAAGTACCACAGGGTAGAGTATAACCTAAGATTACTTAGAAGCATACTTGGTTGTAATTTCCAATCTGTTTAAGATATAGTCACCAAATTCATAAAATAGGCATAACCCCCGATGAGGGTGAAACGAGGTGATTATGGAGCAGCACCGGAATTAAAGAGTGGGGGGAACGGGAGATCCCGAGAAAACCTGCCTACCAGCAGCATCGTCAGGCACTATTCCCACATGCGAAAATTCGGAAACAACCCCGGCGGGGTATCGAACCCGGTTCGCCTGGATGAGAGACGAGTCGTCTATCCAATACACCACTGCGGCTCCCTAACGTTTCTGGTATTTTCAAACGAGCAATCACTATTATTTGTGAAACTATCATTTTGCCTTATTGTAAGTGCATTGCTTAAAACCTTAAACCTTCTTCGGTTTATCGCAGCAATGTATTCTTAAGATTTGATATAATTGTCTGGAATGTTACAAAATGTTGTATTGCTAAATTATTTTCCAAAATTTCCTTTATTTAGAAATTATGGAAACAAATATAGAGTCCTCAATGTTCAAATTGTCGTGTACAAGACTGTCGGCATTGGATAATTCAGTGAGACAGTTTGCGAAGAATTTTACAGGCAATAATATCGCTAATAACAAATACTGGGTATCAGGTAATTCGCGGATACGGACTGCACCACACGAATCTGTGATCAAAACAAAGTAGAAAATACTGTTTGGTAAAAATGCGTAAGACAATTTGTTTACGAGAAAAGTGACACGAAGGGTCCAAAAACCATTGAAGCAAACATGTAGAATTCCAATTAGATAAAGCTGAGATTATGAGGCAATGCTGCAACTAATGTGTCGGTGGTAAGGAATACGGCAAATAAACGAGCCTATAGTCAGTTCACGACTGGAAGAGACTTTCTTGAAGCCCTGCTAAAGATATAATTTCAAGCCCATTTCTTAACCTTCCGCCAAAGGTAAACAAACAATGCCATGTAACTGCTATGGGGCAGTCACATGGCAATGTTTACATGCAATGTTTACATTCCACTGCGTATGTCCATGTGTTCGTACATGCACGTACCCATTATAAAAGTCATGTATATATTATTTATGGATATTCCACAAGCGTAAAGTTTTTAATCTTGACAATTTCACACAAAAGAATATGCGATGCAAGGGAAAAATATTTCATTCTATAAACCCAAAATGTGAGTATTAAAAATTTGATGTTTCGTGTGTGTGTAGGTTTGATTTTGACTGGGGGGTTGGGTGGGGGAGAAAAACTTTCACTTTGATTACATATTATAGATGTGGCACAATACTTTGCATCGAAATGTGTCAACATTCAAGGAGTCCATCCAACAACATAAACATGGCACCGCCAGTCTCTCATAAGCCCCCGGATGGCCGTGCTGTCACGAGGTCAGGAACCTAAGTTCCCATAACTCTTATAGTGGGTTTGCAACAAAAATGTAACCTGACAGACTTTGTTCAAATAATTTAGCCGGTGGTAGGCCGCTGTGTTTATGTTTTAGTTGGGCTCCGGGCCCGTATTTAATGCTGTTAACCTCTGTTGCTATCTTAAAATATTTTTCCAAACAAAAACCTAACTTAAAACTAATACGAAAAGCCATTGGTTTCACTAATGTCTAATATTCAAACAATTAAATTGAAACATGTTGCTAAGTAAATGCTTAGAAGAGGAACAAAATAAGTGTGCCACAGATTTCGTAAAGAAATAACAATAAAAATTTAAACATAACTAAAAATGTGTCTCCAGTAAACAAAATATAAGAGAGAACTGTTGTTTACAATAAGTAAAGAAGCTGACAGTGATGTATCCTAACATCTCCAGTTTGCATTAAGTTAAAACATCCTAAAGTCATAAGCCGCAGTACTTATAAATACTGTTTATTTATTCCATAGTTAGTTAGAAGTACCGGTAATAACTTATGGATTGTAGTGGTTCATTTTGCTACATAATTACCATAGATCAAAACAAAAATGTACATAAACAACTCAACACAGCAGCAACTATAAAAAAATGGATACATCCATTTCCACTCCAAAAATTAGAAACCAATTATTCTAAAAAATGACATGCTTCAATAGCTGCTCTCTGACGTAGACTGCTACTTTACATATAATGCTATAAAGCAATGCTCAACAACATTACCCTACAATTTAACACTACACAAAAATATTTTGCAAAAAAGGATACAGCAAACGGAATGTTGTGCTCCTGCAGCCAATTGATGATGACATCCTTCCTCCAGCTACTGTCGGGGAACTTCTCCAGCTGAAATCACCACACGATACAACAAATTAAAAGGTATTACCCTTGAATGTTGCAAACAGTATGTCTGTTGTATAGAATGTTTGAAATAAGCACAATCTTTCCAAAACATAAACTTTTAAATAGTTAGTTGGTTGGTTGCATAGTATTTATTGAATACCAAATGTATGATTGGAGACTTCTATAATGTCAACGTGATAAGAATGTCTATAACTACTGTGCTAGACATTCTTAAACTTTTTATCATATCACATTTAACTGTTTTCCTGATACCTGTGTTGACTAACACAGAATCTTACATGTCACAAACAATATAAACGTTTAATTTATTCAAAAACAAAAGGTTGGAGCGCACACCTGTGTGCTGTGATATGGTGCATTGTCCATGACGATGACCCTTGTATGTTTTTGGTATCAGTAACTGTAGTTGACCCAGAAACTGAATTATGGTCCTTTGTAAATTATGCAAATTAGGTTGGCTATGTAGCACTGAAAGTGAAAAATATGACACTGATAATCTACAATAACTAAAAGACAATGGCTGTAGAACAGTGGTGTTGGGGAAATGCATTAATACACAATTGTTTTCTTAAAAGATTATGACTGTGATTTCATCGATTACGATGTCCTCTCGTGTTTAGTGAAGTGATACAGATATGTTTAATAGTAGGGGAAGTTCCAGTTATATCGACTGTAATCTATTTAGTGATGTATAATAATGCAATGGCAATTAATGCCGCAATGTAACTTCTAAATACCAAACAAGCCGTTTCTTCAGAATCTTAAAATGCACCATCTCTCCATAACCTATATAAAATTAATTGGCCATAACAAACTCACTATAGAGGCAATTTTCCTTACCATTGTCAGTTGTCTTTATAATAAATTTCCACTCTATATATTGGGTTGTTTATGAAAAATCCCTTGCAAGGGTACACAAATTCGAACACAAAGAAGTTTCTAATTCTAATTACACATTGTAATACCACATTTTGGTTAGGTCATTAATACACTCACATTTGAGTTTACATAACCTTACAATCATAGGTTAGTGTAAAATCCAAAAATGATAGGTTAGTATAAAAATGTAAAATCGTGAATAACCCATCGTGGGGATAGTTTCTGTTAGGTTAGGTGGGAACATGTTATGAAATTAGTCGGACGTTAATTTCCCTCGTATATTCGTGTTCCGCATCATTAGTATAGTGGAAATATACCATTTTCCGTGAATTAGTCTTACTTTTACAGAAAAGCCCCTAAACTTAATAATTACCCCAAAAAACGTTAAAAAGACACGTAGACAACGTTCGACGACGTTATCAAGTTATTAACTAATTTTCTTTATGTTCTTGTAAACACATTTCGTAGGACAACATAATTGACCTTAACACACACAACTTGCAAACGCAATGGTTAATACTACATATATTTTAACATACCTTAGCACTGTGGATCTGAAGAGTTTCAACATTTCTGCCGCTCTTTCCGCGACGTTGCAGGGTTTTATTTCCCCTCGCCTGATTAGGGAATACAACGATTCGGTGAGGTTAATGATGTCCTGTTGACGTTGATGAGTGGTGACTTTTCTTTTCTTCACCTTGCTAGAATTCATGACTGCACACAAAAACTACCGCAACATATAACGCAAAATACAATAAATATAATTTTAAGCAAACCTGAAATAAATTTAAAACATATTAAACACGTAAGAACGCAGTACGAGTTATCTCTTATACAACAGAAGCAAAAGGAAACAGTTCGAGAAAGTTGGCACAAATTAAAATCATATGTTATTAAAAACCAAATAATAAAGAGCGGATATTAGTAAAAAAAAAACCAATAAATGATTATTATAGGTTAAACAAGATAATCGCACAAATTCTCTGGCACGTGTGTCAACCACACCCAGTCAACAACACAAGGAACGCTGGTTAGTAAACAAATGGCCGCTCTACTTTCACCTTGAGCGGGATCATTGTGACTACGCAAGAGACGTTCAAATCTAAATACGTTAGCAGCATGTCATTAATAATTGGCATAATACGATAAAATTCTTTTCGACACCCATTTGTAAGCGATAAATTAACAGTTACGTTAAAACTTTGGAACTCTTTCCTCTCTTTGTGCTTGCAACCTCACGGCATAACTGTATCCGCGCTCGACGCTGTTTGTAATGTTATATGCATGTAGCTAACGACTAGGGTGTTTTTTTCAAATGTTGATTTTCAAAAGTTACTTCCAGTCGTGAACCAACTGTAGCTCAGCAGCGCGAAAGAGGCCATGGAGTTCACATGCGGTGAGTACTGGGACAAGGCAATGGCCATGGGTACATCCGGCAGCCGAGCTCCGTGCATTTTCCATGCATCTAACGTGCGGAAAAGTGCTTTACTATGGGCATAGCAAGCTTCCAACACCTGTTTTGATGTTTCGACGTTTTGTATGCTGATGCTGTACGCTGTGCTTAACATAATATAATGTCATTTTATATACTTTAACTTTGTTTTTCTCGTAAACGGTTTTACCAAAGTATATTATATACATATTTTTGATCACAGATAAGTAAGGTGCAATCCGTATCCACGATTTACCTGCCAATCTGTATAAGGGTCTCCATCTAAAGAACGAATGTCGAAACAAATTAATAGCATTTTCAAAGTACATTCAGTATTTAAAATACTTAGGACTTACAAGAAGCAACAAGCAACAAGTTAAAAAATCTTGCTGTTGAACTACTGGCCAACGAAACAAACTGCACAAAGCTTGAGAGGCAAATATCGATGTTATACGTGTCTAGCATAGACTTTCGTCGAGTGCATCAAAACTTTCCAACTGGTGAAATATCCTTCATGCAGCAAGACTCGTAGGTAATGTAATAACTGCTGGTCTGCATCAAATTATATTTAAGTAATTAACAAAAGAACCACTTCCATGTTGGAAACAATTATGAGGAAGAAATGGAGATGAATGGTAAAATAGCGCTCCAGATAAAAACTGCATGTCTCAAATTCAGGTTGTTACTCTTTGTACGTTAATAAAAATGAAACTGTTAAAGACAATTTGATGACACTGCATACATTTGACGCTATAAGTACAACGTTGGACATGTGCGAACGCGTCTAGCAATTATTTTGTTGTCAGTTCCGTTTGCAGCCACGAGCAGCAGCACTACACCTGAAGAGGAAGTGGGATGGTGACAAGGTTTTATATCGAGCAACGTAGTAAATTGTAAAGTGTTGTTGGAAATGTGAGAACATGATTGAAATGCAGTGGCGATGAAGGGCAGAATTTGGTGATGCGCCACCACAACGCGTAACAATGACACGAATACGTTACAAGTTTTGAGGGGGATGGAAATGTGTGTGATGTGAAGAACAGGAGGTGCAGCAGGAAGAGAACGAAAACAGACGATGGAAGTTTGAGAACTGTGTTACACACATTCACACCCTTCCCGGGAAGTCGAAACTGTATGACAAGCTTCACGTGAGTCAGGTGTCAGTAAATCAAACGTCCATTGCAGTTTAAGGCAAGTCAACTGGATGGCACATAATCCCACCACATTACTTCACGTTATGGATGAAGACGACCCAAATAGGCGTGTCGAATTTTGTGAGTGGTTTATGAACATGTGCAATGACAACAAACAGTTTACTGACAATCGTTAGGTCATACGAGAATGAGGCAACTTTTAAATATATTGGAATTGTTAGTCGCCACAATTGTGTGTGCTGGGCAGATGAAAATCCCCATATTGCGGTAGAGCAATCAGTTAATTTTCCTGGATTAAGAGAGTGGTGCGTTATGTCTGCCAGTGGACTTACGATGCATTAATTATTCTTTGTTTTTACAGCAGGACGGTGAACCGCCACATTCTCATCGAAACATACGGTCGCTTCTGGATGAAAAATTTGTTGGGAGGTCGATAAGCCAACGAGTATGTGTTTGAGTATCCACCCAGATTTCCATATTTAACGCCTTTAGTTTTTATCCGTGGGGAACACTGAAGATCACTGTGTACGCCACAAAGTCGCGAACAGAGGACACCATGAGAGAGGTGATTGTGACCACCTGTGAATTCACTGCCATGGAAATTGTAGGTACTTGTTTTTCGTTCTGTTCTTCAGCGTTGCAGATGTCTTGCTGCTGATGGCGAATAATTTGAACAATTGTAAATTTTGTAAACTTTTGCACATTCCCAACGTTTTCATTACATCTCAAATGCAACAGTCACATAAGATTGTCTTTAATAGTTTTTTTATTGTTCACGTTTAAAAATTGTAAACAAATTTTTTATATCCAGTATATTCTAATACTTTTAGGGTTGAGTAAACGTTTTCCCACAGTAAAGATACTTAATGAACATTTCAATGCTAGAAGTTCTGGTTAGTTTTTCCATTAAATCATTGTTTATCATCGCACAGCCACGTGTACAAATTAACATTATCTATGACACAGCGACTATTAGAAGTCATGTATCGTTCAACAGAAACTCTGTAATTATAAAAATTAAATAAATAATAATTATCACAAATTCCTATTCATATGTTAAGTTAAAAAAATAAACAATACAGTTGCAACAAATGCAAATTCGCGTTGTAATATGTTTATACATCAAAGAACTTATCACTTACCGTTACCACAACTTCTGGGAAGCACTTCAGTGTGTGTTTAAGTTAAAATGTATGAAGTTACCGGAAATGATATATGTAGGTTGATATCAAAAGTGCCCATGCATTCCGACGGCGCTCCAAATGTTCTTCGCATCACCCTGATAGACTCTCAAGACCTCACTGTTAAGAGCGGCCCAAATATCTTCATTAATTCGCAGTTCCTGATTGTGTACCACGACTGGTTACTTCAAAATACCTGTATCACATTGCTTCACAGTTCGACGACGGTGTTGTTTGCATCACTTCAAACGAGTTCGGANTTCGACGACGGTGTTGTTTGTATCACTTCAAACGAGTTCGAACATAGTTGCGTAGATTCCTAGCAACGGCAGGTCGATAAAAATAAAAGTAGGGAGGGGGTGCTTCATTACACTGCTGGCCTCCGTAAGTGAGCTGCGACGGATTTCTTCTGCGGTTTTTAACGTGGCTGTTTGACCAATGGTTCGCACAGCACGCATCAGCGTTCTTCAGTCGCGATTAGTTAGTTTCATCGATGTTTGGAGCTGTTACTTCCGAGGCATGCTTAAATGCAGTAAACTCTCTCTTAAGGAAGGCCAGAATTCATGGGCCTCTTAAATAATGCCTCTTCTAAAGACGGGGAAATATTTACGTTGATCCGTTACGACAGCACCCAAACACATGTGTGGTGTTTAAGCATTTGCGCCATCTCTTTCCGCCGTTACTTNCGTTGATCCGTTACGACAGCACCCAAACACATGTGTGGTGTTTAAGCATTTGCGCCATCTCTTTCCGCCGTTACTTAATATTTCGAGATTGTTTGCCCCCACTGCAATCACATTTACTATCATTCTTAAACGCAACGTGTAAATTTATATTCTTACGGAAGACATCAATGTGCAAGATAAGTGACACTGTACCATTCATTTTTAATTTAGCTTAATTATTATTTGGCAGTGAACAGTGCGTAAATTTTAAAGTTTATAATCCCAAATACTTAAAGAGCTTTTCCGGTGTTACGATAAATAAAAAAATTATTATCTGCTTCAGTGAAAAGTTTAGAAGCATTTGNACTTAAAGAGCTTTTCCGGTGTTACGATAAATAAAAAAATTATTATCTGCTTCAGTGAAAAGTTTAGAAGCATTTGAATTGAAGGGCTTAGTGCAATATAGCAACAAACCACACTTTCCTGAAATGTGAAATTCTATAATTTTTTTCTGAAGCGTTGCTGCATCTAGCACCTGCGCAAGTATTTCAAAAGATAATTCNAAATGTGAAATTCTATAATTTTTTTCTGAAGCGTTGCTGCATCTAGCACCTGCGCAAGTATTTCAAAAGATAATTCTGGTATCGCACGCGTTTCTCAGCTGTAAGATGACAAGCCACAGTTCAAGGCAGCCGAGACCACTGTGCCTAGTTGTCTCTCGCAGAGACTAGTCATGCCGAGCGAGCTCGCGCACCGGTTTAACTTTGGACTCGCATGCGGTAGGACCCGGGTAGTAATTAGGGTCCGGCCATTCTTATTCCGGTTTTAAATGGTTTTCCGAAATCACTCCAGACGAATGTTGGCATGGTTCCTTACTACAGTTCATGGTCCCTTCCCCCCCTTCCCCACTAGTTCCTGCATGCTTGAGCAATTTGCTCCGTCTCTAATGACCTCGCTGTCGACGAGATGATAAGACGCCATCCAAATCGTAACACCGGACATGCTGACAACAGCGTGGAACGAGTTTGATTATCACGTAGATGTCTTTCGGGCTGCTCACGGTGGTCACATTGAACATTTATGAATGTATGATAAACAAACCACGGTTCCACGGTTAATTTCATTGGTCAATCAAGGTTGTGGGTTGTTTGGTTTTGATATTATAGACCTTCAAATTTGGGGTATTTTTTTATACTCATTCTGTATTTTCATCAGAATTGAATAATATAACATACATTGACTGGAGATGCTGTAACTTTACGAATAGTCCTCGCATTAAAATACGTGTGATTTTATTTGTATTGCTCAGGCAATTTATAAATCATCATAATGTATTTTGTTGTAATATTTGTTGAGAAGTACAAATCATTAAACATAATATTTCATATGTCTACACTACCTTAACATATTGGTATAATATGTCTATTGATTCAACTGAAAAGAAGCGTCAGCANATATTTCATATGTCTACACTACCTTAACATATTGGTATAATATGTCTATTGATTCAACTGAAAAGAAGCGTCAGCAAATTCTGCAGTGCAATGAGTGCCAAAATACTATATAATGTTGTATTTAACAGACGTAGCTGAAAACATTGTGTATTGTGAATAACAATTTAACCAGCTATTTATTACAATTTTAATATCCGTAACAAGTGTTTTATTAAGAAATTTCAGTAAGTAGTTCAATTTTATTGCCATTATTCAGCATATTTCTCGTTATACGTTTAGTAAATAAAGTAAGGCAATAAGATGACAAGCTCCGAAAATAGGTGCATTGTAATAGTATTATGCTCTGTTATTGACTAAACTATCAGAAGAGCAATAACGTGGCAAGGCACAAATTTCCAAGAATATTAAAAATGTATTCTTGCTGTTACTGGTATTAAATTGCAACATTTGTTTAAAAAAAAAAAAGTGCACATTATGGTTTTTTATTATTTTTGCTTTATAATAGTTAAACCAACTTAATAACAAATTTTATAATTATTATTATATAATTTATCAAATATCTAGTATTGCTAAGTCTTAGTTTTTGCATCATGTTGCTAGTCACTATACTGTACTAAGACCTTCGATTACTCGGCTACTCGCTGGTAGAGTTAAGACGTTTCTAATCACCAGCTACCGTGAATGAAAATTCAGAGAAGCGCTAGAAACTTATAACTCACCCTTAGGATAAATCTACAAAATGTAACACACAAAGAAATAGCTCATTTAGATATTGATGCAAAATAAAATGAATGTTCAAGATTTTGGCAAAACTATGTTGGCAACAAAATGTTACATCACTCTGTTAACTTATATTCTTTAATCGCCAAAAAATGGGAAACTTAAGTAACACTTAGGAACAATTATCCTGCAATTACTTTTGGAAATTAACAATCATAAAGTTTATAGTAATACGCAATTTATTTTTAAACAGTCACCTGCTGTTACAAGCCAAACAAGCACAGAGAAGTAAGCAACATTGAGAACGTCTATAATCTATTAGCGTTTTCTTCACGCTTTGTGAATCAAACCTTTGAAAAATCACCCCATGTAGAACGTGTTTGGTTATTTACTAAATATGCCGCTTATCACAAGCAATTTTACTTGTGTTAGTATAAAAGTGCCCTATTTTAGGTTCAATTTTACTTGCACGTATATTTTATTTATGAACTACATAATTTCATTTACATTTGATATGATTAAAAATAGGGAGCAAATAGGTACGTGGTAATTCCTAGTAGGAAATAGATTTTATGAAAATATTATTATATTGAGTGCACACGAATGCAGTGCGTTGACCTTTTGGTGTAATTTTCCAGACTCAGGTAGGTAAACACTGTTCGCATGAGGCGGAGGAATATCCTGGAAGTAGAATTTAAGCATGGCTTCAGGAAAGTGGGAAGTAACTGTGAATGGACTATAATATCAGCAACGAAATCCGGGAGATAAAACAAATTACATGTTTTGCCCCTGACGAGCATACCCACTAAATGCCATATCGTCTACAGAATGCCAGGAAGAAAATTTGGCCTTTTTCAAGGCGGGCGCAGTCCATTCCATTGAAAATAAAGCAGGTCTGACGGTTGCATTCGATTCCATTGTAAATAAAGCAGGTCTGACTGTTTAATTCCATTCCATTGTAAATAACGCAGGTCTAACGGTTGCATTCCATTCCATTGTAAATAACGCAGGTCTGACTGTTTCATTCCATTCCATTGTAAATAACGCAGGTCTGACGGTTGCATGTATGAGACAGTGTCGTCTGAAGTGCGGAAGTAGTTTAAGCTGACGGTAGAGGACGCGTGTATTATCACAAGCTATGCGACAACCGTGCCTACAAGGTGATTGCGAGGGGGGGAGAAGAAGGGAAGATTTTAGAAGGCTAATTCTTAGCATGTTCTTGAGGTTCAACTTATTTTAGGCCTACAGTGTATTTGGACAAATCTCCACAAGGCAGTCTTGTTGTGAAAAATATTAGAAGCAAGAAGTTTTTTTCCTGAAACACAGCTATAAAGCAATTACTGGTCGGGAATATCTGTTATAAGGATCGCTGCACCATAAGATCACTGAACACTTTTGAATTTATGAGTTAAATTCCTATGCTATAAAACCGATTTACCGCCACTTCCAATCGACAAACTTTAGTTTAGGATACATTACACACAAGGCTAGCAATAACGCAGTCATTGATTCTCACTGAAGGAATTTTTTCTCATCAAAAATCCATAAGACTCGCCGTTTGCTCCCTTAGAGGATTTTCTAAATGTGCGGCCAAGGGGTTGGAGCGTGTGAGATGTATGGGACGGTATACTTAGCATGTAATGTGGTTCTTCGGATCATTGCAGCGGGTTGCTGCCTTTCTCACAGTCAATTCTCCAGAAACTACACGTTACGTAGCAATTTTGATGTTATTTTCAACTCATAACTTATTATCAGTATTCTTTCCTTTAAACTTTGGCATGTTGTGGTAACCGTAGGAAAATATTTTCGGAATTTGTCTGTGGCCATTTGTCCTACAAAGGCATTAGTTGATTTTGTCCGAGTGCTCCCTATCTTTAAGTGTCCGATGTTACCCGCCGCGTAAACGTTTACTGAACTTTTCTTAGAATTAGCAACATTAAATCGCATAGGCCTAACATTACGGCATACGTTTCTAAACACTGCACTCCCTTAGTATGAGAAATAGCAACATGAGCTCTTATTTATCCTCGTTGTCTATGATGGAAAACTACGTGTGTTATAAAAATCTTACACGTGAAACATACAATTGTATACAATACCTACACACCACTTGAAAATGGCGCTTGCTTTTCCACGACTCTCTACTGCGTCAAAGGCAACTACCTGATCTTTCCTTATGCATACAACCAGCTTTCTATCCTTGGCTTTTCCCGCGTAAAATACATCTTTTCACCTCCTTATAAAACGAATTTTGAAAAATCCCAAAATTAGATTTTAGGTATCTCTTTAGCCGATATTTTGAAGCAAAGAATATAACGATATCTGATAATAAGCTTTAGACGAGTCATCGAAAACAAATTTCACCCCTCTCCACCCTTGTAGGGGATGAATTCCAAAATATTCGGAAATTTATTATAAATATTGACTATACCTTATCGGGTTACTGAATTATTGAGGAGTATTCGAAAACGAATGTTATCTCTGTTGACCTTATAAGGGGCCGAAATTTAAAAAATTCCGTAAATTTGTTTTTGGGAATACGAACAGGTAGCCTTTTCAAACACAGAGAATAAATATGTCTTGGCGCGTTAATGTGATTTTTAGAAATCTTCAATAACACATATTTACCTCTTTTTATCCTGTTAGGGTTCGAATTTTGGCAATTCCTTGTTTAGTTGAAGACAACGCCCTAAGGGAGAGCTATCCTTTTTCTTGCCAGCAAACAAATGGTCTAGATTTTATTCTGTTATCACACTTGTGGTACAGTTATTAACTGTGTTTAGTTGCTCCTTACTAGTTGCTCCTTACAAGATTACCTTTTCCTTTGTTATTATTGTGGGATAAATACTCCTGTGTAAACAGATACAGGAAAATTTGAGTAACCCAGGATGCAATGATGCATCATTTTTGCCTCTCTGAAGATATTGGTGTGGTAGCAACTCAGCACTCTCAGTTGAATCATTTTCAGTGTTCAAATACCCCAGATTATTTAACTGCCATGTCCTATAATTTGCACTTAGATATTGCCACTTTTACAAAATGCATTAACGTTTAATTTCAATAAAGGACTGTGGTATGCGAATGCCAGCAATAGGGTGCAATTGTCACGAATTAATGAAGAATGAAGAACTTCTTTTCAATAAATATCGAATTTGATCAGCAACGTTGAGATTGTATGTATCCGTAATACGCGTCGGTAGAATGATAAGCAGTTCGAAGACTTTACGTTAGTATATTAATTGCCCCAATAATAAGGTAGCTGAACATCACAGTTCTTTGGATTTGTTGATAAAACTAGTAGTAACAATGAAAGCAGAGCTACAACAGACACTTAAATTGAAATAGGCCTATATATTCACTGTCTTTTTTCATTGCACTTATTCACTCTCTGCATTATGGCGCTCTTCTTGTTGGAAGTATTTTCATGGTAGTTATTCTGGTTACCTCAAGACGTAATTTTTTTATATAACAAACGATACATACACTTTGGCTACTCGCCTTCGCCATTTTGTGTTGTAGCGTATCCCTACTTAAAAAGAATCTCAGTGTCTACATATGAAATAAATACAATAGCCGGATAGGGTTCAATGCACAGTAGCGCAGTGTTTTAGCCTCATTCCTTCTCGGTAGATCATTACACGAATGTACTCATATATGCAGTGACTTCATATCTTCAAGAATTCTAACTTAAAATACAAATGGTGAGACGCAGAAGAGTTCAAGCGTAATCAAAACGTTTATTAGGTTATTCTGAGGAATACTTCCTTTCCCCAACTGGCAGTTGTTCCGTAGTTTGAAAAAACATTAATATACACACTAAGATTATTTTCAGTATTTTCTTTTTCAGTAACTATACGCTATTGCTTACTTTCTTAAATCAGTTTACCTAGGTTGTTTATTTTTTGCTCTGCATATTACACATATTGCGGCTTGTGAGATAGTCGCTGACAAATCCGGAGAAATTTCACCACGAATTTCTATCCCTGGTTGTACATTGTGCTATTTTCCATAACCTTTTCCTCAACGGCGGCATCCATCTGGAAATGAAAAACCGAAAGTTATATTATTTTTTAAAACTAACAGTGTATAAGTTAATAAATTTCTTGTATATATAGCCAATTAATAATGGAGACTTTGATTTTACGGAACAACACTCCTACGCAAATGATATTTTTACTATTGGACATATTATTGACAAAGTGAGGAAATTTAACTTGGATACACATGTATAAATTTAATTAATTATGACAAAACTTTCGGCAGAGTAAAATATATGTTCTATGGGAGCTCATGGAAGAAAGAGGCTTAAAATATAATACCATTTAATTTATTTAATTATTATATCAAAAATGTTTGGCAAATTTAGATTTTCATGAAAGAAAATTAAAGGAAGAGAAAACAAATAGAGTATGTAAGGGCTGCAGCCTGTCTCAATCTTGCTTGATATTTATTTGCCCATTGCCATTCATTAATGGAAGGCTAAAACCAGTCCAGGCAAATGTTGCGAAAATAAAATACTGAGTATACGTTTGTTTGCCCATGGTAAGACAAAAACACAAGAAACTGAAAATGGTATACAGAAGATTTTAGGGCAGTTGGATGGAAATGATAAAGAGTAACAGTAATATCAAAGCGATTGCATTTATAGGAATGTTTAAAGAATGCACGAACGTTATTTAGAAAATAAGATTGTGGACCAAGTAACCCATTTTAAATAGTTTATGTATAACATGACTTTTTTCAAGGAATCGCATAGTGATGAAAATATGCAAAGTTTCAGAACATACATGGACTATTCGGTGTACTCTTGGAAAAAAAGAAAAGGGATACATACTTAACCTTATAACGTGATGGCGGTACCCAATTTGCTGAACGGAACTGAATATTGGACACTGGGAAAAACAGAGAAACGAATCTCGCAGTCTACTGGAATTACGAATCTATTTCAGATCTCTGAAATATTGAACGAGAATGGATAAAGAAATTAAATATAAACAGTGTTTTAGGAGTATAAACAATAATTGTTAAGTGAAGATATTAGAGCCGCTTTTAACAGCAAGGTCTTGAGAGCCGATGAGGGTGATGGAGCAGCGCCGGAATGAAAGAACGGAGGAAACTGTATATTCCCGAGAAAACCCGCCAACCAGCGGCATCGGCCGGCACGATTCCCACATGCGAAAATCCGGGAGTGGCCCGGCTGGGGATTGAATCTGGTTCGCCTTGGTGGGAGGCGGACAGGCTAACCGCTCAGCCACCGCGGCCCCACAAACAATACTAGACATCGTGCCAAACTATAGACTGTAATGGGTAAGTCGTATTGAAAAATGGAAGAGAAACACACTCCTAGAGAGACACGTCTGTGCATGTACAGGTCTGCAGACCTCAAGGAAGACATGACCCACGCAGACTGCTATAGTCGAATTCGCGATAGCATTTCGTTTAACTAGATGCGAATAGGAAGCGTAATTTTACATACGACAATCTTATTTTGTCAATAGATATCCCTAGACAGCCTGTAATACATTAGTATGATGTACATTTCTGCACCATGGCTGTAGTTAAATTTATTCATCAGAATACATGTATGCGTTATATATATGTTAACGTCATTGATACGATTTCTCAATTTTACGATAAACATGTTTGGTTCCTTTCATTTTTCCAAAACTTGCCTTCATACAGAAGTTATCTTCCCATTAATTTAGCAGATTCATCACATTCCTTTGAAGAATATGAACCGTATCGATAATACGAGTATCGGCCACTTTACAATGTCACAATAGTAGGCCTTCTTCACATCTTCAAGTACTGGGTCATGGTTTCCTGTCAGTCTGGCACATTTTTCGTGAAATGACATGCAACATTTTTCTGGCAGAATAAATAGCCAATGTCATTGTCGAAAATTAAACTCCATCCAATAAAAACGTAGAACTATTCAATGAAAATCTCGGTAAACTTATTTTCAAGACGTGTGCTTTTCATGTGTTTTGTTTGTTTGGAATGAAAAAGTTTCGGTAATTAAATCGCGCTAAATAAAACCTACTTCGTAGATCAATTGATTTAAAACCTAAAATGAGATTCATCTCATATCATAAGTCAGTGGCCAAAATTAACAAGTAAGTTAATTGAAATACTCGATACCAAAGCAGGCGTGTTAAGAATGTTTCGCTACGGTAATTATCATTTTGCATGAGTTTGCCAAGAATTTACATTATAATATTTTGGAGTATTTTCGGTAGCTGTGCAAGATAGGGGGCACATTTACGTGACGAGGAGGTCGAAATGGCGCCAGTTCATATCCGTTCTTAGTATGACTTGAATTGTGATTACTGAGCAGCCTTGATGGTGGGGAGAGGTGGGGTGAAGGAGCATATTGGTTAAATCTGCCTCGGGCTCCAATATTGCAACAACCCCCGCAAGGTGGACGTTAAAAAAAAATTGAAATTTGTAGTAAAATAATGCTAACAGCAGTTTAAAAAAATGTTCAATTTAAATTTTGATTATTTGAAAACCGATACAGATTTATATTTGTCTCAGGTCTCCAGAAACCTCTGAGTGGTTCTGGTGCAGCAGTATTTGTACTTGGTAGTGTGGATGACATTCAGTTTAATCAGAAGATTCCTTCGTATTTGGCCTTTACATGCCGGCATGTGTAACGTTAAATACCAATACAACAAGTTTTCTTATGGCATTTAATCCTAATAAAAGACCTGATGAAAAAAAATTGCAATGTTTTGGATTTGTAAAATTTTATTTGTATTATTTTCATCGTGCTTATGTATTGCATGTGTATTAATAGCATTTTAAGAATCTGCTTAACGATGTTTCCTACAGTAAAAAATATATTTTGTTCGCGAAAATGTTATTTTAACGTTCCTCTCAGTACGTTTTTTTTATCAAGAATTTGTAATACCTATATTCCTACTTTGCACAACNAGAATTTGTAATACCTATATTCCTACTTTGCACAACACTCATGTTTCATTAAAAGCAGAGTACCAGTGGATGATAGCGCCCACCACGTTCTCCGGTTCTCTGAGGGTTCCGCGAACTTGCATTTTCCACGACGAACCGACGTCTCGTCGGCAAATACTCCCTGCTAAGCAGTACAAGGACCAAACATTCGTTTCAGCCGACATGCAAATGGTGGCAAAACTGCCTTCCTCTCTTGCCTTCGCCGGCATTTCACGCAATCCGCCTCCCACTTCGCTGGCGGCAAGAAGGCTCTCAGCCACCCCCCTACCCCTCCTTCGTACTTCTGTTCCCGCGGAGCAGGCGGCCTTGTTTTGTGTTCCATTTCACGATGATGGATTCCCACTTCCCCCCAGACGCATTACCTTCACCCGTGCAACGAGAAAGTGGCCCTTTACTTCACAGCTCCTGGCACAAAAAAGCGCTGTCTGTGTGCACAGGCGGTAGACAATCTCGGCGCTAGCAGTTGGCAACATTGTCGGCCTCGTGATAGGTAAAAATATTGCTCACAGAACGCAACTTAAACGTCATACAGTGTATTATATTCTGTTTTGAGAAACACAACATGCCCCAATTAGCAACGGCACTCTACAATGAAATGACTGAGTGAAGAGATTTGGGCCAATCTTAACATCGAGGTTTTGAGAGCTGATGGTAGTGAAGCGAGGCGAGTATGGAGCACCATCAGAATGCAAGGAATAGGGAAACGGGAGATCCCCTAGAAAATCCACCGACCAGCGGCATCGTCCGGCACGATTCCCAATACAAAAATCCGGAGGCGACACCACCGGTAATCGAAGCCGGTTCGTCTTGGTGGGTGGCGAGTAGTCTAACCACTACACCACTGCACACCCTCTAAAAGACGTAGTAACTACATTTCATCATACAAAATTCTACTTGCACAATCTGACGACGCTGTGTAATTAATTATGTATTATTACTTCACATATTGCAATCGGTACTTAAAGCGGTGTTATGCAGTATGTGTCGATTTGTGTGGGAAGTAACTAGGGCGTGGACAGTACCTCTCAAAACAGACTGTATGAACATATGCTTAAGGTTNGTCGATTTGTGTGGGAAGTAACTAGGGCGTGGACAGTACCTCTCAAAACAGACTGTATGAACATATGCTTAAGGTTCAATAGTTTCCGTGTTAACGCCTCCCAAGTCTCTGACAAAATGTTTACACTTTGTTCGTGTGACTGCAGCCCTGTCTGTGTGTCAGAAGTGATTCGCTCTTACAAGAGGTGCTTGTAATGCCCATTTTGCATTCGAATGGATGCATTGCAAAGCATTGCGATGCCCGTAACAGGTGTGGTGGAAAAGGTGGTCTTGACTGGTCCTGCACCACCCGTCCACCTGTGCGGGAACTGCTCGTCCAAATAGGCTCTAACTACATTACTGAGATGTGGTGGCGTCCCATCATGTATGAACTGCATGTGATGTATTTAATCCCATGGGACATCTGACGCTCAAGTAGCACATGTAACTAATGTTCCAAATATTTGCAGTACGATTGGCCTGTCAAGCGTCCGGGTAACACGTAAGGACTTATTAATATGTCACCAAATATTCCTGTACAGACATTACTACTGACATAACTGTATGGTGGTGCGTGGATTCTCGGTAGCCTAATTATGGGTGTTATGTAAATTGGACACACCGTTCCTCATGAAAGTCGCCTCATAAGTAAACAATCCAGTTGCTGTAAAGTTCTGATCGTGACCACACGTGTGTTTCAACTATGCATTAAACTCCACTCGTGGTGGGAAGTCAGCTTCAGCAAGCGCTTGTATTGGCTTAAAATGGCTCGGGAGAAACCTTTGTTCGTGTAAAATTTCCCAAACTCTTCGACGTCATGCGCCTTCTGCTGCCACTATCCGTCGTGTGCTGTTACCAGGATGCTCATCAAATAAGAGTGATAACACGCTCCTCCGAAACTGCATCGGGATCAACGAGTGTGCCCACTCCGTTCCGTAGGTGAATCTCTACATCTCGGCAGCTCGTCTATACTCTGAATAGACTTTCTATTTGGCAGATGACAATTATGGAAAGTGTTCCGCATGCAAAGATCCCGCTGCGACCGCACTGTACTCGGCAAGCCCGTACATAATGTATGCCTGCAATTTCACGATTGGAAAAAGCCTCCAGGATCACAGTGACTTGTGAAGCGGCGCACTGCTCTGGCTTCAGCTAGTACTATCTGATGCGCTTGGTGTCTGATGTGCGTTGGATGTCAACAGTGATCTCGCCATAGCAACACACACACACANGTACTATCTGATGCGCTTGGTGTCTGATGTGCGTTGGATGTCAACAGTGATCTCGCCATAGCAACACACACACACCAAGTTTGTATTTGTGCATAAACAAGGGTGAACCGACTACCAACAGCAGAACCAGCGACGTGTGCTCGTATTCCGGGCACCATCGAACCTAGGACGTAATCTCCATATAAACTTTCTTTTTGGTGTTCTCCCCAAGTCCCACTTACTTCCCACATTAATCGGAACATCCTCTATTGCATGGTGTTAGATAAAAATAATTAATAAATGGTGAAAAATTGTAAAAATTATTTCAACTGTACCCGGGACACAAGCGTAAGAAATAAGGATAGAACTGACTGAGCTATGATCGAAGGATAAATTAAATACTACGAAAGTGAGATATGTCTACCCCACCTTTCATTTCGTGCACAGAAAAAAATTCAGTGGACCATATTTTAGCATTATCTTTTTCATCTCCAAATGTAGTCAATATTTTCGAGATATGGTTCATGGATACTAGGGTGTTTTATACAGGTGATTATTGCTATGTAAGCAACTTTTCAATACTGGCTGATTCGATATGCAATGTTGGAAGCATAAACATGTTTACCGTGCTGTTTAGGGCCCACGGTGGACGAGCCGTTAGCTTACCGGCCTCTCACCATGGCTATATGCTTTCAACTCGCGGACAGGGCCGCTTACGTATTCTCGCAACTAGGGTAAAGTGGCTGACGTGGTCTAACACCGGTGGATTTTCTTAGATATTACTAGGTATTTAATGCTGCTTCTCCATCACCACCTCGTCTAGCATTTATTCTCCCAGCCATCTTAATAGCGCGTCAAGGATGTCCCACAGTTGGAGCAGTCGCGTCCCTTGCCTGCACCCTCCTATATTATGTCAATAGAAAACCTGCTTCAATTTGGATCTCGGAGTAATTGCCGTAAACTCTTAATCGCTTCTTTAACTCTGAGAATATACCGGTAATAAAACTATTGCGGGCAGAAGCGTTGTTGTAGCTGTATAAATTTAACATCATGTACATTTTATCCATCACAAAACCTGTGCATTACCATGACCAATCTCACCCCACAAGAATTTTGAGTTTAAGGCAAAAAATGTGGATCATTACAAAAGGAACAGTAAACGATGCTTATATAACAATAAAATAGTGATGATTTGTATGACCATGTTTAAAAAAATGTATACCATCAAAATTTTCTTTTATGCAAACGTAATTAGGGNGATTTGTATGACCATGTTAAAAAAAATGTATGCCATCAAAATTTTCTTTTATGCAAACGTAATTAGGGCAATAAAATCACAAGAAATTGTAGCCAAGTTTTCCCACGGGTTTACATCGTACTGCATTTACGTGCGTCACCTCTAGTTATACATGCATGGCTGCTGCCTCGAGGAAAACCTGAAAGTGTTGCCAACACGAAGACAAAAATATCCCTACATATCAGCTTGAAATTTAACTCCAAATATATTTTTTGGACAATATGGTAATATATTGTATATTATCACATAAAATTTGTCCAGTCGGAGCAACATTTGACAAACAATTCCTTTGTATTTGGCACCTAAATTTTAAGTAAATTACACAAATTGGTTGGTTTGAGCTTTATTATTTGAGAAGCATGCATTTCGTGATGCAGAAACTTGACCAGCTGTACGTGCAAGACAAGAATATCTGCTGGTATAAAACTGGACATATAATTTAGCCAGCTACAATTGACGGAGTTGCTTATTNGTACTATCTGATGCGCTTGGTGTCTTATGTGCGTTGGATGTCAACAGTGATCTCGCCATAGCAACACACACACACACCAAGTTTGTATTTGTGCATAAACAAGGGTGAACCGACTACCAACAGCAGAACCAGCGACGTGTGCTCGTATTCCAGGCACCATCGAACCTAGGACGTAATCTCCATATAAACATTCTTTTTAGGTGTTCTCCCCAAGTCCCACTTACTTCCCACATTAATCGGAACATCCTCTATTGCATGGTGTTAGATAAAAATAATTAATAAATGGTGAAAAATTGTAAAAATTATTTCAACTGTACCCGGGACACAAGCGTAAGAAATAAGGATAGAACTGACTGAGCTATGATCGAAGGATAAATTAAATACNTCTGAGCTATTATCGAAGGATAAATTAAATACTACGAAAGTGAGATATGTCTACCCCACCTTTCATTTCGTGCACAGAAAAATATTCAGTGGACGATATTTTAGCATTATGTTTTTCATCTCCAAATGTAGTCAATATTTTCGAGATATGGTTCATGGATACTAGGGTGTTTTATACATGTGATTATTGCTATGTAAGCAACTTTTCAATACTGGCTGATTCGATATGCAATATTGGAAGCATAAACATGTTTACCGTGCTGTTTAGGGCCCACGGTGGACGAGCCGTTAGCTTACCGGCCTCTCACCATGGCTATATGCTTTCAACTCGCGGACAGGGCCGCTTACGTATTCTCGCAACTAGGGTAAAGTGGCTGACGTGGTCTAACACCGGTGGATTTTCTTAGATATTACTAGGTATTTAATGCTGCTTCTCCATCACCACCTCGTCTAGCATTTATTCTCCCAGCCATCTTAATAGCGCGTCAAGGATGTCCCACAGTTGGAGCAGTCGCGTCCCTTGCCTGCACCCTCCTATATTATGTCAATAGAAAACCTGCTTCAATTTGGATCTCGGAGTAATTGCCGTAAACTCTTAATCGCTTCTTTAACTCTGAGAATATGCCTGTAATAAAACTATTGCGGGCAGAGGCGTTGTTGTAGCTGTATAAATTTAACATCATGTACATTTTATCCATCACAAAACCTGTGCATTACCATGACCAATCTCACCCCACAAGAATTTTGAGTTTAAGGCAAAAAATGTGGATCATTACAAAAGGAACAGTAAACGATGCTTATATAACAATAAAATAGTGATGATTTGTATGACCATGTTTAAAAAAATGTATATCATCAAAATTTACTTTTATGCAAACGTAATTAGGGCAATAAAATCACAAGAAATTGTAGCCAAGTTTTCCCACGGGTTTACATCATACTGCATTTACGTGCGTCACCTCTAGTTATACGTACATGGCTGCTGCCTCGAGGAAAACCTAAAAGTGTTGCCAACACGAAGACAAAAATATCCCTACATATCAGCTTGAAATTTAACTCCAAATATATTTTTTGGACAATATGGTAATATATTGTATATTATCACATAAAATTTGTCCAGTCGGAGCAACATTTGACAAACAATTCCTTTGTATTTGGCACCTAAATTTTAAGTAAATTACACAAATTGGTTGGTTTGAGCTTTATTATTGGAGAAGCATGCATTTCGTGATGCAGAAACTTGACCAGCTGTATGTGCAAGACAAGAATATCTGCTGGTATAAAACTGGACATATAATTTAGCCAGCTACAATTGACGGAGTTGCTTATTCACTGCATCTCAGAGGCGCTTGCTTTATAAAGTTGCGATGGTAACCCTGGACGTGGGCAATGCATGACGTACGCCAAACCAGGATTGTGATTAAATATTTAATATAATTCGTTGTTATCCAAATAGCACTCTGACTGAAAGAAAGAAAATAAACGTGGAAGTGAAAAATCTAAAAGCTAATCCTCCGCTGATGCAGATCCGATACTTAAGAGGAGTGTTTCACCACAACCTACCGAGGGTCGCATTACGTGCAACTGGTGATATGAAAAGAGTCGTTCAACATCTTTGTCTATCCAGTATTGGTGTTAACATCTTTGTCTACCCTCTTTGGCAGTAATGCAAGTTCTTCAATAGTCAGATATGCTCGGCTCCTTTAATAAATTATTTTACGTAGTTCGTATAGGCAGGAAAACTGCAACAGACAATTAGAAAGGAAAAAAGATAAGTGCCGCTCCAAAAGTGCATACTTTAGAATGACAGCTGGGTCTGTCCGCCGACGAGCGAAACAGAGTATGTCTGATAACGGCTGACCTTAAACGTGAGTCTCAGCGCCTGACGGGCCGATCGTTAACTGTCCCACGTGACTTGAAATTAGGGACAACATGTGCGAAGTCTGAGTGGCTTTTAAGAGGGGATTATATAAGACTGGAAGCTCCTGAGTGTATAGTCCAATCACGGTTACTTCACACTTTTCTGAAGCCCTGCTAAATTTCTACTTTTGGTTATCGATTACGTATCCTTCCGCTACGCGTAAACATAAACACTGCCTTGTGACTCTACGTTTTAACTGTGAAATGCTTTGTTTACTCTTTACAGCTATTCAAGGAACTTTGTCATATTTAAAAACCATTATGTACAAATATTTACAATTTAGGCCTAAAAACATATTTAGCTTATCTTTATAACTTTATAACAATGTCGGTATTGATGATAGTNGCTACGCGTAAACATAAACACTGCCTTGTGACTCTACGTTTTAACTGTGAAATGCTTTGTTTACTCTTTACAGCTCTTCAAGGAACTTTGCCATATTTAAAAACCATTATGTACAGATATTTACAATTTAGGCCTAAAAACATATTTAGCTTATCTTTATAACTTTATAACAATGTCGGTATTGATGATAGTNATATTTACAATTTAGGCCTAAAAACATATTTAGCTTATCTTTATAACTTTATAACAATGTCGGTATTGATGATAGTTCTTATGGTTATTTTTACATTGTTTGCATATTTGTTATACACGATATAGCACATTACACATAATGAACATTAATATTTTGCGGCGACTATGTTTAACCCTGTTACCACTCTGGGAAAAAAAAGAACTATATTATTTAACCTCTTGTAATTGGTATGTGTTGGATTATTTCGTTGAAAAGACGGCCTTATTTGGAATAAATATTAAAACGAAGGAGCAACCAGTCCAACGAAAAAGACAATAAACCAAGCACGCAACTCGTGTTGCTTAGTTTTTGTACAAAGCAGCGACAAACTTAAAAGATAGTGATGAAAATGCACACAAAAAGACCTACCGTAACTTTATATCCGTTCGTATTTCTTTTCATAGGTACTAAGTTTTTATTGGATTTTATAAATTTGTTATTAAAACGTTTCTGGCTGGGCTTGTTAATTTCTTGGGATCGTGGCAAACATTCGAATCACAGAAACGTAAGCATGTTACACAACTGTGTTTCAAACACCTAGGGCAAAGGTAGAATGTTGTGATAAACAGACGTGACATGATAATAATTAACTCCGTCATAAAAAGAGTTCCCGGCCAAAACGTATAAATTTCGCACGTCCAATATTTGCAATCGCACACACAAGACGCGGCCGCACCCTTTCACATGCAGTGGTCACGACACACGACACACGTTATNAATATTTGCAATCGCACACACAAGACGCGGCCGCACCCTTTCACATGCAGTGGTCACGACACACGACACACGTTATAGTATATTTATCACATGCCATGGAAACCCTGATATATCACAACATTTTAACTTGCCTAGGTGGGTTTGGAAAACATAGCGTGTACAAACTTAATGCTGTAATTTAAAGTCTTTTTGTAGCAAGAAAAATTAACGCTTCGTTCAGTAACCAGCACATGCAACGTCATGTANTGCTGTAATTTAAAGTCTTTTTGTAGCAAGAAAAATTAACGCTTCGTTCAGTAACCAGCACATGCAACGTCATGTAGCACTCGCCAGTCGCCACTTCTGTTAACTTCGGACTTGTAAACCGATATTAGTTTACGTATTCAAAGAGTAAAATATATTTTCATTTGTAAATTACAAATTAAAAAATCATTATTTTGGCTATAATAAGTATGAAATCTGCCAAAATTGAAAATATGTAAAAAAATTGCTGCTACTACTAGCGGTGCGAAAATTGCAGATATATATGTATACAGAGAGATACAGAGAGAGACAGAGACACACACACAGAAACACACAGAGAGGAACACACACACAGACACACAGAGCCACAGACAGAGACAGAGACACACAGAGACAGACGTTCCGCTCCGCCTATTCAAGTTTCTTCGTTGGTCGAAAAAAAAACACCATGTCAATAGGGCCTATGCAGTCGCGCCGTATTTTGCGCTAATATTATTAACTGTAACAATAAAATAAGTTTCCATCAGGGTTACCTAAAAATTGAAATGTTTTAAGAGACCACGTTTAATTTACAAATACTATGTCAAAAAACAAGGTTAAAACAATATTTTAACTGTGTACTATTTCTTTCTAGCCATTGCCAACACATCTCTGCTCTCACTTTTCTTAATTCGCATTGAATACTAAATAAATACTACAAGTTACAGAATAAATTACGATAAAGTTCCGTTTATTCAAAAATATATTATATTACAGTTAATCAGTGTTATATACTTGTTGTTTACAAGTTATTTAAAAAAA
>NQII01002033.1:358158-401102 GCA_002778355.1 Clitarchus hookeri
ATGTTCATATAATCAGGCCTTGCTAGCCTGATCACATTCTCAAACGTGTTGCCGATAACTGGGACATGAGCCGTGAGCTTCGTAAACCACAACACAAGGAATCTCCCCTCCAATTGGTCGGAAAGCGTGGCCGTTTGTTAGTCAACACGCGCCCGATATGAAGGCAGGAATCGCGGCGGACGGCGTCTTTGTAGCCTAGACAATGCACTGTGAAGACGTCGGGAGGTGGGGTGTGCCGACTGCCGTAATACATCTGCAAACATCAGCATTCAGAGCCGTGATTAAGGTGAAGACTTTCCATATAAGTAGCTTCGATATTTAATAGTGTGCCGTGGCTTATCAATATATGAGAATAATAATCATAACATCATGCTAACCNCGTCGGGAGGTGGGGTGTGCCGACTGCCGTAATACATCTGCAAACATCAGCATTCAGAGCCGTGATTAAGGTGAATACTTTCCATATAAGTAGCTTCGATATTTAATAGTGTGCCGTGGCTTATCAATATATGAGAATAATAATCATAACATCATGCTAACCTTTCGATACATCTTCAAGCTTCCCCCGATTCAACTAATATTTATTGTAACGAGTTGTAACTGTTACTTGGCCAATACAACGGTTATAAAACCTACCTTATTTATTTTATTTCTGAGTACACACCTTCCAAATAATTTAATGTCTAATTAAAAAAAAAATCTTAACAAAATGTTTTGCCAGATTGATGCAGGTATCTTCCATAATACGTTGTACCGCAATTATGTCGACAGAAATACATTACTTTGTTAAAATATTTCCTCATAGTGATAGCAAAAACAATAATCTAGTACCGCCCTTTCTTCTTCCATCTCTATTTGCTTTCAAAAATTCGCGGAATACGATAAAAGTTTATAGCGCTGATCAAGGCCGCACGCGTACTTAACATCGCTTATTAAAGAACCTCTCAGTGCCAGAATGCTAACAACGGACAAGCTAATGTAAACTTAAATGCAACAGGAAAAGACTCGCGTATGGATATAACTCTACGCTGGCCATTGTAAACTTTTATGTCAAAGATCATAATGCGTGGTATGTTACCACTGTGAGAGTTGTTTCTGTTCGCGTCACGGCCCTTTCAATTGGAGTCGACTTGTTAANAATGCGTGGTATGTTACCACTGTGAGAGTTGTTTCTGTTCGCGTCACGGCCCTTTCAATTGGAGTCGACTTGTTAAACTTCGGAAGAAGCAGGGAAAGGTCGTGGGGTCTCAACCGGGCAATCTTCCAGCTGTGTTCACAAGCGGAAAATAAAAGGTGAACGAGTTGGTGGTAGACCGAAATTGATTGCCAGAATATTTGCCGTTGACCCATGAAATTCGGGGTTCCCTTTAACTTCCTACCGTAAAATCGCATCATTGCTGTTCATGAGGTTTCCTGCATGGCTGGAGGACTGCGAGTACACGAAACGTTGACTTGCAATTCTGACGTCATGTCACATTCCTTGCAGACGACAGCTAACATCTGACATGATTTTTAAAGGAGAGATCTAATTAGATAATAATCTTACTGTGGTAGCTTTTAATTTGCAAAGATACGAAAAATATATATTACTGTAACCGGGAGACAACGTTCTTTTGAGGTTATGTTCGCTTTTCTGTTACTATGTAACTTAACATATATTTCACACAAAAATATTTTAACTTAATATCTGAACGTAGACGAGCATAAGAATTAAATCCGCTAAAGATTAGTGTTAATAACATCCAATAAACTACATAACGGATTACCAGAGGGCTCTCCAAGAAATACAATCTACAAATGAACTATCAAAAACGCAAATACTGTGGTGATAAGTGAAGACAACATTAAATTAATAAAATTAAAAAACTGTTACATTTTCTTTGCGATGTTGTGCACAAACAAAGCCGACAGTCAATCGTTTCGTGTTTATTGCTAATGAGTATATAAATATAATTTATTTTTAATTATTTGTTAATCCACAGACAACAGTAATGCTCAAAACTGGCCGAATNATGAGTATATAAATATAATTTATTTTTAATTATTTGTTAATCCACAGACAACAGTAATGCTCAAAACTGGCCGAAGACTGAAGGTTCATGTGTAGCTGAAAAAAAGTATTTCTGTTTTATGAAGAATGATGTGAAGTGTGTCCAAAGTTGTAATGGTAGAAATAAATGCCACAAAATTTAAGTAAAATAGTTTTACTCTAGGACCGTATTCATAGTAAGACAAAGTTATGCGAAATGAGAGTGCTTACTACGCACGCTAACTTCAAAATAACGTGAAACTTTTTAAACATGCTAGAAACATGAATAAAAGGCAAATGGTGTGTAAGAAAATGTAAGTCACTTCTGAATATTTCTTCATTGATTACAAATAACTAGAAAATACTGATATAAGTAAGTAATCGAGCTACTTTCTTCCATGCTTTGTACTCAAATAATGTTACAAATGTGTTCCATGGCACAGAGAGTAGGCTAAGATAGTTAAGTACTGAAATAAATCTCGAATTCGTTTCCTCGCATTAATCACACGTTATCGTCACGCTTGCCACTAGATATATAGGAAAACTTACTTTTACACATTAGTGTACTGTTAGTACGAGTTACCTAGATGCAAACAAAACTTTTACGAAAAAAAAGGTCGTCTTCATTATAAATATGCCTTTTCACTATCAGAATATATTATCAGCAGTTTCCTGCAACCCTTCTAAATTTTCTATCTATACGTACTTTTTAAAGTAAACAGCCGCCGGAAATGTTGCCTGTACCTTGCTTCCATTACAACGATTTATGCCATACCTTAAATTCTAAATTAAGGTCAAGTAATAGTTATTAGCTATTTGGTTAGAACAACAATAGACTCGTCGTGCGTGCCAGTTCACGCACCAAAGACGTTACTATCTGCCGTTATAAAAGCAGCTATCAGACCGTTTCATAGTTTTGAATGTGGAAGGATCTTGGGACGAAATAGCTCAGTGGTTACGAGTGGTGAGAAGTAATCAATTTAAATATCTTTAAAACAAGTAATAAAATATGAAACTGTAAAATGAATATAATTTTTTAATTGCGACGGTTACAGTAAACATTAGATAGAAGGACAAAAAAAAAAATTTAGAATTTCTAAATTGTTAAAACTTCAAATAATTAACCGGACAGGTTATATTTATAATTAGGCCTTATATTTCTTATCCGATTGATTATTGCACTCAACGGCCGTTACTTTGCTTTCCGATTGGCCAGGGATAAGCCTTATCGATTCGTCTTCAGACCAGGTACAGACTCAGTTCAGACCATCGCGCTTCGCTGTGCAGCCTTCTCATTAGCGCACCCAGTGTCGTGAATTCCGAGCGATGAGGATAGATTCGCTGTCATCTCGGCGAAATATGCCATACGTTGTCAACAATTGTAAATAATTATTATTAAACTGTCCAGAATGCCGGGTCTGGCGTAAAGATACCTTTAGCATATCTGCGCGCTGTCGTGTTTGCGTGGCCAGGCCTTAATTTGACGGCTTGCCTGAACGCGCCGTCTCCCTTGCCAGTGAAATCTGAGTAGCAGGCAGCAAGTTCTGTGGAGCTATTGCCCACGCCTGCTGGTTGAAACAGCAAGAAATGCCTTCGCAGAACTGGGAACCAAGACACGATTACGCAAGGACTAGAGACAATATAGGTCAAGGGAACGTTTTAAACAGGGTCTTTCCTCCACATTACGTTGACCTAGTAAGATGGACCACGGAGCAGTCATGAAATATTGATGTGTCGGCCGCCGTAACAACACGTCCAAATCCGCCTCCGGGTTCGGACTGAGGTAGGAATATTGTGGCTCAGCAATTGTCATTTACGTAACAATAATATAAAGTATAGCTTTCCTCGCGATACTTAATAAGACTGACTGTAACAGTTGTCTGATAGGTAATTGTACTTCTCTTTACTAAAATTTATCTTTTCCCGTAACCACCTTGCATTTCGTGAGTGTCGCATACTGGCTCGCTCACAACTACCATTGGAGTATGGTTGATAATGACGATAACTTCTCAATTATCAATTTATAATAGAACCTAAGGCTTTTCCACGCGCACACGGCAGTCTCGGAGGGTCGCAGTGCAACCACATAAAAAAAAAAGAACATTCCAGTCTAGTCGGCCCTTTGCAAGGAGTCGAAAACGAACTGATATCCTTATTATTACCATTATGTAGTGTAGCAGAGAAAAGTTTTCCGGCTTCAGTGAACTACGCAGCAGCTATTGCCTACCAAGTACTGTTTGAAATAGACACGTTGCTTGAAAAGTATATATATTTCTTTCCTATGCTAAAATTAAGTAGGACTTACGTGGCAAGTTTTTGCAGCGACTAACATTAATTTTATGAACGACGAAAACAATTGCACAAAAAATTAATAACCTACGCTGTCAAGGATTTTTTTTTTTTTTACCATCGTTTCACTAATGGCTAAACGGGGTGTTAACAGATGGGAAGAGAAGTTAAAAGGTAAGAGGGAACGAAACTATCCTAACATTAAACTGAAATTGAAATAGAAAATGAGGAGCAAATATATGACTCCAATTACAGTCTGTCCGAATCGAGCTTGTTACCTCCTATACGTAATTCTGGTATCCTAATTACTCCCAAACAAGATCAATTTTCCAGCTGAAAATGACAGTACGTGACGATTAAGCTTATTTCGGTGAACCACAGGAAAGTTTGGAAACTAAATAAGAATTCTGAGGGAACAAATACACCGCCCTGGCAATAATAACTATATGTAGACTAAGTGCTTTACGATAATTGTCGGAAAACTTACACAACATCTTACATAGATCAGTGTCTTCCGCCTAGTTACAGAAAATTTATCAAAAAATGGCTTATATATTGTAAATATTAATGATTGATTTAAAGATTTCAAGTGCTGCTCGTTAAAAATTCATTTAATAAANATGGCTTATATATTGTAAATATTAATGATTGATTTAAAGATTTCAAGTGCTGCTCGTTAAAAATTCATTTAATAAAATGTAGACTTGCGACTCATCGGAATGATGTATGTACTAGTTTTCAGAGATGTGTAATTCACTGAAAATTATTATCATCAGAAATCACAGCTATATTAGCGGGATAAAGCCACTTTCAGATTTCGCCCATTCAAAATCAATTTTAACTGACTTGCATTTAAATATCACAGATTTTATGTCATTTTCACAGCTTNTGGCTTATATATTGTAAATATTAATGATTGATTTAAAGATTTCAAGTGCTGCTCGTTAAAAATTCATTTAATAAATTGTAGACTTGCGACTCATCGGAATGATGTATGCACTAGTTTTCAGAGATGTGTAATTCACTGAAAATTATTATCATCAGAAATCACAGCTATATTAGCGGGATAAAGCCGCTTTTAGATTTCGCCCATTCAAAATCAATTTTAACTGACTTGCATTTAAATATCACAGATTTTATGTCATTTTCACATCTTNAGATTTCGCCCATTCAAAATCAATTTTAACTGACTTGCATTTAAATATCACAGATTTTATGTCATTTTCACATCTTCCATTTCTTAGTGTTACAGTTTTATCTTGACACAAATTGATAAATTAAGTTTTGTGCGGGATGAAAAATATGGTTACGTGTACGCAGTGAGGTTCACACTCTCGCAACTATGTAGAAATCGTTTAAAACAAATATTTTATTTGTAGGTTTACCCAACATAAACATTTTGTCTACTAAAATATATAATTTGTTAGCTGAATAAAAAGATCTGAATTAGAAATTTTATTCAGCCAACTTTTTAAGTGCAACTCGCATTTCTTTGTGCATATAGGCACTAAAGTTCTTGGCTCAAATTAGATTTTTCTCAGCACTAATAAGAAAATATTAACAAAAAATGTAAAATAAAATGGGTGCTTGAGCTGAAATTATAATCTAAGAACATTTGTTGGTACGCAGACTTTCAAATACCCACGCGTGCAACTGTTGGCAACTTGTATCGAACAATTGATAGGACTTTTGAAATTTTCTAGCAAAACGAATACAGACTAAGTGCGAAAGACATAATTATAACTAAAACAGGGTGATAGAGTTTATAAACCTTTTTTTACACAGTTTTATAGCGATAAGTTTTGCGTGATAATAACAACAAAGTAGTTTAAGATATAGTTGACCTTAATGAACATTTAATGATTTGTTGCAAACAAAATGATTTAATTGAAATTAAATTTATTGTCTTTACAAGACGATTTGGTCAATTTAACTGACGTTTTGTTGATTGCAAAAGATTAAGTTTCGTTGTTCGTCATATTTTGTACAGTTGAAGCCATATTCAGATACAGAAACTATAAGTTTGGTCGCAAACATTCACGTAAATATTGTTTTTGCCCGTTAAACCGTTAACTGTTTCTGACGCTTTCACGACTTTCCATTGAGGTGTTAGTGTCTTGTAAAATATTCTACCCACGTGTTGTCATAAATCGGATATGTTAGAATATTTGGCGAAGCTAGAGAATGCGCTAACTTTCTTCGAGAGAGGTTTCGGGTAATGCACTTTGGTGCTTATTGGAATAAAGATAGGTATGTTTTGCTAGCCGTCTCGCGTGTCTGGCAAAGGAGAGGACAGAAAAGCATAATATTAACTTTGCTTCTTTTAAAAACCGTTAAGTATGCAGGAGTAACGAAAGAACGTCTCGTTATTACAGCGTATCATGTAAGAGATGTTTGTAAACAAAACTTCAGGATCGTCGTAAAGGACGGCAAGGAGGGAGAGCAGGCGGGGNGTATCATGTAAGAGATGTTTGTAAACAAAACTTCAGGATCGTCGTAAAGGACGGCAAGGAGGGAGAGCAGGCGGGGATATCAAACACGAACCTACCATCACAGGGAAGCGTGCGCGGATACACAGCGTTCGACGTCGGCGCTCGAAATTAATACGTGCTAATTCCGTCTCTCGGCGCTGCACAAAGCAGATTGCCGTAGTTCCTCGTTAGAGCCGG
Organism: Clitarchus hookeri; assembly: GCA_002778355.1. Taxonomy (NCBI): domain Eukaryota; kingdom Metazoa; phylum Arthropoda; class Insecta; order Phasmatodea; family Phasmatidae; genus Clitarchus; species Clitarchus hookeri. The sequence continues at coordinate 365,146 of NQII01002033.1, forward strand.
TGCTTCCTTTAAGCTAGAGCAGCACTCCGGAGCCAATGAGGTCGGCGGTGCGTGGATTAGCCGCCCCGTCGAGCTGCGAGCACGTGCCGAACCACCGCGTCCTAAATACTGATCGCGCGTGTGTTTCGTGCGAGACAAAGGCAGTGCTGATCTCCTGGATACCGCAGCACCCCTGTGGGACGACATTACCGTTGTTATCGTGCATGCGACTGTGGTGTGCAGGAATATGTCTGTTCGAACTAATAAAACAAATCCTACTTCATTACTTATTTCACATGTTTTTCAACCCATCGATTGTAAGACAGGTTGAATCTCTCGTATATTGAACTTGCCGTAATGAATTATAAATAAAGAGTATGTGAACGCTGTAAAACTGTTACAGGTAACCTTAGTATTACACAATGTTCCAACTATTTTCTTATTATAAAAAATACCTAATATAAATTGGATATCCAATTAATAAACAATTATGCAATCTTCTCTATTTCATTATATATTTCGGCAGATTGTTTTAACACTAAGTTTTTTTCTTCTTTTTTTTAAGTTTAGGAGTAGAAAATCTATGTAACATTTAGTTTGTTAAATATATTTCACACATCAGGCCCAGATTGCAAGAATATTTATATACAGTAACTTCAAAAGTTCACTTTCTTCATATTAGGTTCACCTATTTACGAAGACGTACGCGACGTAATGAGAGAAAATCCAGGAACACACATGTGCGAAAATACTCACGCAACACTGTACCGTGTACAAAAATGTCTGTATTAAATCTTTTTTATTTATGGGAAGTCCGATATTTATGAGTAAAAAGACACTCAACAAATTAGCTGACCTTTGTCTGGTATTTTTCTGATAGAATAGCGGAAGACAACCTAAGTGTGGTTCACCCCATTGATTTATTTTAAGCGACATTAAAATTAATCAGCCATTGTGAGCGTCTCAGCTCAAGTTACCGTAATGTTACTCGTATAGTGCAAGCTGCGACGCTATAGGCTATTGACGGTAAAGTGAGCACTTTTGAAAGCCCTCTCATTTGGAATAATAGTCTATGGATATATTTTATTTTAACCTTGGACGTTAACTTCAGAGTGCAGTGGAAAGAATATACACACCGTGTTTATTACTTATATGGCAATATTTTTTAAAAAAGTTGGTTATAGGATAAAAAACTTGCCAAGAGGAAAAAGTGCCTGGGGCCTCAAAATGCTCACTTTGCCGTGAGCAGCCTGTATCTACGATCAGAGCAGAAATGTCCCCCCAAAACAAACACAGTGAGAGCAGAGATAAAATCCACGATATCAGAGCAGAGCTGTTTGGGAAGAACAAACATGTTTGTTTCTCATGGCTGCACAGCGAGGGACAGGTCATTCCTGATTGGCTCCCGCCACCTCCACGCCTCCCTGCCGTTCCTTTTCGCATTTGAGGTGTATTGTTCCGTACATTTCACGCTACGCAACGTGTCATCAAACGCGTTTACTAATTTCCTGTTTTTACTTACACTTCTAGTTGTAAATATGGCAAGTTCGGATATTTGTAATTTCAGAAGTATTTAAGCAAATTCCAATCTGGGATCAGGGAGACAAACGGTATCACAATCGATACGTGCTTGGCAAATGCTCGGAAACCGTCGCAAAAGCTGTGGGAATTTCAAGATGTACATGTTATGTATACATGTTAGTGTAATTATCATTATGCGTAGTTATTTGTTTTGTTTTATTAGTAAATGGATCATAATATTTCACACATAATATTACAACTATTTATTAAAGTTGTAGTATGTTAATTACACTGATTAAATTACGGCCTTATTTATATGCTCGTGTTGACGATAGTGTAGCAAAATACGTAAAATATACATATTCATGTAGCGCCATACTAGCTTATGATGTACCAATAATTATTTTGTCAATATTAAAGTGCCATCTTATACTGAATGGAGTGCACGGTGGTCGTGTACGCTAAGTATACGAAATTATATAAATGTATGTGTTAACTTTGCATAAAATGCTGCTAAATCTGGACATCCTTCCCTATCTCCCACTGTCTTGTGAAGCGCACATATTGATTTGACAATCATATCCGCTAAATCTGGTTCGGTCTCAATAGCTTTCGCGAGTATTCTCCACTTTGAAAAAGTAATACCAAAACTGCATTCTACAGTTGTTTGTGCTCTTGATAACCTTCTATTGAGTGTTTCTTTGTCCTAATCAAACCCTCTTCTTCGGTAAAGCTTTAGTAAATTAGGGAAAATAGAATATGCTTAGTCAGCAACAAAAACTGAATGTGCAACATCTCACAATGTGGAAGTTTGCCCTCTTCTGGGATCTTCAGCTTCGCTCTTCAATCCACTTACTAAGTTATGACACACGGAAAATATTTGCATGAGTCTGCTTTCCGTAGGAATCAACCTGAAATGTTATAAATTTGCAGTCTACGTCGGCGAGATCCTGAAATAGAATAGAAAGAAAGTTCTTGTAGTTGTAGAACAATGTTCCCTACTTAGATGGACACTTCAGTCTGATGTGCTTGCCGTCCAAACTCCCGAAACAATTTTGAAAGTCACCCTTTTTATCAATTTTTTTTTAAACATCAATTAGATTTTAAGTTGTTGGTATTGGCATATGAGGAGGCTGCAAAAACAACCACTAACAGGCCGCAACTTCTTTGACGATAAATCCAACAGTTGAATCTCCCTTCCCGGAAATAAAGCGATAGACTTCTAAATGAGTGACCGGTGGCAAGATGCCTGTAAATAAAACGAAAATTGTTTAATCTCAAAGCCCTTGTCTTGTAACAATAAAATAAAATTATTAAAACATTTTTTTCAGGTAAGATGCCCGAAGTAAATGAAAGAATGTTCGTGCATGATTCAAGTAAAGGTACGTGGAACTGATTTCCAAAGGAAGTGAATCTGCAGCTGCTGATGATTTTGTGTAATTGGCCTTTCTTCAGTAGCCATCTGTTTCTCGCGGATCAATGCAAGCCAAAGAATATGGACACAAATTTGGTTGGTGATAAAACAGAATCGCAAATCTATGTACATAGTTGAGCCAGATGTTTCTAATGTAATGAATACATTCTCTCAAACTCCAGCTACTCCAGTTGCAAATAATTCTTCGACACCGTGTCCTGCCGCTTCAACCAACNCACTTCAGTCTGATGTGCTTGCCGTCCAAACTCCCGAAACAATTTTGAAAGTCACCCTTTTTATCAATTTTTTTTTAAACATCAATTAGATTTTAAGTTGTTGGTATTGGCATATGTGGAGGCTGCGAAAACAACCACTAACAGGCCGCAACTTCTTTGACGATAAATCCAACAGTTGAATCTCCCTTCCCGGAAATAAAGCGATAGACTTCTAAATGAGTGACCGGTGGCAAGATGCCTGTAAATAAAACGAAAATGGTTTAATCTCAAAGCCCTTGTCTTGTAACAATAAAATTAAATTATTAAAACATTTTTTTAAGGTAAGATGCCCGAAGTAAATGAAAGAATGTTCGTGCATGGTTCAAGTAAAGGTACGTGGAACTGATTTCCAAAGGAAGTGAATCTGCAGCTGCTGATGATTTTGTGTAATTGGCCTNCGTGGAACTGATTTCCAAAGGAAGTGAATCTGCAGCTGCTGATGATTTTGTGTAATTGGCCTTTCTTCAGTAGCCTTCTGTTTCTCGCGGATCAATGCACGCCAAAGAATATGGACACAAATTGGGTTGGTGATAAAACAGAATCGCAAATCTATGTACATGGTTGAGCCAGATGTTTCTAATGTAACGAATACATTCTCTCAAACTCCAGCTACTCCAGTTGCAAATAATTCTTCGACACCGTGTCCTGCCGCTTCAACCAACCATATATTAGTTTCTTTTTCGTCCCTTAATCAGTTTACTTTTTAGGCTAAATAGGTTAAACATTTAGTATATAACATTTTGAATTATTTCTTCCGATATGTAATTCACAAAGTTTAGTCACACGAAAGTTATCATTTGAGTTGTTTCAAGTCAGTTAGAATTATGTCACTCTGGTTACCTTCCTCTTAATACCCGTCTCCGTTGCTTGTGCGAGAGATAATTTTATCACATCAGACGTTACGCCCACGTTTGTGGCAATATTCTGCTGGTGGAAGGGGTTTAATAATGTCTGAAGGGTGTAACTTGAACATTAGCGTTAATCTACACTGCGTTCCGGCTCTCAACATCCGAGTACGTCTAATCCACTAAACGCTTGTCACAAATAATAGCGTCTCCCCTGCAATACAATCTCGGATCTAAAGATAAATACCAGTAGTATGGTTACTCTGTCATTATTTTGGTGTCCTTCGTTATAAAGGTACAGAATAAGATATTAAAAGCCAAATAAAAACACTTAAAATTTTTTAATTGCCATGTTCTTTCTTTTAATTAACTGTAAACTATACCCTTCAGTATAATTGTTTCACCAAACTATATTATTATTAAACTTAAAATTTGTTTTCAAAACANTTAAAATTAGTTTTCAACACATTCTAACCTAAATATTCCGATAACTGTATTATAGTGTCAATAAGAAAATGTATCAATTACTTCATTGGATCATCCTTAAGCGATCTAATTTCTACTTTTATTTGCTGTAGTAAACATTTACTCCAACTTGTATAATGATACCCTTATTAGGCAAACGTTCGGCAAGGTCTTTCATCCATTATGGCAGTTAGTACTGTCAACATGCGTCATTGTATTGTAAGATATTCTAAATCATTGATATATGCTTTTTAATACATAGCGATTATTTTGCCGTGGAGCTTAGTTAACATGATAAACTTGACGCCATTAGACTTTCACCTACAAATGTAAACAAGTGATGCTCTACTCTACAACATAGTAAACTTAAGTTCGAAATGGTGAAAGGGTAACTGAACAGGTAAAATAATAAGTAGATACATTTTCTATTCAGTCGAATCAGCCACGTCACGAAATGTTTTCCCGGTGAGATATCATGATCGTTCAGAAGAAAGATTTCATTTTGAAGAAACGCGTCTCGGTGTCCCATATAAACATTCTGCTGCTGTAGTCTATTAGCGGTTTCTTCGCACTTTTTGAATCTATCCTCTGTGATATCAGCCCAAGTATGGCGTGTTTGTTTGTTCCCTAAGTATGTAGTGTACCACAAGCGTTCCATGCTTCTGTTAACATAAAACTACCTCACTTTCAGTCAATTTGAACTATTACTTATATTCTATCTATAAATTATAATATTTCATTTAAAATTTATATTAATAAAATCAGTTTAAAAATAGGTGTGTTAGTACTCCATAGTAAGAAATAGTTCTTTTACAAAACATTGTCACACTGTGTGCGCACGAACGCGGTGCGTTGTCACTTTAAGGTAATTTTCTATATTTGGTACAGCTTTGTTTGCTGTAGGTGGAAGAATATTCTGGAAGAAGAATTCTATCAGAATTTCAGAAAAGTGGGAAGTAAACGAGAATGGACTATGTAATAACTTTGCCACCGTATATATTATAAAACTCAACGTCTCTCTATTTGTCTGTCTGTTAGTGCGCTTATCACCCGAAACCCACNCGTACAGCTTTGTTTGCTGTAGGTGGAAGAATATTCTGGAAGAAGAATTCTATCAGAATTTCAGAAAAGTGGGAAGTAAACGAGAATGGACTATGTAATAACATTGCCACCGTATATATTATAAAACTCAACGTCTCTCTATTTGTCTGTCTGTTAGTGCGCTTATCACCCGAAACCCACTTATCCGATTTACGTAATTTTTTTTTATTCATAGCTATGTTCTCTGGCCAGGTTTTAGTATATATTTTGTTACGTAAAGTAACACAAGGAATAAGCAGTGATGATAATAGTGAATCAAGTCGGAAAAAAGTTTGCCGCCAGCACGCTCTCTTGCAATACGCTGTCGAATGATTATTTATCTCATAATTAACACTACTTAAAATTTAACTTTATTTTTAAAAAAACCTAAACAATAATTTTGTATTCCACGCAAGCGGAGCCGCTGGTTATTAACTATAGCAAGATTATCCAGAAAACATATATAAACTCTGCTCAANGAATGATTATTTATCTCATAATTAACACTACTTAAAATTTAACTTTATTTTTAAAAAAACCTAAACAATAATTCTGTATTCCACGCAAGCGGAGCCGCTGGTTATTAACTATAGCAAGATTATCCAGAAAACATATATAAACTCTGCTCANTGTATTCCACGCAAGCGGAGCCGCTGGTTATTAACTATAGCAAGATTATCCAGAAAACATATATAAACTCTGCTCAAAACAGTTATTTTTTTTACAATGTGTCACCAGTCGCATACTTTAATTTCAAAAGAAGTCAGCCTAAAAGCAAAATTCAGTTGAATTAAGTTTTCAGACGAAAAATATAAAATTTTAGATGGAATACTTTTCACACAACACAGCACAATCTTTTACCTATTTGTTTATTGTCGGCGTACACGCCCCGAATATGCAGCAGGCATTGTAGACGTCAAATTTTTTATTTCGCCGGCGTCAAAGAAATCACTCCTCCATTTCGTATCTGTAATGTATGTCTACTTCCCCTGTGGCTATGCAAGGGGCTTTTTGTAGGTGGTTCTTCTGTGAATTTATAGATACCTTTGATATATAACATTTAAATCTGAAAACAGCAGCACAGATCAAAATACATTTTTGAGTCTCTATTGTTGTACGCAAACCTTTCAAAAATTAAGAAACTTTATTGCGCATTGGCTGTAGTTCTCATAATCTCATTATACGGAAAATAATTATTACAAAGAGAAAGTCCTTACGTTAAACTAAGAGTGCAAAATGTGCAGTAAGTGACTGCTCGCTCGGATCATTTCACATACGTTACATGAAAAAATTTAAAAAATATAAAATATAAATACATCTACAAAAACACTATATCGGGCTCAACAACACAAATAAAAAGTCATGGTCATTACCCAAAAAAAAATTGCGTGTTACCACCCACACTCTGGAAAAGTCACCCCATGTTTTGTTATATTTTGCTACTTGGCTATAATACTGTATCTAAGAAGAAGTTAGAATTCATTTCACACATCTACTCCATGACTTCCAAAACACGATGAGCCATGATTCAGCTCGCACTCATCATTCGCACATCATCTGAAACCACCAGATGACGAGCTCCTCGTCATCTTCAGATGTTCCATCAATAAATTACTGATTTATAAATGCCTTAACTGGTGATACTGGGGTGATAATTGAAAGGTTAAATTAAAAAAATTGGTTGTCTGTAAAGTCGGTTTACTGACGATAGTTGAACGTGACAACGTCTTAAGAAAATACTGATGGAATGGTAGCATTTTTCAAAAGAAAATTTTAATTTCATTTGTTTGTTCCGCGCTCTCGCTTGCACTTCAAGCCTTACATGGAACGCCTCAGAGCGAGGTAACGCCGCATGAGTCATGTTTTTTCGTGCGTGCAGCCGGCTCTATCGAATTATAAGACGTTGTCACGTCAAAAAGTGTGAAGAAACCTCAAATTGACTATGCCCGTTTCTCGGGCGGGTTTCAAGTTGAGCATCACCAAACCCCCCTGAGGCGTCGAAGTCACGCTTTGCCTCCTACCTGAGTAACGGAGCACTCCTGTCTCGTCTCTGCATCCGCGGAGGTTGTTCATTACGCAACAATATTGCGTCTTTAATAAACACCGTGGAACAGAGCGCGTTAGTCTGTCGCCTTGCTGTTGAAGGGCGGGGGTGTGAGATGGGGGAGGGACGCCAGAGAAGGTGTGCAGTGAATTAGTGACTCTCATTAGAGGCGAGCTCCGGTCCCTCTCTCTCTCTCTCTCTCTCTCTCTCTTCGCTACTTGGGTGCTCAGGCCCGTAGCTCATCTGTGACTTAGGATCCGCCGCGGGAATAATGCAGGGCTGCCGAAAAGGAACGGCGTTATGCGCGCCCTTGCTGGCTGTAAGGGGCCAAGGCACGCGACGCTACGGAGGAGGAAAATGTGATGGGGGACCCGGGCGGCGGTAAGTTGGCAGCTCGTTAAAAATGCGCGATATGCAGAACCTTCAAACATCTCTTCCACGGTATTTATCGCCTCCAGTAGATTTGAGAGATTTGGGCGCCTCTTAGCGATGAGGTATTGAGAGCCTGTGAGGGTGAAATGAAGTGAGAATGGAGTGGCGCCAGAATGCAAGGACGTGGTAAACAGGATTTAACCGAGAAAACACGCCGGCACGATTCCCACGTTAGAAATCTGGGAGTGACCCAGTCGGGGATTGAACCCAGTCCGCCTTGGTGGGAGGCGAGCAGTCTAACCACTCAGCCGCCACGGCCCACCTCGGGTAGAATGCAGGTAGGTAAGGCTAAAACGGCGTCCCTAGTAAATATTTTTTAATGTTTCAAGGCCACATCCAGCTATAGGCAAGAACTGCGACGGCGATGGAAAATAGCAATAGCGTAAACATACTTCGTGCCTATTGTGTTTACTCAGAATTTTAAGCAGTGACTATATGGTTTTAATATAACAATATGTTCACAAAAGATACAGCATTATCGCTGTACTTGAAGACACTGTTTTACAGAAAAATAAATATTGGTATAAGAAGAATATTTACAGCCATTTAAGCTTGTTGTCACTTTTCCAAAACCACATTTATTTTTCGATAACCAAATTTCAAAATTGACAACTAAATATTGCCAGCAGGCTCGACCCTCACATCTCTTTACCCGACCTACTGTCCACCTTACATGCCTTCACCATAAACTAGGGTACTTAAACCCCGCAAAATCACCAAATATCAACAATCTGGGCCGACAAACTTTAACCTAAAACTCTGAAAATGCCACTGAGTTCGGCCCACATAAATAAACAAATCCTGGGGACAGGTACCTTGGATCTGAAGATAAGGTGAGAGGGTGTGTATTACCTCTAGGCGTAGGCCTACAATTATAGTAACCAAGGGGAATCAGGAACCAGATTAATTAAGAGTCTCGAACAACACCAACAAACAAATAATGCGACTAAGGTTTATTTTATCAACATCCAGAAACTCCTTAATGACCATTAGGATGAAACAGAAATAAGTAGTCGTACGGGAAAAATGTCTGAAATCCACTAATAAAAAAGAAACATAAAATTTACTATACTGTTGTTCCTTTACAATTGACATTCCCTGGCGTATACATTAACACCCAAATACAAGTAAACAAAAACGCAACCAGTGATTCAAGAAAAAAAATTATTTCGTTCTCTTACAAGAATACTAAAACTGAAAGACCTCCTGTTTAAAGTTAAGAGTGAGAGAAAATAATGCTAGCGGGATAAAGTTAAGCCGAGCTAATTCACAGTTAAAAAATGTAAAACAAAACTAAATCGAACGCACAAACTTTAANGCGGGATAAAGTTAAGCCGAGCTAATTCACAGTTAAAAAATGTAAAACAAAACTAAATCGAACGCACAAACTTTAATTCACCATGCACAATCCCGCTTTTTATTTTCTAAACTATTGCTTGAAACACAGAGGTTCCTGCAACCTCAAAACTTTATTCGCTCACATTTAATCAAATAAACTATCTCCCTGCATAGGTTTGCCTATAACACGAGCAGGCTGCCAACCCGCACGGCTCACCGTCTACCCTGCTAATCCCTCATTAAAAAACTCTGCACTTCTCNAACACGAGCAGGCTGCCAACCCGCACGGCTCACCGTCTACCCTGCTAATCCCTCATTAAAAAACTCTGCACTTCTCTACACACTACAACCCAAATAAAAAAAAGAATAAAACTTTTTATCTGGCCACATCTTGCAGAACAATTTCCGGCCTCCTTCTGGCTGAAACCCAAAAACGCTGTCCCAACCGCTTACGCATGTGCACCGCTCTTCGCCGCCATCATCCAACTATGGTTCATTTCATATAAGAAGTCCACATTCTGACAGTTAGTGAGTGGCAATGTAACTTATTCAAAACAAACAACGCGCAATTTACAAAATCTGTATCAGCTGATGCACGAACGAACAGAAATTAATATTACGTTGGCTATTCTGACAGCAGTGGCGATAAGAAAGAGTTCGTAGATTAATTAATATATTTTATTTTACGTGGTCATAAAACAGCATTTTTTAGTTCTAGAAACGAAACTTCGTGATAAAATAGTAATGTGTGGGTGTTCAAAATAAAATGCACAATAAAACGATCCGTATCCAAATGTAATAAAAAAATCGAAACCTTTTTCAAGTTTCCAGACTCTCCAACCATGTGCTGCCATCATATGTTACAACACGCCCTTCCACGCTACATGTTATCCATATCCCGAACTACACGGAGAAACATATTATAGTTTTGTTATTTAGAATAACGTATTTACGCGCATATAAATGGTTTTATTTTCCCGCGAGCTCTGTATAGTTTTTAAAGTAACATATATTTCCTGCGCAACGATTTGGAGTACAAGTAATTTATATTCGGCCGGTAATCGTTTGTCTGCGTAAATTATACGCCATATTGTTCTCTCGAAACTCATATCCTTGTCTCCGCAGAAAGTGAGACACGCGTGAATAGTTTTTTAAGCAATTCTAACGTTATCCCACGTCACATATTTCCAATTCGAATATATTATCTATAATGTCCAAAGTGTGATAATAGATACAACAGACTGTCTCGCAAATGTTAACCCAAATTCACTATTTTGGACAAATACAAAAATAGTTAGCAAATATTTAATTATTTGCAACATTTTATGTTTTTACTTTTATAACCTACTTATTTTTTTAGACAGATGTCAGTCTTAAAATATCTTAAAATTTCTTTAGCATTATAGTACAATGAGAAGTGGATTAGCTGATAGCGTGTTGATAAAATAATACAGCCCCGACTTGATGGACCAGCTTATGGCGGAAGGATACATAGTCAGATGTAAACAGTGGTGCTACTTTCGCCGAGCTGTCAAAAAGTGGCCTTCTTATATGGTACAGAATTTTTTTTATACCATACTCCACTGTCGCCAACCCACGCTTTCCCTTACTCCAAAACACGTGGTCAACTCGTGTTACCTGGCCGATGACATGAGTACTCCCTCTTTCTCACTCGCACGCGTCCAGTGACCACTACTTCCGCACCCCGCGCTTCTAACCAGCAGACGGCTCCTTCTCCTGGCACCACCATCCTCTCAAAACCAACCGCTGTCTCGTCTGCACATACGACGTGACAGCAAGCAACCAAGAAGTAGAGCGAACAGCCAGCTCAGATCTTCTGTAAGACAAACTAACATTCCTATATCCTGAAACGCGTTCCCGACAACTGCCACGCATGTCAAACATGCACCGCGCTCGTGAACATAAAAAGCAAGATCTACTTCTACTCATATTAAATCCTCGCTAGTCATATCACACACAAGAAAACACTACAAATGTTCAATTACTAAAAATGAAAAATCATTGAACATTATAAAGAAAAGAAAAAAAAGCATAATTAAGACAAAAATTAATCAACTCAAGCCAAGCTACATTGTATAAAGAAAACTGACTGTGGAAATATCGACTTTAATTTCTGTCCTGGAAAAAGAGATGTAAATTAAAATAGTCTATAGATTTGCAAATGCTAGAATACACAAGTGTCTGCAATGATAGCCATATGAAAACTAGGTAGACCCCTTAATATCTCGAAATCGAGGTCATTACAGACGGAGTAAGTTGCTCTCATAAACAAGAATGGGGGAGGGATAGGCCATGGCCTGTAGTAAGGGAATAATCCCAGCATTCACCTAGAGTGATTTCGGGAAAACCACCGGATTCCAAAATTAGGATGGTCGGATATGGATGCGAACCAATGCCCTTCCAAATGCTAATCCAGAGGTTTACCACTGTGCCACCTCGCTTAGTTTCAGACAGAAGGAATCTGACTGCAAGGCAACGATTTGTGTAACAGCGAAATACGAGACGAATAAATGTTTGAAGAACTTGGCACTGATAATTTTAAAGTGATTACGTCGTTTCCGGTCTCTTCAAAGTAATATTCTTATACAAGACAGCATTTTTCATTGGAGTAAGACACCATAATATATATGTAAACATTATACATTACCATATAAGAGCCGAGGTTAATGTATGTAACGCTATTTAAGCGTTCTGCGAAATAAAACTATTTATTATTATCAATGTAATAAAATTGGATCTATTTTTTTTTTTAGGAAACAGTTTTTGGTGTAACCACTTCCAACATTCTAAATAACTTACCTTCAGTTTATATCATCATGGGTTAATCTGTTTTGCTTAAAATTAGACTTGAGGCAAGCGCTAACTTTAAAAGTTTTATATTGTCCTTAGCGAGAGGTAAAGTTATGTTTAGTTACTAAATCTTTGATAATTTGGCACATGATAGAACACATTTTTTTATAATAAATGCTATTGAGGAGTGAAGATGATGTACTCAGTGATTAAATCTCAGATTTGCATCTCAAAAAAACGTTAACAATTAAATGATCATTATTTGAGTGTATTGACGGGAAAATAACATTCATCTCTCTCAAACGATAGTTGGAAACTACACTCATTTGCAAAAAATTGACCACCATTAACTACACGTGTGAGTACAATGAAGATTGCTACACGTTATCGACATGGCTTGGCATGTGTCCCATTTGCGTTTAATGCGGTATGCTTGCGCGGATATGCCACTAGAGCATACATGTCCTCAGTCATTAATGGCTGAAAGACACCGAATAAGGCCTTACTAGCAGTGTGAGTCACAGAGCCAAGTTCAGGGAACACACAGCAAGCCCCGACAGCGCCCTCAAAAAGACTTTGCCAAGCTGGATGAGTTTGTGAGAGGCAGGTTGGGCGTATCGGTGCATTGGTCGCCACTTGAACCATTCTGCCTACACTGTGTGACGGTGTTGGAAACAGTGGGAACAGGAGGGTACACACATATGTCGAGAAGGCTCGAGTTGACCCCGTCGAACCACCAGCAGGGAGGATCATTTCATCGTGCGACAGGCTGTTTAACACACCACGGGCGTCACTGCGCACCATCCAAGGACATGTCACCGCAGTGGTAGCTGGTCATACGCCTGTGTCTAACAGTACCATATTCATGTTGCTAGCAAAACGGGATCTGTTGTCGCGGCGTCCATTAAGACGTCTACCATTACTACCAGAGCATCACCGAACTCATGTGACCTGCTGGAAACGGGCAGCTTGGCAGCTTGTGGATTGGCGACGAGTGGTTTTCAGCAAATAATCGTGGTTCTGTCTGTATATAGACGACCGCCGAATTCGGGTTTGGAGATGCCCTGGCCAGCGCTGTGATCCAAGCTTCTTTGTAGAGTAGCATGCCACCTCAACAAGATGTGTCATGGCGTGGGGTGACATTTCTTAAGATTCCCGCACCCCACTGGTGGTGGTTGAAGGAACTCTAGTAGCGCGGCATCACATCCAGGAAATTCTGCGACCATGTGCGCTCCCCTTCCTGGCACACGGAACAACCATATTTCCCAGCAGGATAATGCCCGGCCTCACACAACAGGAGTATCTCTGGCCTGCCTTCATGTTGTAAACATGCTTCCTTGGCCTGCAAGGTTCGTATACCTATCACTCATCGAGAATGTTTTGGGCCAGATTTGAGAGGCAACTTCTACAAGCGGCAACCAGAGCATATTTGGAATGTCAGTTGCGTCAGCTAGTGGCAGGAACTTCCTCATGAGAACAGGTGATGTCTGTATACCTCCATGCCCGACTGTATCGTCGCCTGTATCCGTGCTATGGGTGGTCCAACACCATATTAAGCGCATCCTGCAAGAATGGGTCCCCTGAAATACATGCTTGGTGTAGTAAAATATTTTGATGTTTTCTGTGTGCATACTGCCATGCCCTGTCCCTGTACCAACTTACGTGCACAAGCGAAGGCACCTTCAGGGTAATTAATAATTTTTGTAAATTAGCGTAGTTGGCCTTGTTTAACACGAAACGAAAATATGGAGATGTTATCAGACATCATAATTTTTCAGCACTTTTTCGGCATAGAGTTACTAAGCGGCGCACAGTGGGGCAAAATAACTTTTCTTGGAAAAAAATTTAAAAAATTAATCTTTCTAATGTAGCGATATGTTATATTCAAACGATCGATAAATCCCTGTACCAGAAGATCGTAATAGTCACGAATTCCTTGGAATGCAGCTAACGTCACGACACATGTCAGAACTTGAGCGTACATGGATCAGTGAGGGAGATGCTCTCTATCTGGGAAGTCGTTAAATGCATGATAGTGTAGTGTGTGGCTGTAACTAGGTGTGGCTTAACACGATGCCATCACCATCAGGTAAGCACGTTCTCGTGCAATTACATACAGGTTTTGGGAATTCAGTAGTGTTTTAAGGGGACGATGAAGGCAATGTACCACAAATGTGAAAAAGGGAAACATTTATTGAAGTTATTAGTATTAATCAGGGCATATCATGTTCCGCATCGTGACATTTATAATTAATTCATACCATATACTTGCCATAACTGTAAACAAACGCTCCTTATCTCGGCTCATGGTTTAAAACCTCTATGGTTTAAAGAGTCGACACCTTATAAAAATCGATTTGCCAAGTACGCACCTTCTAAAGAACTAAAACATTTGTATTTATTTATTTGCAATATCAGGTTGCACTGATGATGTTTTTATAACTAGAAGATAACTTTATGATACCATGAGGGAGTCTGGGCATGTACAAATACAGGAGCAAGTTATAGTTTTGAAAGACTTCCTCCGAATCAAGACAAAATGCACAGACGAATGTATTCCGGCTCTCAACAAGCAAATTTAATTCTTAGTGTCCGATTTTAATAACAGATGACAGAAAGCTCGTAGGATAGAAGAAAGATTTTTGGGGAAGAACAAGGACTGGCTAGACTCATCAGAGGGGTTTCCAAACTACGAAAGGGTCGCTACTAGATAACGTATTGGGCGACCTACGAAGAGTATCTATGAATCATATCATAGTAGAAAACAACTGAAAACAGAAAACTTGCGAGCAATATATTCAAGTGATGAGCTTTCATTTGCCGCTCACATCAGCTTGCGCTCTTGTGGCAAAGTGAAAGCCTCCAAAATTGTAGAAGATATAAAAGCACCATAACCCAGGCGAGCTTCAAAATATCAAGAACGTTACAAAGATTATGAAGTCTTCCAGCGAACTCACATGAACAGAAGCGTTTGCCATGTGTATTGATGCTCAGCTCACCAGATGTCAATATGACATCATTCTATAGCATGATAACCAAAGGGTTTCCGCTTATACAAACATTCAGAAAGCTAAAAAACATTGTTTTTCTCAGAAAAAAAATACACATAATCCTATCAGAAACTGCGGCTGAACTTAACCTGCAGGCACTTCTTGACCGCACTGCCTCCCGTCTTCTGCAGGATCAGAAGGACGTATTTCACAATGCAGTTCAGCATAATTTAAAACTAACCCTGAATTGCAAGTGGGGATTCGACGGTTCTCAACAATCGGAATACAAGCAAACTTTTTCAAGTGGCTCCGGCAGTACAGAGTCAACGTCCTCCTTTCTTCATTTGTACCTATACGTCTCATCGATGACAACCGGGAAGGACAACGGCCAACAATTTTTCTGGCAAAATCCACGACCTTCGTCCATGCGGTACTGTAGACTCATACGATTTAAGTTCCAACGAGAAACAACAGATGTTTCAAAAATGGAACAGGATCACATCAAAGTGCAAATACAACAATTACATCCTTTGATTGGCGAGTTTGTCGGCAAACAAATTGAAGTTATCTACAACATGCATTTCACTATTATTGGCGGCAAATATCGCAATGCCGTTACAGGAACTTCGTTTACTCAGAGGGGTTTCCTTTGTAATATCACATCTGAATACTTCAACAACCTGTAAAAAGTGCTGCGTACGGAGATAGTAGACTCTTCAATACTCAGCTTCGGCTTATCCGTGATTCACGCGCGCGTTATGTTCTTTAAGTGTTTGCTCCATATTTCATATAAACTTCCGCTTGAGAAATGGCAAATTCGGGGCATCGGGCAGAAGAATATTGTCTCGAAGGCAAAAAAACCATTCCAGACAGATTTAAAAAATATATGGGATTACTAGTAGACAAGCCAAATACGGGCTTTGGCAACAAAAATAATGGGAATACGTCAAGAATTTTTTTTGAGAAACCGGCTTTGTCGGCAAGCATCACTGGTGTTGACATTGACATCATCAGAAGATTCACCACTATTTTGCAAGTGATCTCTTGGGGCCACAAAATAGACGTGGAAAAGTATCGCAAGTATGTGTTGGAGACAGTCCAGCTATTTGTACAGAAAGGTCCATGATACGCCATGCCTTTGACAATTCACAAAATCCCAATCCATGGTCCAGAAATCACCCGCTTGCCTTTGTCCTTATTGGTCAGCTAAGCAAGGCTAGAAACAAGGAATCTAAAAAGTACAGAGAAGGATTTCCCGGAAGGTGTCTGGAGCAAACACAAATGAAGATGTCCTCGACGTGCTGCTGATATCCTCGGACCCACTTATACCTTCACTCAGGCCGATGCTGAAGACGAAAGCCACGCAGTTTGATAAGGAGGTCGTGGACATGCTTCGGGAACCGGATGTCCGTTGTGCGGTAGACGACAGCAGCGACGATACTGACAGTGCGAACGAGACTCAAGAGTCTCAATGACAGCTTTTTGTAATTACAGTACTTCCTAATCTTCTGTTTAGTTGGAAATGGTACTTTTCGTTATTACAGCAGCTTTACAAGAACCAAAAACTACTTTTATTACCATGTAAATCATATTGAGGCATTTACATCTTTTTTTTCTGGATTCAGTATGCTTGGCCACACTGTGCGGCGTTCCAGTTTTGATTGTGACTTATATTATTCCAAGTACTATAAGGTGTCAAATTTTGATAAATAAAATCCCTTAAGTTAGGGTCCGCCATTTTTTTATTTTACAAAATTTTAATGTTAGATGCGAAAGAATTAAAATGTTGAGTGAAGTGAAGAATTTTGGGTGGCTCTTAGCATCGAGGTCTTTTAAAATTTTGATTCGCCGCTCGAAATTTCTAATTAAAACTGGTAGTTTCTCTCGTGATATTATCAAAGGTTGGTTCATGCCATTCTGCATGATGTCTTAGAAACCACGGATGTTGTGAGACGTTAAGTAGCCCACTGCAATGACGATAAAATGTATTGAGTATCACTTGTTTCGGATTACGTGCAGTAGTAGTTCCTTGCAAATTTGGCACAGAAGTTGCACCGCAGTGTGAATATTTTACTAACGCAGTTAATTTTCCAAAGTGACAATCGGTGTTGAAGTGTTCGTCTCGTGTCTTGCTTCAACAGGACAATCAATTTTAATATTATCTTCGTTTATTTTCCATTTATGCACAGAGGCTAACAGTAATTCAGTCTAATAGTGAAGGACACGGAAGTTTAATGATGAGGTATTGGCACGCTATTGCCAGGAGAGAAAAATACGTTCCTCCATAATTACTGCTGTTGGAAATTTCAAAATGTTACCTGTGCAATTGTTCAATATGTGGAAAAGATGATTCGTTTTCTTGTCCTCGTAAAATAAATATAGATACTTTTTATGTTCAGTTCAGTGCAGTTCCTTCAAGACAAATTAAAGAATCCGCTTGGAAAAAGGTGATTTGTTTGTATTTTAATGACTAAATTATGGAGACCGTTAAGGGCAACACATGCTCGCACTTTATATGTAAAATCGCCTTTCCACGTAGTCTTTTTGTTATTTACACCTTGTCCCTGAGACTTTCAGCAGTGTTCCGGTCATAACATGGCATAAAATAAAAATAAATACCCACGAATTAGATATCCTTAATCAGAAATATATCACTTTTAAACGTCCATTCTTGACACTTTCACTTTAAAAAAAAAATGCACTTTGGGTACGGAAACAAAAATATATATCATTAGTGCTGAAATTTTTTCTTGAATGATGTTCGTAGCAAACATCTCCAGTTACTGAAAGTACTGAAGAAAGCACATTTTACCAAAACGATGCTGATCGTTTGGTGGCCTAGGCAGACTGCAGTTGTAGGGGATGAATAGCAAAATGCAAATGTATTACGTGCTCGTCAGAACTATACAATTTGTAGGCGCATAAGCTTACGTACTAATATTTTGAATATTTCGGTCCTACATTTTGATTTTGTAGTCTGTTATTCTTGAATTAAATTATTTGTTTCAAACAATTAAAATAATTCTAAAAATTATAAGAAAAATTTAAGTACAATATTTTTGTTTACTAAATATAAATTAATGTGCAAACATTCAAGAAAATTCAAATATAGAAAAATTTTTTTTATTTTATTAAATTTGCGTGTATTTTTTTAAGATGAAATACTTCTAAAACTGTCTGGAGGTGACTTAACGTCATTCTTATTCAGTGTAAATTATTAAATTTTTGCTGGCATGTAAAATGCTATTTGTTTGTCATAATAAACGTGATACTGCCAATAATTCACGTAAAGAATAATCATTTTCTTTAAAATAAATCAGTTTAAAAAACTTTAATTCTAAATTCTGAAACAGGCATGATTATGTATATTAAGTTATTTTAACAAGAAATTTCTATAATTGCCAACCAACTTTCTTGTAACTGTGAAATTCAGAACCAAATATCCTCAATATTTTTTAATGTAAAGGTTTAGTAGTCCCGTTTTAATGGCGTTCTGTCTCTTCAAAACTGTCTTTCGTGGCAGAAGTAATTTTACATACATTTTACAATGGTGTAACTTCAGGTGTGTTGTGTAAGCATAAATATATATTAATTTTAATATTGTATTTGCGTTAATTTTTTTATAGTTACCAAATAATTTTATAATATGAGGTTCTTATGTTAAGTGAATTACTTATGAAGTAAGTGTTGTTATTTTTTCAATGAATGTATTTCTGCCTCGTTAGAGACATTTTGTACTTTTATAACTAACCAATTATAAGATATTAAAATGTTTCGTATTACAACTTTACATATAATTTATAGTATCGTATTTTCTTCACGTAACTATGAACATAAATTAAGCGATGATACACATCCCGATCAAATTTGCCTGTAAACCTGGGTACTGAGACATAGCATAAACAGCTTAGGTGAGTCGCATATGGGCTTTGTTTCATTGCCGGTTCGGATTCCACATTACCTAAACAAGTAATACAGCCTCAGCTGTCATTGAAAAAAACCTGCAGGTCATTACTTAATATCATGCAACCATGTTAATTAAATGCGGGTAAATGGGTTATCAAGGTTCGCTTTATTGTCCATAATGATAACATGTCAGTGAATTCTTCTAAAGAAAGAGAACGTTTATTCGATCTACCTCAATTGTTACAAACCTCGCAGGACTGGATTCTTTGAGAGCTGACGTAGAAAACAGATGTCAGATCCAAAGGAAATGGAAGCGTGCTTCCCTCGGTTCTCGCATCTGACAACGTGTCAGTCGTTACTCTCCGCTCACCCACGTCAATTCCGTCTTCGCCAGCACTCCCTCAGGCAAAGTCCACAAACATTACAATTATACCAGTGAAGACTAGAAATCAAAGCAAACACGCGCTATAGAAAATAATTTTTAAAATTACAAAAAAATTGGGAGAAAAATATTTCTTATCACTTATTAAAATTGCAAGCACATTATTTACAAATTTTACATTACTTATAAAAAGGTACGGAATAAACTAGATATATCACACCAAGGAAACGTACATATGGAAAACAATTCTTTAATGCAACTTCCCAAGAAATTTGTTATGAAATTGCTTTACCTTGCTTCACTGCTCTGAAATCTTTTATTCTTAAGTTACATTTTTGTTTCGATATAATTAAAAAAAACACAAACAATTGACATAAAATGTTATAGTTGGATATTTTTCTCCGAAAGTGATTTGAACTCTTAACGAAAATTGAGAATCTCGCGGGTTACTCAGTTACAGGATACTTAGCTGAAATATTTGGTAAGGGATATTTGTAGGTAAATGATACACGAAGATTTTGTATAGTTTTGTTACAAGGTTCCAAGAAAAACTGTCAGTTACGGTTAGTTATGCTATATTTTCGATATTTTAACTTGTAAGTCCCGGTGGCGTTAATTTGCTGTTTTTCGCAGGAATGATCATATTTTATCTACAGCGGCGAAAAGTGCGCTTCCCCGACAACGCTCATTCTGTCTAAAATAGAAACATTTGACAACTGCTCCACTTGAATCGCTAAAATTCTGAAGATAATTCTAGTTGCTGGTATTCACTGATCAAATGGCGATTTCTACTGATTCCTGGTGAATTGCTCTGGCTTGGCAGTTGAACCTTAGTGCAGTCAACTTATTTTCCAGTAGATAACACCTCATATACTAAAAATTCACTAAAATAATTCAAACTTATTTAAATCACTGTATCAGATCTAGAAGGTTCGCAACGGGAAGAGTTCCGTGTTTTTTTTTTTTTTTTTTTTTAACAGATGCCAGTTTTACATTTTGTTATTATGGGAAGCATTTTCCTTAATCATGTTTAAACAATTATTTTATACGTAAATTTTCAAAAGTGAACAAATTGTACAATATCAGTAGATTGCCCTTCTTTCACCGTCCGTCCCCTAAACACATGCAACGCAAAAGAGGCAAAAAATATTGCAATTACAAGTACAGCAAAATTGTCCAAATACTTTCGAGTCTTCTAAAAACAATCAGACGCTCTCATATCAGTACTTAACCGCTATATGTTTGAGTAGAGGAATAAGTAAAGCGGTGATGTACATAGAAGGTAAAAGGGGATTGAGAAAATATACGCGAATAAAAACAAATAAAACGAGTTTTTCGACGACACATTTCATGTCACTTCAGCCGAGAATAAACTGCGTAAAAAAACAGCGGAAATGTAAAACAGAGTAAGGATTTGGTTCATAAAACCTGTAGTAATTCGGTTGCACAAAATATGGCAGTTAATTAATAACATTTTTTGTTGTAAATTTCATAATTTCCTATGTATGAGTAGAATATTTTTACGCCAAATAATTTTAAAAATTGGAACAAATTGATACGTTTTACCACTCTAACATACTGCTCTTACAATTGACTATGAAATATGCGTTTACAACTGCTGGCATTGGTACAAACTTACAACAAACTTGCAGTTCGTCCATTTGTACTGTCAGCATGTGGTTTGTTTAAGGTAATAAATAGTTAACTGACGTTCTTCACTTTTACGAGTTTTTTTAAAAACCCTGGTAATTTTCCAAATAGTGCAATCATCATTCTGACATAAGGAAAAAAAAATTTCATCTAACTGAAAATAATACAATTTTATTTTTAATCAATGTGCTAGTCCTATCTATGGTATTTTGGTTTTCCAGCTCGTATTTATTTTCGTGTTGACACTTTTCTAGCGTTTGTAAAACTTATTTTGTTGGAATGTACCCAAAGTAAATATAGAACATCTGAATTAGAATATTTGTTTACTTAACAGTCAGGTATTTGTTCGGACATAAGACACTGGAGCAGAAAGTTAGTAAGTTACACGCAACCAAGTAGCGGCTACCTAATAAGAAAAAAGTTCGTGCTCGGTTCATGTTAGCGCGTGAAAGTAGTTAGATAATGTATGTTCGGACGCAGCGTCGGTGCAGGGAGCCCGGTAGGAAATGGCAAACCTCATGCGTTTGCATTCCGCTTCGGGGGCGGCCATATTGGCAGATAGTGCCATTTGGATGTGGCCATCTTGGCAGCCAGTGCCAAAATGTGCACAAATTTGGAAAGAAAATATCGAAGAATTATTTTTTCACAAAATTCATTTTAAAACTTTTTTTTTTTAATTAACGTTTGGAAAAGTTTGCTTTAATATTTCAGAATATTAATTAAATATTTTTAAATATTGATTTAACTTTTCAAAAGTTCCAATGTTTCAAACATTCCAAACAATTATTTTTTCTCGCGCATTCCCTGGTGGCCATGTTTGTTCATGGATGCTCCCTAAGCTGACGCCAAGGGTCGACCATGTTGGTTGTGGCTCCCGAAGACGCCACCGTTATGTAATGCTCTGGCATTCAAGGGGGGTCGCGGTGACGTTATGTCATGCTCTGGCATTCAAGGGGCCGCGTTGAAGCAATGGGTAGAGCACAACTTCACGCTCTTGCATTCTCGCACCGACGACGACGGCTCCCAACAGAGAAGCAGCCAGGACATAGCTTCGGGACTTCATGCTCATGCATTACATAGCAAGGGTGCCGCAGTGATGCAATGGGTAGAGCGCAACTTCACGCTCTCGCAACCACGCACCGACGATGGAGGCCCCCAACAGAGACGCTAGCCAGGACATAGCTACAGGACATCATGCTCTCGCATTCCATAGCAAGGGTGCCACGGTGATGCAATGGGTAGTTCACGCATCGACGAAGGAGGGCCCCCATCAGAGACACCAGCGAGCACATAGCTGTGGGAGCTACAGGACACCACGCTCTCGCATTCCATAGCAAGGGTGTCACGATGATGCAATGGTTAGAGTGCAACTTCACGCTCTTGTATTCACGCACCGACGATGGCGGCTCCCAACAGAGATGCCAGCAAGGACATAGATTCGGGAAACCATGCTCTCGCATTCCACAGCAAGGGTGCTGCGGTGATGCAATGGGTAGAGCGCAACTTCATGCTCTCGCATTCACGCACCGACGATGGCGGCCCCCGACAAGAACGCCAGCCAGGACATAGCTACTGGACATCATGCTCTCACATTCCATAGCAAGAGTGTCGCGGTAATGCAATGGGTAGAGCGCAACATCATGCTCCCGCATTCACCCATCGACGATGAAGGCCCCCAACAGAGACGCCCGCCAGGACATAGCTGCAGGAGCTACGGGACACCATGCTCTCGCATTTCATAGCAGGGGTGCCACGGCGATGCAATGGGTAGAGCGCAACTTCATGCTCTTGCATTCACGCACCGACGATGGCTCCCAACAGAGATGCCAGCCAGGATATAGCTGCGGGAGCTACGGGACACCACGCTCTCGCATTCCATAGCAGGTGTGCCGTGGTGATGCAATGGGTAGAGCGTAACTTCATGCTCCTTCATTCACAGTGGAAGGGGCAGACGTGTCCTGAGAGAGACGCCTGCCTCAGGCTACGGAATTTCACGCTCTAGCATTCCATGTCAATGGGGGGCCGCAGAAGCGTAGGGGATAGAGTGCCCATTAAAACAACGTGCTCTCGCATTTGCAGGGGAGGGCAGACGTGTTCCAATAGAGATGCATGCCTCGGGCTACAGGACTTCTTGCTCTAGCATTCCTTTACAATGGGGGCCTTGGTGACACAATGGTTAGAGCGCAACTTCATGTTCCCGCATTCACCAGGGATGGGGCAGATATGTCCGAGAGACACGCCTGACTCGAGCTACGGGACTTCACGCTCTAGCTTTCCATGTCCATGGGGGGCAGCAGTAGCATAGTGGATATAGTGCATATTAAAACATCGCGCTCTCGCATTCACGGGGAAGGGCAGACATGTCCCGATAGAGATGCCTGCCTCGGGCTATGGGACTTCACGCTCTTGAATTCCATAGCAATAGGGGTGGTGCCATGGTGATGCAATGCGTAGAGTGCATGTTAAAACTTCATGCTCACGTAAGGTGGTGCATTTGCAGCTATGGAGAAGAAAAATTAACGATGTAGGCGATCAAGTTAGAAGTCTCGCTCGAAACTAGACAGTCTCCTTAATGACAGTGAATCGAACGAATTGGGCGAGCGAAACTAGGCAGTCAACCTTAATCACACGACCATGCTGGAAGCAATAAGTAAGAAGTTAAATGCGAACCTCGTTACCGCTTTTCACAACAGAGATCGACAAAGGAATGATCTTCATTTTACGTGATGTTCGCTTATATACTATACACATGTCAATTTGTATTGCATATCTCGTCTTTCCTCAGTGAACGACAGCCTCGCNGAACGAATTGGGCGAGCGAAACTAGGCAGTCAACCTTAATCACACGACCATGCTGGAAGCAATAAGTAAGAAGTTAGATGCGAACCTCGTTACCGCTTTTCACAACAGAGATCGACAAAGGAATGATCTTCATTTTACGTGATGTTCGCTTATATACTATACACATGTCAATTTGTATTGCATATCTCGTCTTTCCTCAGTGAACGACAGCCTCGCATGTTAGGTTCNTGTATTGCATATCTCGTCTTTCCTCAGTGAACGACAGCCTTTCCTATATGTGTGGTGGTGTTCTCACTTTATTACTGCGATAGCTTACATTTTATGCTTCAAATGGCTTTTCGCATTGTAGGCATATGGAAATGATATGATACTGTAGTGACATGACTGTTCCCGCTATTGTTTTCATAGTAGTGTGCTTTATCATTGTGTATGGTCTGAGATAACCCTCGCACATATGTTGGGGGAGACTCTGAGATAACTCTCCGGGCTTGGAATGCAGGCGTGTGGTGTATATAATCTAGTAGGACGGTCTTAAACGATAATTTTATTTGGGAATACTCTTATATAGCCCTCCCGGCTTGGTATGCAAGAGCGTGAAGTATTTCATCTTGTAGGAAGGAATTACATGTTAATTGATTTTGGGAAGATCATGAGATAACTCTCTGGGCTTCGAATGCAAGCACATGGTGTATATTATTAGTAGGAAGGTCTTAAATAATAATAATTTTTTGGGAAGTCTCTGAGATAATCCTCCCGGCTTGGAATGCAAATGTGCGATGTCTGAGACAACCTCTCGCTTGGAATGCAAGTACATGAAGTATACAGTCTCGTAGGAGGGGAATTAAATGATAACCGAATTTGGTAAGACACTAAGGTTAACCCTCCCGGCCACTGCTTGTAGTATTTGTGTTAGGCGTAAGTAGATTGGTTGCGGCAGTGNCTAAGGTTAACCCTCCCGGCCACTGCTTGTAGTATTTGTGTTAGGCGTAAGTAGATTGGTTGCGGCAGTGATTACAACTTGACATATTTTTTATATATATTTCCGCAACTCACTTCTGTGCTACTTCCAGTTGTTGCCTTGCGTGCCCTTGCCTGGTACGTTAATAATGATTTTTAATCATATTACTTTACATATTTGTTAATATATATTTCCAATAAAAAAACGCAATTCTAAGCATTGCATCATATAGTATCTCGTGAAATGTCGTAGAAACAAGACCTGCNATTTCCAATAAAAAAACGCAATTCTAAGCATTGCATCATATAGTATCTCGTGAAATGTCGTAGAAACAAGACCTGCAAGAGACGGGTCTGCTGTACATGTGTACGTAGGATTGGTTCTCTACTTTACATATTTTTTAAAAATATGTATATATTTCCGAAACTCACGTCGGGGGGCTGGGATGTGCGAAGTAAATACACCTTTCTAAGCATTGTATCATATAGTATCTTGTGAGATGCCATGTAAGCAAGACCTACAACGGGCGGCCTGCTGTACATGTGTAAGTATGAAACAATTTAAGTATACTCGGANCATGTGTAAGTATGAAACAATTTAAGTATACTCGGATTTGGGAAGACTGAGATCACCCTCCCGGCTTCGTATGCACTATATATATATTTACATCGCTCTCGTGCCCGAAGAGTGACTGTTAAACCATGTAAACATGTTTTTTCTCTTTCTCTAAGCGAGATGGGGGGCTATAAGAGCGAAATTTAAAGCAAATTCGATTCTGTTTTTTAATACTTCCTCTTGGAACATGTCTCAGCTGCTGTGGCACCCGCTCTATCCATTCAATGTCGTCGTCCCCTCTTGGGATGCGAGAACTTCTTTACGCTGACAGCCTTGAAAGTCGTCCGGTATGTGCATGCTTCCCCCCTCCTCCTGGTTCCCAGTGTCTCGGCACATGTCTCTCCACGTTTACATGTATTTTCTCGATGCAGCCTTTCACTTGTGGCTTGGAAGTGAGCGCGAGCATACGTGTATCTAAGTATGCTGCATGACTTCTTTTTTTGCATACTGACTGATCGTACCACCTGGCTGCAGCATATATAGGTCATGGAGGCATGGTGGCTGTCTCTCTCTTAGGGACACGCCTGCCCCCTGCCCTGTGCTCTTCAATTCGCACTCTATCTGCTATGCTACTGCAGCCGCCCCAATCGTACTCAAAGTTTTGATTCCAGATGTCGAGTTCTTCGAGCAGATTTGTACTAAGTTTGTCGTCATCTCTTCCAATATCTTGCTGCGATTCGTCTCTAAGCTGCCTACACTCTCCAGCAGCAGGAGGCTTGCTTGGCACTACACTTTGCATGTTATTGGTTAAAGTCTGAAAATGTTTCGTCGTGGTGAGGAACGTCGTACTGATGGTAGCGAGGTTCGCGTCTAACTTCTTACTTATTGTTTCCAGCGCGGTCGTGTCATTAAGGTGGCTGCCTAGTTTCATTCGCCCACATCATTCGATGCTTTGTCATTAAGGAAACTGTCTAGTTTCGAGCGAGACTGCTAACTTGATCACCTATATCATTAATTTTTCTTCTCCATAGCTACAAACGCATCGCTTACATGACCATGAAGTTTTAACATGCGCTCTAACCATTGCAACACTGCAGCACCCATTGAAATGGAAAGATAGAGCATGACATTTAACTTGACATGAAAGGCGTATCTCTTGGGACATACCTGCCACCTCCCCTGTGAATGCGAGCTCATGATGTTGTGCTCTACCCATTGCATCACTGCGGCACCACCCCCATTACTATGGAATGCAAGAGCGTGAAGTCCTGTAGCCCGAGGCAGGCGTCTCTATCGGGACATGTCTGCACTCCCCTGTGAATGCAAGAGCACGATGTTTTAATGTACACTCTATCCCCTATGCTACTGCTGCCCCCCATTGACATGGAATGCTAGAGCATGAAGTCCCGTAGCTCGAGGCAGGCATCTCTCTCGGACACATATGCCCCTCCCCTGTGAAAGTGGGAGCATGAAGTTGTGCTCTACCCATTGCATCACCAAGGCCCCCATTGTAATGGAATGCGAGAGCATGGTGTCCCATAGCTCCCGCAGCTATGCCCTAGCTGGCATCTCTGTTGGGAGCTGTCGTCGGTGCGTGAATGCAAGAACGTGATGTTGCGCTCTACCCATTGCATCACCGCAGCACCCCTGCTATGGAATTCGACAGTGTGGTGTCCGGTAGCTCCCGCAGCTATGTCCTGGCTGGCGTCTCTGTTGGGGGCCTCCATCGTCGGTGAGCGAATGCGAGAGCTTGAAGTTGCGCTCTACCCAATGCATCACCGTAGCACCCTTGCTATGGAATATGAGTGCGTGGTGTCCCGAAGCTATGTCCTGGCTGGCGTCTCCGTTGGGATCCGCCATCGTTGGTGCATGAATGCGAGAGTGTGATGTTGCGCTATACCATTGTATCACCATGGCACCCTTGCTATGGAATGCGAGAGCATGGTGTCCCGTAGCTCCCGTAGCTATGTTCTGGCTGGCGTATCTGTTGGGGCCTCTATCGTCGGCGCGTGAATGCAAGAGCGTGAAGTTGCACTCTACCCATCGCATCACTTCGGCACCCTTGCTATGGAATGCGAGAGCATGGTGTCCCGAAGCTATGTCCTGGGTGGCGTCTCTGTTTGGGAGCTGCCATCGTCGGTGCGTGAATGCAAGATCGTGAAGTTGTGCTCTACCCATTGCTTCACCATGGCCCTTTGAATGCCAGAGCATGACATAACGACTCCGAAGCTATGTCCTGGCTGCATCTCTGTTGGGAGTCGCCATCGTCGGTGCGTGAATGCAAGAGCGTGAAGTTGCACTCTACCCATTGCTTCACCACGGCCCCTTGAATTCCAGAGCATGACATAACGTCACCGCGACCCCCCTTGAATGCCAGAGCATTACATAATGGTGGCGTCTTCGGGAGCCACAAACAACATGGTCGACTTTTGGAGTCAGCTTGGGGAGCCTCCATGAACAAACATAGCCGCCAGGGAATGCGTGAGAAAAAATGATTTTTTTGGAACTTTTGAAAAGTTAAATCAATATTTTAAAATTTTAAATCAATATTTTTAAATATTGCATCAAACTTTTGAAAACGTTAATGAAAAAAAAAATTTAAATTAATTTTGTGAAAAATATTTTTTTTTAAAATTAATTTTTTGATAAAACATTAGCAATTTTTTGCACATTTTGGCACTGGCTGCTAATATGGGCGCCTCCGAATGGCACTGGCTGCCAAGATGGCCGTACCCGAAGCGGAATGCAAACGCATGAGGTTTGTCATTTCCTTACCAAGCTTCTGGCTCCCGGGCTCCCTGCACCGACACTGTCTCCAAACATACATTATCTAACTACTCGTGAATTAAAGGTGCCGCATACTACGTATGATCTTTTAGGTGCGTGCTGAGAGAATGTGGATTTCGAAGATATTGTAACCTCTTCGGTGGCCGTGCATAATGCGGCATCATAGTTATGTTCGGCGATGGTTCGCATCCAAACTGCATCAGGAGTCAATTTATGAGCGCTGAGTTTCACCCAAGAATTCCGGTTACCCACACAGACTTGGAAAACCAGTGCACTGCCTTTCTCTGAGAATATATCTGTAAAATTATGAAAAATTTGAGGTGCAGGTGTTTTTACTCCGTAAACTATGCTGGCAACATCACACGCTACTTGAATCCATCATGTAATAGAAATATATCTCAAGATCACGTTCATGTTAAGCACGTGTTTTATATCATTTATTGCGAAGGGTTATGTAACTTTCTGCTTTCGGGGACTTACTGCTAACGAAAAGCACGCAAAAACTAATAGAAATTAAATGAGATTGCTATTAAACACTGAAGATACATCCGCCAATATATGTTTACACTTTAAAACATTAAAATATTTGACATTAATACTAAAAAATTTTCTTTTTAATAGGATACTAAGTTGTGTGCCATATTATATAGAAAGAAAATTTTGTTTACGCTACAGAACGGAGGCGACCACACACTGAGAGAAAGGTTTGTGTGCATTACAGCACGGAGGTGACTACGCACTCAGAGAAAGGTTTATTGCAGCTAACAAAATACATGTACCAGTAATCACAACAATATATTTGTTTGATTTATCAAAATTTTCAAAGTAACAAAATTTATTTTCTTTTTAAACAAAATCTCTATTGGGCAAAAAAAAAATTAGACACTTGGCAAAATATTTAGTTGAATAAACTGTATGTATTTGTTTGGTCGCTCATTTGAGTACATACTTTCATTAGAAAATACAGTTCTAGGGTATGTTGATAATTTTTGTGCCAATTAGGATAGCAACAATGATTGTTAGTGCATTTATGGTTGTTTAATAATAGTACAGAAATTCTAATAAAACAATTTCAACACGAAATTAAAAAGTTAATCTATGAGACTCAAAATATTTTGTAATACACGTTGTCCAGTATTTTAAATGTATATATTTTATATTCTAAAAATTTCCATTTTATCAGGATTCACTATTATTGAGGTTACTAGGGCGTAGTACTCGGGCGCAAGCGGTCCGGGTTAAAATACTGGTTAATCCTCCACTTTTTTTTTATATTAACCGAAACTGTTTAATGTGCGTAAAGCCAATCAGATATTTGTTTGGTATATAATTTGGTTTTAACAACAAAATATTTTACTGACCCTATATAAAAAAATAATTAGAATGCTCCAAACAAATTGTTTGATTCAGCAAGACCATTTCCTAGTGTATCGGGGCATTCGTTCATTTTTTTCAGTGTTTGAGGTCACGTGATTTTATAGAAACGCACATACACACACGCACACATACAAAAGAGACCTAATAAAAACCCTTTTATCCGAAAATAACTTTTATCGGCAGGAGGGACAAAAACCGGTGGAAAAGTGTAGCCGCCGAGTATCGGGCTGCGGAAGTGTTTTCGAGCATTTCCGATATAATGCGATTTCATTTTCGCCCTTTATACGGGTTCCGGCGCCAATAAGGAAAAACGTGCCGCGTTCGAAGAATTTTCGTTCCATGTTTCTGTGCGGCTGGAACTGCGAGTGGGCGACAGTCGCCTAGCAACACCTCCGTCGCGTATCGACGAAGGCTGGTAGGGCGATGGGACAGCCTTACTACGGTTAATCTACTCAGGTTGGAAAACAAAATGCCGACAACTAAAATTTTTAATCACTAGGTCAGTGCTAAAGTCGCACGTGTACTGGATTTTCTGTACTTTCTACGTTAAAAAAAAAGAATTGCAATAATTATACATCTAATATAAAATAACTTCGTAATAAGTAAAACCTTTCTTTTTTATTATTAACGTAGCTTAAAATTTTAATTAAATGTGACCTCTTTGAAACACTGCTCACCTGGCGGATGACATTTTCCCTAAGCCGAACTCTCCCATAATAATACTCGTATTGTTATCTACCTAAGTATAATTTACCTAAACCTTACGCTGGTTCCACAATACAGCAACATGTTGCGATTCGATGCAATGCACGATGACACTTGGAAAGGCTGGGAGGGGGGAGGGGGGTCCGAGATATACCTACTGTTTCACAATTGAATCATGAAATTTTAAAAGGACCAAAGTCCAGGTTTTAGTTGTTTTGACATAAATACACGAATTAGTTGTCTATAGGTAGGTGCATGTGATGGTGTTAACAGGTCGTATGTCAAGCATATTCTTGATCACGTATCAAGTTGCAGTTTTGCGTGTAGTGTTAATAGGACTCTAGTCCAGGTCTTAACTTCATTTTGGCACTGAATTGGAATAGAGATAGTGAAAATCAGACACCAAAACCCCATTATAGATTACCCATGACAAGCCTTCAATTTAAAAAAATTATGACAGGCATATAATTTCTTTTTTGTTTTATTTATTAAAATTGTATTCGAGCGTGAAGATTGTGTATATGAATGAAGCTGTCAGTAATAGGACTAAAAAGGAGAGGTATAAGAAATGAATGTATCTATTCAAAGGTAAAACACAGAAAAACCACAGAAACAAAAAAGGTCCTGCAAGGAAGATTGGAAACATGTGTAGGTGAGAGTCAAAGTATGGAAAACTCATGCTACTGTTGTCAATGTAAAATTAAAGATTCGGTAAAAGAAAGAAGAATTAATGATGTTCTATTGTAAAACAATTACTATTTTTGTTTCTGTTTCAGACGAAGTAGTAATATTAATAATAATTTGTGAAAAAAAATATTATTTTTTATATCAGCGATACATGCAAATAGTAATTCTCTTTTTTAATACTAATAATTTAATAATATACATTGGTTTAATATCATTGAATTGTCAAACGATTTAAGTTCATGCACTTTATACTCCTTAAAATATTTTTAAAATAACAATTCAATCATATTTTTCACATTATATATGTCAAAAATTAACTGTTCAATTAGAAATGAAGGTTTCCGTTAATCACGCATCCATTAGCCAATATGAAAACAGGTTATATTTATCTAAGAAACATGGTTAATGGACTTACATCCTTTGACCATTTCATGATTTAATTGTGAAATGATCTGTCAGCAACACACGCCGTCTGAGATGGTACTGCTATATTTTTCAATGGTGTGACAAAAGTTACACGAAAAACATTGTCACTGGATGTTTTAAGCGGGAAGAAGATAAACAAACAAAACCGTATGAACGCGATGTGCTATGAAAATTACGCATCAGCATACAGCGAGTACGAGAGACACATAAGATGAAGCAGAATTAACTTTCATGTTATTAATAGACGATTTTTTTGACATTGCCCATACGTATAGGAAGCCTTGTCTTCTATTTTGTACTTCAATGCAACAACAATAAAAATATAAGTACAAACACGTCAGCGTAAACGGACTTGTCGTTTTCAAAATGTAAACAAATTGCAGTTGTTGTTCTCCTCGTAAACAAACACTTGTTCTTCTCCTTCGTCGACGTCGACTATCGCCGACCGTCGGACAATCGCACCGCTAGAACTTCGTGCAACGCACTCATCGCCGATGCACTGCGGTAGACTGCTTCTTCATCACAATTGGCTACAGCTCATCGCAACGTATCGCTGTTTTGTGGAATCAGCTTTAGTGTGATGTAGATTTATTTTCGGTTAGTTGAACACTTCTGTGGTCAACATTTGAAAAATTTTGACCAGCATTAGCTTACGATTTTTTAAAGGGTTATTGGCGATAAATATTCCGAAGTGTAGGATATTTTGTGACAGCAATGTGAAACTAATTTTAAGTAAACTTCCTCAATTCTAATGCAAGTTTTTAACCTATAAGTAGTTTTGAAAATGTGTGTACGTCTCAGGTTGAAAATATTGACCGTCGCTACAGTATGAGTCTGGGAAATTCACCATGCATTAGACACGTACTTGATTAAATATAAGACAGCTATCATGGATGCACGGAAAAACTTTACAATTTATACTTTCTCAATACGCGCATACGGTGACATTATTATTCGTGAATAATTTCGTAAATAACAACTGTCTAAGAAAAAAAAACTTCAGTTAGATACCAAATGATTCCCTGCATGTAATTGCTTAAGCTGTCCTGTCCGAGGAAAAACGACTGAAAAACACGAACCCGAGTTGAACAGACACGGGAAAAAAATCAAGGGAGTGCAGCTCACTGCATTTCGTGATGCATAGCCTTGATAGTCACTGCAACACATTTGTCACCATCTTCCTCACACAAATGCTTTCGTCCAGCCCCATGCACAAGAACCCACAAGACTCGGGTCATGCGATCTGGGCTGCCAAGACATTGCGAGCACTCGTGTGGGATATCTCAGAAACAGTTTCGGATTAGCATAATGTTTCTAAGTGTTTATCTTCTCAAACCTATGCTATCACATCCTACATTTCGGAACACTCGTCACCAAAACGTCTGAACGTGAACTGACTGGCGTATAAATCACATTCGCAGTAAATAAGAAACATTAGTGACAACTCCCAGAGCTGTGGTTTTGGAGGAAGGTGATTGACACTGTTGTCTAAAGGACCAATTTACTACTGATGTAAACACAGTGCGATTGGAGTTCACAAAAAAAAACAATCTAGTTTTATTATTCCTTGAACAAGTTATAATTCACACACGAGCTCTCGAGACAACTCCCTCCCGCTCCTGTACGTAGATTGCGTATAGTTCGCGTCGTGGGGGGGGGGGATAATCTTCCGCGTACTTGCTGGGTGATTCCAGATATTCGTAGCATTCGCGGAACACTACTCAGGGTCCTTCACATACGCTGGANTAAATCACATTCGCAGTAAATAAGAAACATTAGTGACAACTCCCAGAGCTGTGGTTTTGGAGGAAGGTGATTGACGCTGTTGTCTAAAGGACCAATTTACTACTGATGTAAACACAGTGCGATTGGAGTTCACAAAAAAAAACAATCTAGTTTTATTATTCCTTGAACAAGTTATAATTCACACACGAGCTCTCGAGACAACTCCCTCCCGCTCCTGTACGTAGATTGCGTATAGTTCGCGTCGTGGGGGGGGGGATAATCTTCCGCGTACTTGCTGGGTGATTCCAGATATTCGTAGCATTCGCGGAACACTACTCAGGGTCCTTCACATACGCTGGATGACTGTACTTATCTGGCTGCTGTGCTGGTACCTGGCCCCGTAGTTGAGATCTGGTGAACTGGACTGGCAGGACTCTGCGTCTGATGTCGGCTGGCTCTTCCGGAATCGCTCCGCGCCTTCGGACTCTCGTCGGCTGCCCGTCGTTGGCGACCCGCTCCGCGCTCCTCGACGCCCGTCCGCTGACTGCCTTGTTTCCTCGGACTCCTCTCGTTTTGTAGCCTCCCTCGCCATATTCAAACTGCCTCGTCTGCACGTGGTCCGGGAATCTCGTGGCGTCTCCCTGAGTAATAAAAACACGTGTCTGGGGCTCGGGCTGCCCAGCATGGACCTTCGGTTCTGGTATGGCCGTTTCATTGTCTCGTTCTGCACGTGCTTACTTGGCGGGTGGTCTTTGGATCAGTGCCCACACTGGTCCATCCCTTGTCCCCGGATATGCTGCTATTCTTCTCGTACACCCGCTAAAAGCTTTTCTTGGTTTATTGCGGCGAAGCCCGGGGTCGTGGGACCTCGGCGTATCTTGGGGCAGCTGCCCAGTGTAGCTGTGTTCGTGCCCTGGTGGCTTCCGTTGCCTCCGGATGCCGTCTGCACGTGCAGAAAACTTGGGTGGCCCGTCTTTGCAGCTGTGAGGCACGGGATCCTTTTTTTGGACACGTCCGCCACCCTTAATATTTATTGGTGTTGACCGCCTGCGGCTTCGCTAGCGCGTGGGTTCTGACGGCCAAAATACATGGACGCGGGGAGCGTCAATCTCCACCGCTCTCAGGCGTCAGCACACATGCGAAACGTCTTCTGATTGTCATCTGGGCTGCTCGATGTTCTGTGCGCTCGCTTGGCGCTGCTCCCGCTCTGTCGAAGTGGGGAAGACCGCGGGGTTGGTCTTCTTACCTGCTCCGGATTCTCAGGCGGTTGAGGGGGTGGGGGGGTTGTCTCACACTTACCCTGGTTACCTAGCTTATTTACAATCTCCCTACACATTAACATTGCACGATACCATTTACAAGACCTTATACTTAATTACACTGGTTCATTACACTTTCTGTCTGCCGTACTGCCCGGCCCGTTGAGGTCGGGGTAAATTTTTACTGAACAGTTTCAGACAGGTTATGCGAGTAAGCTTCTCTTACCATTTTAGAAACAAAAAAAAACCCTGTTATCTTCTAAGTCCCCCTGCCGCTCCACACGAGCGGTCTGACGGTGGGTAAAGATAAGTAACCCTTTTCATACTAGTTACCTCCAGTAATTTTTATATGAAAATTACCACATAACAACTCCACCAAACTTTGGTAATTAAGAATTATTAACATTATTGTCACACGAAAAGAATTCTTTTGTATTTACCTTTGGCATTTCTTAATAAAACTCTATGCTAAGGATTTCAAAAAGGACCGTAGAAATGATTTTACTCGTAGCCAATTTTTTTTTTTTAAAAACAAAAAAAAAAAATTTTAAAAACTTTATCTCAGTAAATTTTGTAAGTTAATCTTATCAAATAACTTATAACGGCGGTAGACATACTGATTACGCATAACAGAAAGATCAATCGGACCTGGCGGCGAACAAGGGATACGCCATATACACACAATGGTAATAAAAATCGTATTATACAGTTACACTCCAAAGAGGATTACAATCTTTATATATTCATTTTCCGAATTCTCTTTGTGTCATGAACCAACAAACTTCAAAGCAAACTCAGCCTACTTTAATAATTAGTAATGTCATTGCAACACAAACTTGTAACCTTTTCACAAATTCTGGTATTTCTTTAATATTCCCCACGTTTATCGACCAGTCTTCTACAACTTCTGGCTCCTGTGGTGAAGTAGACACACCCATCCTCATCTCCTCTGTACTCGTGATGTGTGACTTATAATCACGAATCACTTACGAGGGCGTATGGCCTGCCTTACTAACTCTAACATGTATTTACCCCCTGTTTCGCACATAACTTACCCTTGGTAACACTATACACACAATGGTACACAAAAAAACAAAAAAAAAACAACAAACCAATAATCTTATTCTATGTTGCACTTATTCCTGTGTCTCTTGAAAAAAAATACTACNGTGACTTATAATCACGAATCACTTACGAGGGCGTATGGCCTGCCTTACTAACTCTAACACGTATTTACCCCCTGTTTCGCACATAACTTACCCTTGGTAACACTATACACACAATGGTACACAAAAAAACAAAAAAAAAAACAACAAACCAATAATCTTATTCTATGTTGCACTTATTCCTGTGTCTCTACTTTTTTTTATGATGCAAACTATTATTATACGTGGCACTTACTTCAGTGTCCGATGAGAAAAATAATAACAAAATATTATTACACATGGCACTTCTGTGTCCTATGAGGGCTTCGCGCCCCCGGTGTTTTCTCAGCGGGCGACACACGGTACACATTTGCACTAGCGTCGCACAGAGTCTGCATA
>NQII01002034.1:0-45682 GCA_002778355.1 Clitarchus hookeri
ATCGCTAGCTTACCTCGGCATGACCTCGGCACGCGTTAATGGCTTGTACGTCCTCTCGGGTCGACCTGACCTGGCCGTGCATGTCCCGCGGCGCGTGTCAACTGTAGGCACTCGCGGGTACTTACAATATGCGTTACGCGTCAGCATGTCTATCTTAAACCGAAGTTTAGTGTGCGCGCGCATGTCTACAATGTCGAACGTGTGTCGCTGTGCACACAGAGCCATGAGTTTTGACACATATGTGTATGTGTGTGTGTGTGTGTGCACACATGCATCTAGAATGTCGAAGCCGCGTTGCTGTGCTTATAGAGCCTCGAACTCTGACACCTATGTGTACATGTGTGTGTGTGTGCATGTGCATATTTTATAAGCTTTCATTTCCTGTGTAAGCTAAACTGAATTTGTTTTATAGAGACATGCAACTTGTGGGAACTGTTATTTTTCCTGTAATAAAATACTTTTGCACCAGCTAGCACATATGGCCTTATAGCCTTGGGCTGGGCATGTCTGCAGCTGACAATGCCGACCTTGAGCATGGTGCAGCGGGTGTTGCAGACCTCACCTCCCCTCTCCACCTTGGGCTGACCAGATGCTGGTGTCGCGTCAGTGTTGCTGCAGCGTGTGGATGCCTGGGATGTTCTGCGCGACTGTTCATTCAAGGACTGTTCATGCAAACTACGCTAATGCTTGTCTACAACCGACATGGCGTTATAGCACGTAATTCATTACCTGTAGCTCGCGTCTGTACGTATTGCTAAATCCAATTTACGGCAGAATATAATACAATATGTGAATATATTTATTTATATATTTATATTCCCACTCTAGTGGGAAGAAATAAGTTTATTCTTTGCGTAGGTTCTAACACAATAAAACTCAAAATATTTTACACAGGTACATTTATTTTATGACAATTGAAATTATCACATTTACTTACAAACAAACAGAAAAAATCCGGTTACATCTGCAACACCAGTGCTACCTGATGGCGAAAAATGTTGGTAGCTATTCCAAAAGCATTGAGGTTTTTAATATGAGTATAATAAACCCTAGCATAGGCCGTTTCCCGTTAAATTGAGCACTTTTGAAAGCCCAGCTCAGAATCTCCTTTACCTCTAATTATGTATCATTCCGCCATATTTAAAATTAACATTGCCATGGGCCTGATAACTTTATTCGTCCGCAAGCCAAGTGAAACCGTGGAGTTATTACGAATGAATATGTTTTACTAATGTGCAAATGCATAGTCTAATGTGCATAAAAAAAAGAAACACAAATTTTATCAACTTCATTGGATATAAATTTAAAGATTATATTAACAATACGTTAAGTATTAAGAAATATTTTTATTAAATCGCTACCAACTGAAATGGGAGCCAGCATACCAGTGTCTACTACAGTATATATGTAATTATATGGGCAGTGATTATTTTCAATGGTTCATTTCATAAGTGCTCAATTTATCGTGAACAGCCTTGAGAGAGAAAACTTGTCGCTGGGGCTAGATGCTGTTTACGATAAAGTGGGCACTTTTGAGGCCTTAGTTGCGTTTTCCTTAAGAACCATTTTTTTTTCGCCTTTAAAACCCCTTTTTAAATTAATATTGTAATGTAAGTAATAAACACAGTGTGTATATTCCACCACACTCGAAAGTTAACGTCTAAGGCTACAATAAAAAATATATATATTTACTTTTTTTCCAAATGAGAGGATTTTCGAAAGTGCTCACTTTACCGCGAAGAGCCTATGGGTGTAGATTCGCGGCTGAGTGTAGTGCGCGTTGCCGTGTTGCAGGGGCGAAGGAGAGTCTGACTGTTGTGGGCGGGTACGGCCAGCCGGCGGAGACGGGACAGCCGCCGCCACAGCCGCTCGCCGCCAAGCCGGAGGCGGCCGCCGCCGCCATGGCGCACCAGCAGCAGGTAGTCGCCGGCGGCTCCACCAGCCCCGAGGAGACGCACGTCTCCAGCCAGAGCAGCGCCTCCAGCAGGTAAAGCACGCGTGTGTGGTTCGTTCGCAGTCACTTCCAACTTTTCTGAAGCCCTGCTTACGGCTCCCGCCTACGAAGTACTATATTTGAATATTAAAATTATCCTATTTTTAACGTATGGGTGATTCCGGCAAGATAGTCGGTTGGTTTAGAGCCTGGTACATGTCTACAACTGTTGATGTTTATGGGTTAGGCAACATTGATTCTGGCATATTGGTATTACTAAATAAATGTTGACATTAATCGAATTTGCGTTTCCTTTTCACTATAAATGTATCCATCACAGTCACTAATCACACAAACACCATCTGAAAAAAAAAGAAAACCAGCTCAAAGTGTCTATTTTGAAAACACGTGATTGATGAAACAATATGCAGGTAAAGCACGTGTATGGTTCATTCGCGGTTACTTCCAACTTTTCTGAAGCCCCGCTTAAGTTCTACTTCCAGAATATTCCTCTGCCTCATGCAAACAAAGCTTAACTAATTCTAGACAATTAGACCAAAGGGACAACGCACTGAATTCGTGTCCACTCAGTGTAATACTATTTTACACAAGAACTATTTCTTACTAGGCATTACCAACACACCTATTTTATCTCTGTTTCTACTCATATAAATAACAAATGAATTATTATAATTTACATGTTAATATTTTTAAAGTACAATTTAATAAAAAATAAGATACTTTTGTGTTAACATACGTACACTGGNAATAAGATACTTTTGTGTTAACATACGTACACTGGAGAGCCAAAAAAACTGCTATAGGCGTGCGTATGCAAATAACAGAGGTATGGAACCAATCAGAGTATCGTGATGCTGTCGGCAGCGGCNATCGTGATGCGGTCGGCAGCGCCTATATAAGACAACAAGCGTCTGGCAAAGTTGCTAGATCGGTTACTGCTGCTGCAATGGCAGCTTATCAAGATTTAAGTGAGTTTGAACGTGGTGTTATAGTCGGAGTACGAGAAATGGGACATAGCATCTCCAAGGTAGCGATAAAATTTGGATTTTCGCGTACGAACATTTCACGAGTGTACGGTGAATATTGGGAATCCGGCAAAACATCACATCTTCGACATCGCTGTGGCCAGAAAAAGATCGTGAACGAACGGGACAAACGACGACTGACGAGAATCATTAAACGTGACAGACGTGCAACCCTTTCTCAAATTGGCGCAGATTTCAATGGCTCCTGCCACGTCGTCTTGCGGCACTTCTGCGTGATCGCGGGGGCTCTACACGATATTAGGCAGGTGCACCAGTTTTATTGGCTCTTCAGTTTATATAACGCTAATGATACATCAAAATAACCAAACACGTCATACACGTGTAATTTTTCAAAAGTTTTTAATCAGAAAGTGTGAAAAAACCGTAAGTAGATAATAAGCACAGTGTATACATTTCACCAACCTCAAAAGCTAAGGTCTAAGGCTGTGATAAAATATATTTATTATAGTCTGTTCGCCGTTTCTTCACACTTTTTGAATCAAACCTTTGAAAAAATCATTCCATGTATGACGTATTTTGTTGTCTCCCTAATATGCCACGAATCACAAGCGTTTTATATCTATGTTAACACAAAGGTGCCTTATTTTTGGTCAAATTGAACTTTTACTTACATTCTATCTATAAATTATATNATATCTATGTTAACACAAAGGTGCCTTATTTTTGGTCAAATTGAACTTTTACTTACATTCTATCTATAAATTATAATATTTCATTTATAATTAATATGAACAAAAACAACGAGAAAATGGGTGTGTTGGTAATGCCTAGTTCTTATGAAAANTCATTTATAATTAATATGAACAAAAACAACGAGAAAATGGGTGTGTTGGTAATGCCTAGTTCTTATGAAAAATATAATTACACTGAGTGTGCACGAATACGGCGCGTGGTCCCTTTGGTGCAGTTTTCTCTTCAACTTGGTTTGCACGAGGCAGAGAAATATCCTGAAAGTATAACTTAAGCAGGGCTTCAAAAAAGTTGGAAATAACAGTGAATGGACAATATACGTCTAGTAACATAATGGTATTTTATTTTTCGTTCAATTGAACTTCTGCTTATGTGTTATCTATAAATTACAATATTTTATTTACAATTAATACGAATTAAAACAGAGATAATATAAGTGTGTTGCTAATACATTGCAAGAAATAGTTTCATGAAAAATATTACTAAACTGAGTATGCACTAATACGGCGCGTGGTCCCTTTGATATAATTCTCTAGACTTCGTTTAGCCATGTTTGCACGAGGNTATTATACTGAGTATGCACTAATACGGCGCGTGGTCCCTTTGATATAATTCTCTAGACTTCGTTTAGCCATGTTTGCACGAGGCGGAGCAATAGCCTCAAAGTAGAGCTTCAAAGAAAGTTGGAAGTAAACATGAATGGAGTATACACGAAATTGATCGCCGTTAACTATTCAATTTTGAAATGAACCTTCGAAAAGAAGTTCTCCGTCCCTAACAGCGTATATTTTAACTGCCACAACTGGTTGCTTACAGTATAAGTTTGGCAAAGATGTGGGAAGAATAGTAACCATCTCCGCGTTGCATGAAAGGTGTGATTTTTATTTTATGGGCATTGAATTTATCTAATCAAGCTTCTGTCAATTTTATTAACAAAAAAATTAAAGACTGGCGCAGCAACAACGTATTTGCT
Organism: Clitarchus hookeri; assembly: GCA_002778355.1. NCBI lineage: Eukaryota > Metazoa > Arthropoda > Insecta > Phasmatodea > Phasmatidae > Clitarchus > Clitarchus hookeri. Next base: position 4,664 of record NQII01002034.1, read on the forward strand.
CTGCTTCATAGTTTTTCACTTGATCGAAGCTTGGCTAAAGTGTTCGGGCCCAGGGGATATAGATGTTACATATGGCAAAAGGATACGAAAGGGGCAGGAACATTTATCCTAATTAAAGATTTCAAGAGTGTCAAATAAACAGCGAACAGCTTTTTAACACCATTCACTCGCATTCGGAAGGACCCAGGTTCGATTCCCTGTCCGGCTATGCTCCTCTAGTTTAACCATGGTTTTCAAAAATCACTCCATGCGAAGGCAGGGATGGTTCCTTAACAGAGGTCCTGGCCGATTCCTTCTCCATGACCTATTCTAGGGGCCACTGATTCCCTATTTGATGAGCTTCTGATGAGAAGTTAAGCCACACTGTACCCTATTTTGTAACTGCCGACATTACTCAAAGTTCATCATTCAATATTTACTTAAAATACACGCAGTCCCGGCTGTGTATACTTCAAACGCTGACTGCATATCAGTTCGCGGTACCATGTTCGTGTGTTTTTACGTTTGTGTCACAATAAAAATATCCTTTAACAGGTAAAACAAGTACGCCACTGTGCTATGCATTAATACAAGCTCGCGTGTCAAATAATACGTATTTTTTCACTTGTAGTACGTATTATTTGAAACTCATTAGCGATTCACAACCTGAAAAACTTCCGGTCTTGATATGATTCAAACCTGTGACCCTCGGAATAGCAGCAAGGCGTTGTAACCACTTTTTTTTAAAGTTGACTTTGTTGACTTCATTTAACGAATGATTCGCCGACGGACTTAGCGTGCGTGACGTTTGACGTTTTACGTTTGAGTTTTGACGTTTGACAGTTTGTGCGCGTGTAGTTTGCCGTGTGACGAGATGAAGAAGTAGACCGACTTGATGACAAATCCACAGTACACATGTGCGCGACATGCGAAGTGAAAATCTGGCGCGGAGGAACCGGGGCGCGAACTCCCGACCCTCCGACTGCAAGTCAGCCACTCTGCTCCTGAGCTATGAGGGTGCAGCATCCACGCACCCACCACACTTCTACATCAAATACTGTTATAAATATGAGAATGACAATGCACCTCTCTTAGTTTCTGGTCATGTTAAAGTGTTTGCGAGTTTGTTTTTATTTCAGGTTTACANGTTTGGAACGGTATGTGGTATACGAGCCAAGCTATAAGTGCAAGACATAGTTGTGTTTGACATAATCTGGTTGTCTTCGAATTATGTTCGTCGTTTGCTGAACACGTTTTTATTCCCTACCATGCGTATTTTCGCTTAATTATACAAGTGATAAGGAGTATGTCCTTGTAACGGCGGGACGACTGATTGGTTTGAACATATCACTTCGCAAGGCCATAAAACTTTATGGACTGCCTACTCAAGCACTCTGGTTAATGTACGTAAATTAGTTCTTTATTAGTTCGTAATAGTGGTATTATCACTCAAGTTGTTAATATAAATTACACATATTTAGCCATTGTAGAAGTGCGCTATGGAACATGTATTATTACAATGATAACACTGTGTTGATACAACGAAAGTGCAGTCATAAAATGTAAAATGAATAGGTTTATCACTTCCTGTTGATGTATTTTTACACTTACAATTAAACATGTAATCTAACGCCAACTTTCTAGTTATTAAATCTATACATTTGTGTGTTATAAACAGAGTTTTTTTTTTTTTTTTTTTTTTTTTTTTTTTTTTGCCTTTTTGTAGTCGTAAAACATTTGTGTAGAATTAAAGAAAGAAACCAAGAAGCCAAGAGCACGCAGACGGCGGCCGCGAAAGCCTGCAAACTTTAGCAGTAAAATTTGTTGTACGTTTTACAAACAATATTTTTGTAAACTAGTTGCCAAAATAAGTTTTTGCAACACGAGTGAAATAGTGTGTGTTTACATCACAGAGATGTATAAAACATAATAAATTAATGCTTTTATAAACGTGAAGTATACAATACATAATTGTTTAAATATACGGTAGTCTTATGTCTTAAAAGCAAAAGGTGTGCAAGCTGTTCACAGTACAGTGAACACTTTTGAAATACATTACTGCCTTTTTACTACATATGCTTCTGAACACACCGGCATGCAAGCTAAGGTTAAGTTGGCAGCGAACCAAGTAAAATATTTCCAAGTCTTGACGTTGTACTGTGAGTGTAATGTTTAATGTTATGGCAAATCAAGTGAGTGTTTATTTGCTTTTTACACTTTACAGTACGAGCAACATATTTAGGTTCCTGACAGCCTGACAGTTTCACTTTTTTACTTGACTGACACGCATGAATAAAGAAATTAGGCCTACGGCAATGTAAAATTCACAAATGTCGGAAGGATACAAAAATAACAGGAAAGTGGATCTAAACCGGTTTTCAAAAGTGATCAACCAACCGCGTGAACCTCCTGTAGTAAAATCTGCTCTAATGCATTTGTACTGTGACAGTAATAATATCAGAAACTTGTTTTTAAACAATTCATTTATAAAAATACAAAACAAATTATACAGTCTATTAGCAGTTTCTTCGCACTTTTTTAATCAAACCTTTGAAAAATCATTCCGAAAAGGCATTTTTTTGGATTTTTCCTAAATATGTCATGTATTATAATAGTTTTACACTTGTGTTAACATTAAAGTAGACTACCTAGTTTTTGTTTAAATTTAACTTTTACTGATATTTTATCTATAAATTACAATATTTCATTTATAATTAATTATAATAAAAACAGAAAGAAAATAGGTGCGTTGGCAATGCCTAGTAAGAAATAGTTGCTTTTTTTGCGTGAGGGTAAGGAATATACTGGAGCTTTAACTTTAGGAGGACTTTATAGTTAGAAGTAGTGGCGAATAGAGGGTGCGGTGTTAGTGGGGAATGTTGTTGTGTCGGCAGCGCGGCGTCGTCGTCTTCGCCGGGGCAGCAGCAGGGCGACCCGAACACGAAGCCGCCCTTCTCGTACGTGGCGCTGATTGCGATGGCCATCCAGAGCAGCGCGCACAAGCGGGCCACCCTCTCCGAGATCTACCAGTTCATCACCAACAAGTTCCCCTTCTTCGAGCGCAACAAGAAGGGCTGGCAGAACTCCATCCGACACAACCTCTCTCTCAACGAGTGCTTCGTGAAGGTGCCCAAGGAGGGCGGCGGCGAGAGAAAGGGCAACTACTGGGTGCTCGGTGAGTCATGCGACTCTCTTTTTACACACTGAAAAAAAATATCAGCAGAGAAGTGACAACAAACAGTCCTGTAACCTGGTTTGATATTAGCAACAACCAAACCAAGCAATGTTAGATTATTGTAGTTATTTTTGTTCAGGGACCATCCAAAAATTGCTGAAGTTGTTCTGTCAACGGGACTATCTGTTTTTTCTGCAGTAGGGACAGTTGGCTCTGCCGTAAACAATATATTCGTAGTTGCAGATACTCTCTAAGCCGGAATCAGCGATACCAATCAGTGAAACAAAATTATCTGAAATTCAAGTGGTAAGCTTTTACCGACTGATGAATCAAGCAAATGAATAGGGAAAAAGTGACTTATGGTAGTGGAATTCTCGGCATTTAGTGGATGTCGCACCTAAATCAGTGATATTCATTATTCATATGAATAAGTTACCTGGCACTGATTACCAGTAGTGCCATTTTCACTGATTTTTCGTTATGTCATGTTTACATCATACAATCAAAGACAGGACCACAACATACAGAGTGTTGCTAATTATTTATAAGTTAACAATATTTAGATGGCACCAACAACCAATTTGATAGCTGTCCCTATACTAACNGTATAAGTTAACAATATTTAGATGGCACCAACAACCAATTTGATAGCTGTCCCTATACTAACCGCCTAAATGGGTCATGGGTAAAAAATTTGGTTCCTAGAACCATTTTTTTCCCCTCAATNCTGATTTTTCGTTATGTCATGTTTACATCATACAATCAAAGACAGGACCACAACATACAGAGTGTTGCTAATTATTTATAAGTTAACAATATTTAGATGGCACCAACAACCAATTTGATTGCTGTCCCTATACTAACCGCCTAAATGGGTCATGGGTAAAAAATTTGGTTCCTAGAACCATTTTTTTCCCCTCAGTNGCTGTCCCTATACTAACCGCCTAAATGGGTCATGGGTAAAAAATTTGGTTCCTAGAACCATTTTTTTCCCCTCAGTGTACCACCTCACGGTTGGCTCAGTTGTTCGCCTCCTGCCGTCAGGGACACGTGTTCTATCCCAGGCCCCAGCGAACAGACACTTTTTCAACCGGGATACCGCCGTGGTTTCAGGTTTCCTCAGGGTACTTCAGCTTTCTTCACCGTATTCATTTTACAGCTGCTCCATCCGCAGTTCGTCTCCCACCTCAGTGAATTCTGGTTGGCCGGGAAGACAGATGTTCCTCGAGTAGTAAAACCAGCTCTCACAGCGTCAAAAGAGTTTAATCTCCCCCCTCCCCCTCACCGGTCCCTCCTTCTAACACATATTTACAAAGATCGCAACTCCGATTCCAATATTACACATGGTTTTGGCACTGTAAAGTACTTTGCTACGTAGGCGATCCTGTGATTTTGCAGACATTCAGACACTTAACTATTACGTATTGTTTGCGATTTTTACACTATCAAAAGGCAGTATAGGATTATTGCGAAGTTTTGATTAGTAATTTTATGCTATGTTGTGTTATTCAGGTGTTTCCGTCACCATATTTTCTGTGAGATCGATATTTTTATACTAAGTAAAAGTATATTCGTGATACGTTGCTATTGAATTTCGATGCCTTATGTACGTGAACATCGAAATTATGTTGAAAAATGATCAACGCCGGTGGCGGAATAACTCTCAGTGTGCCGGTCAACATGCAAAATGTGTTCCTACAAAGCATCACAGGACAGCGAGCTCGTTTCTGTGCGATAAACCCAGCGGCGTTGCTACATATAGCCGACAGGTAGCAGCACTTCTGTTCGTCTCCGGGTTTCAGTGACTTAAATTACGATAACAATGGACATGTAGTCTTTTTCTCTTCCAAGGCTAAAAGTACGTGCAATGCGAAAACAAACNCTTAAATTACGATAACAATGGACATGTAGTCTTTTTCTCTTCCAAGGCTAAAAGTACGTGCAATGCGAAAACAAACCCTAAGAAAGTCAGGAATGCTCACAGCAAATAATTTAAGTGATTAACATTTGTAGCTAACTTATTTTTTCACACTCTTGTTTGCATTTTAGTAGGCATTGAGGGGTACGGTATAAGCCTATGGTTTTTTTTAAATCCAGGTTTGATGAACAGTTTTCCTGTCCTTAAGGTAGCGTGTACTGCCTNGGTATAAGCCTATGGTTTTTTTTAAATCCAGGTTTGATGAACAGTTTTCCTGTCCTTAAGGTAGCGTGTACTGCCTTCCACTGATACTTGCTCACAGATAATAGCAAAGATCACGAGGACTACGATACATGATAAAGTAACCTTATGATATTTTTGTTATGTAGTCATATATTCTGCAGTTGCAGTATTCCGCAAGCAAAACCATCGGCACGTTTGTGGTTAGCTTTTATTCATGCTCGCTTAGGTTTAAACAGTAAACTCAATTCTCGACCAAATGTTGGTAATAATTTCTCTCTCTTGCTCTCTCTCTCTNTTAAACAGTAAACTCAATTCTCGACCAAATGTTGGTAATAATTTCTCTCTCTTGCTCTCTCTCTCTCTCTCTCTCTCTTTTTCTCTCTTTTTCTCTGTCTCTTTCTATCTCTCTTTCTCTGTCTCTTTCTATNTCTCTCTCTCTCTTTTTCTCTCTTTTTCTCTGTCTCTTTCTATCTCTCTTTCTCTGTCTCTTTCTATCTCTTTCTCTCTGATAAGAAAATGTTTCCAAACACCGATTTTTTTACACGTTTGTTTCGGTTTAGCTCTGGTGACCTCTTAAGTTCTTACTAGTAAGTTTTTTCNCAAACACCGATTTTTTTACACGTTTGTTTCGGTTTAGCTCTGGTGACCTCTTAAGTTCTTACTAGTAAGTTTTTTTCTTGTGAATGAGGATAAGTGATAAGTTTGATTGATATTCGCCTCCTCTGCGGTGAAAACATTTTACTTCGNTTTTTTCTTGTGAATGAGGATAAGTGATAAGTTTGATTGATATTCGCCTCCTCTGCGGTGAAAACATTTTACTTCGGACTTTAAAATGACAATATTTTAGCCACGAGAACGACCCACACGGCGCTATAATCTGGTTCTGTCCTTGATTCTAGCTTTATGTGATGACAATATTTTAAAAATAGTCTATAACACCGCTGTTTTAAAGTCACAAATTAAATTTTGGCATAATTTTTGTTTACGACACATGTTGAGAAAGTTTAAAAAATTGTATTATTTAACTGTTAATAATGTACGAACATCACGAACCGAAATAACTAGTGCTAAGAGTAAGCGGGCGGACTAATTAAAGGCGACTTCCTGAAAGACCTCAAAGTCAAGAAAAGGTAATTTTATGGTTAGTATTTGAAAACATACAAATGGTGTTTGAAGGTATACATTAATATGGAAAAAAAAAACATATTAGTGATAGATATCCGCAGCACGTGGCACGCATTCTTCTACAAAGCAGTCATTCTCAGAGCCAAGACAAGTTTATTACCTCCACAAATTGGTGGAAGGGGATTATTTTGAAATATTTGGCGTTTATTGCTAGCCGAGGAACACGTCTGTAGAGTATTAGCAGACGGATATTATGTCAAAATGAATACAACACACACAGAAACCAGTTATCGTGCCACTGATCTCGATTTTCATTCGGTATTTATAAACATTTGAGACTACATCAAAATAATAAGCATCGAAGAACTACAGTATTAGTGCGACTATCTAAGAACATAACACGGCGTGGTATCCGAGGAACCTCATTTTCGGAGCAAGTTTTTGTAGTCATGTAAAATTCTGACTTGACTTTCGGAGGATTATGCTTTGAATTCCGGATAAGATGTAATTCTTAACAAGTTCCATTTAAATGTAAGTTATTTTAAAATNCGGAGGATTATGCTTTGAATTCCGGATAAGATGTAATTCTTAACAAGTTCCATTTAAATGTAAGTTATTTTAAAATATTCATCCTCCAAGCTCTTAGGGACTGGTTAGTGCAGATAATTCAGCAACTAGAAACATCTTATTTAAGTATTTAGCATTTTCAGCTACTTCTGACTGAGTGATGGCGTCAAGTACACTTGGTTCTTNCGGAGGATTATGCTTTGAATTCCGGATAAGATGTAATTCTTAACAAGTTCCATTTAAATGTAAGTTATTTTAAAACATTCATCCTCCAAGCTCTTAGGGACTGGTTAGTGCAGATAATTCAGCAACAAGAAACATCTTATTTAAGTATTTAGCATTTTCAGCTACTTCTGACTGAGTGATGGCGTCAAGTACACTTGGTTCTTCCCACAACTACATGGGTCCAAATCTGTGTGAGACCTGTCCCCAAGTACTCTATGTAGCAGAAGTTGCCGATGGCTCAAGGGATTATTTTTGGCTTAAGAATACTCACCACAGCTGCTAAAACACTGTTGTAAATTTCGCGGTGGCTTGCATGATTTTTCATGTTAAAGGCTCTTCACGATAAGGTGAGCACTTTTGAAATCAACCTTGGAAACAGAACTGCGTTTCCAGACTTCCAGCCTTCTCCTAGTTCTCGAACTTGCACGAGTCACGCCCGCCATCCTATATTCATTCTATTCTCGTCTAGGAAGTGATCGCGGCGGTGTAGCGGCTAGAGAGCTCGCCTCTCACTAAGGCGAACCGGGTTCGATGCCCGGCGGGGTCACGCCTGGATTTTCGCAGTTGGGAATCGTGCTGGACGATGCCACTGGTCAGCGGGTTTTCTCGGGGATCTCCCGTTTTCCCGCCTTTGCATTCCGGCGCTGCTCAATTTCCATCTCGTTTCATTCCAGCCGGCTCTTAAGACGTCGTTGTTAAGAGCCGCCCAAACTCGTCTACGTATTCTCTCGTCTACGCGACTAAACATTTCAACCTCCACATCATACTTCCCTCATCCGTGATCTGGGAGAACTGCAGCCAACGGAGCAGAACTCATGAAGTCTATTCTTAGCATCCGGCCACCTACAAGCTGAAGGCTAAAATGCAACGAACGTTGCGCTGGAAGCTGGCATTGGCCCAGCCCACTGCTGAAGTAGCGCCCTTCTAACTGAGCACAATTATATATATATATATATATTATATATATATATTGCACTGAACATTGGAGAAACCGCTCAACTGTTTGTTAGTGTTGGTATCAGTAATCATGACCAAGGAAATAATTTCCGGTTCGCCATAAAAACCAGAATGGCAGAGGAAATTTTTAGTGTGTGTTTTGTAGCTTGAACATTTTCTACCGGTCTAGATAGGATTGTGTTTGTATGATAACGAGCTTGAACCCGTGTGGAGTTCCCTTTTTGTCTGGTTTTTATTTTAAAGTATAGAATTATAATTGTTGACTAGTCATCGAATTCTAATTGTGTTTTGTTAGGTGCGTGCCGGTATAAGCTGTTCACATTAAAGCAAACACCTTTGAAAGTAACCTTTGAAAAATTATTGCCCAAAACTAAAGGTATAATAGGCCTACATTACAATGGCATACATGCTCCTGGTTAAGTTGACAACGAATTAATGAGAAACAGTTCTTAACACATGGCATTGTACTGTGATTGTAATGTTTAATTTAATGTCACTAAAGTTAGCGTTTCTAATTTTGTACACATTATAATATGAGTGTTCATTAATAACACATCTACATTCTTAACAATGCCACGATTTAAAGTGGATGGCGCATATAAGTAAAGTGATCAGGCCCACGGAAATGCTAATTTTACATATGACGGAAGTATACAAAACGGAAAGGAAAAGTAGATCGTAAGCAGAACTTTCAAAAGTGCTCAATTAAAGGTGAACAGCATACAGGCTGAGTATAAAAGAATACCCCAACTTTGAAAGTCTATAATATCAAAACCAAACAACCTACTACCTTGATTGACCAATAAAATTAACCGTAGAAACGGTGAAATTTGTTTACAATACATTCATAAATGTTCAATGTGACCACCATGAGCGGCCCGAACGACATCTACGCGATAATCAAACTCGTTCCACGCTCTTGTCAGCATGTCCGGTATTACGGTTTGGATGGAGTTCGTAACTCTCGGTTTGAGGTGGTGAGGGGGTAGCGAGCTTGCATTCGACACGGCAATGTGAAGGGGAAGGTCTGATGTTTCCTTTATGGTGCGCCACCCCATTGGCACCTAGCTGTTCGCGGATACCTGAACGAGACGTTGCCGCAACGCTGGATTGGTCGAGGAGCAGCTGGTGACCAGGCTCTTCATCATTGGCCCCCCAAGATGCCCGGATCTTACCCCGTGCAATTTTTTTATATGGGGGTACATAAAGGATCAAGTGTTACGTCAACCATTGCCGGCTAACATTGACGACCTCAAAACGAGAATTACGGACGGCATCCAAACCGTAATACCGGACATGCTGACAAGAGTGTGGAACGAGTTTGATTATCGCGTAGATGTCATTCGGGCCGCTCGTGGTGGTAACATTAAACATTTATGAATGTATAGTAAACAAACTTCACGGTTCTACGGTTCATTTGATTGGCCAATCAAGGTTGTAGGTTGTTTGGTTTTGATATTATAGACCTTGAAAGTTGGGGTACTCTTTTATTCTCATCATGTATAATACATGACTCTGCCTACCAAACATGCGGAGTTTAAAAGAGGAACTACTGTTAGAGAAATTCCTTCTCAATGCATCAATTCTAAAGATAAATGTAAGTTTTATTGTTAAGTTTAAGAAGAAAATATGCTAAACATAAACATTGGCAGGTATTCTTAACGTGGCAGTATTCCTTACGAAATGTCACGTATAAAACTTTTTGTTTGAAAATATAATGCTAATGGAGCCGAGATGGATTAGTGGTTAGAGTACTCGCCTCCCACCTAGGCAAACCGGGTTGGAATCCCGGCGGGTTCACTCCCGGATTTTTGCACGCGGAAATCGTTCCGGACGATGCCCCCGCCCTTGCATTCCAGCGCTGCTCCATTCTCACCCCACTCCACTCTCATTGGCTTTCAAGATCTCTCCACACTCCACGGTTATGTTTAGAACGGATGCAGTGAGAAGGTATTTCCTCGGCATGGATCCCTCACAGTAGGGCTTGGCGGGCGGCACCTTCAAGTGCGGAGGCGGCGTTGGTGTTGTTGCAGACCCGCAGTACGAGGACATGTTTGAGAACGGCAACTACCGGAGGCGGCGGCGCATGAAGCGGCCGTACCACCGCTCGGCGGCGCACTACGGCAAGGGCATCTTCGCCGACGGCTTCGGCGCCGCGCACCAGCTGCCCCTGGCCAGGCCCACACACCTCTTCGCCGGCCCCGCCGGATACCCGCCCACCTACTCCAGGTACCGTTTGGACTCCCTTAACCCTTTGAAGGGGTATTACTTAGATTCCGACAAAGTCCAGCAAAACAGTAAGACTATAAAAGTATGTATTTTAACTTCAGGGACAAAAAAAGTTTATATATATTATATATATACATTTTTTGTCCCTGAAAGCAAAACACATACTTTTATAGTTTTACTGTTTCGCTGGTCTTTATCGGAATCTAAGTAATGCATTACAAGTACTAGACATTTCAGTTCGTAAGACAAAAACTGTTGTTTTTTAATCATTTCTCTAATGAACACGACGAATTGTAAAACGTGTTGCATCCGTCGCGACACTTTGATTGGTACACAGACAAGGCACGACTTCATTGGCCGACGGCAAGCCAATAATAAACGTTGCAGAATACAGTAAGCGTATCCGGTGTAGCCAGGGCCAATACGAAGAGGTAAGTTGAAATACAGAGACCAATACAATTGATATTGCTGTAGTGGTGAATATAGGCAGCTCACTTCAGCCTTGTCTTCGGTGCCAGTAAATTGTGCCGTCCTCAAAGGGTTAAGCCCCTGTTACACTGTCAAATTTTCGCCGTCAACTATATTTGACAATACAATTCGAAGACAAAGTACGGCCATCAAATTTTTCCTTCCAACAAATTTTATCAAATAATCTTGTATGTGTTTGAAAATGTGGCACACTATCAAATTTGTTTACCGGGAGAAACTAATTTGAATTATTATTTGAAAATTATTTTCATAGTGCGATATTGCATTTGTTTTTCCATGCAGTCAATTATAGGAAGAATTGTAAGGAATGTTGTAATTTATTTTTGCTTCTTTGCTAAATTAATTTTTTTTACCAGAGATGTTACCTACACAATGTAATTTAATGTCTTTGAGTTTGTAATATTTTGTGCAATTTCACTTAAAATAGCATTCATGCACAGAAAGCTTCTACATAAATTAATTATCTCTATACCCTACTTCGTTTCCAGCAATTGTTTCTTATTTTAAAATTTCTTGACGTCCATTTTTGTCGTGCACGATTCTTATTGGCTGAAACCGCCAAACAACAAATAAATTTTAGAACCGGTCCAATCTTTAAAAGTTTGATGGAAACGGAAGCCATCCATTTTTCTCAGACAAATATGGCGGCGTTTATGACATTTTGATGATGTCATAACTGTCCAATTTTATTTAACCAAACTATTGGAAGCAGTTTGACGGAAAAATGTTACAGCGTGACAGGTGTTTTAGGGTAAATATATGGTTAGAGGCATACAAAAACGTGTGTTCAACATATATCATGTGATTTCAGGCACGAAATGTGCGGACGTTCAAAATTACGTTAAAAAACAAGAATCAATGTGCTTTTAATCGCTAATAATGCACTATCACGGCGATACCATGTGAAGATACATGTATTTGATTATACCACGATTACCTTAAATAAATGTAAAACCTTCTATATTAAATTGTGTTGTATACACATATAAATTGAAATTTTCCAGCTGCGTGTAATTGTGTCAGCAATTATGCGGGCCTGGTATTTTTATTTATAACATTATACAGTACGTATTAATTACTCTGATTATCGACGTAAAAGTACATAATTACCCGTGGAAAGTTACAGGGCTTGCCTTTTCATATCTAGAATTGCAGCCAAATGCACAGCAGTACATCACCGTTTTCGAAATATGATATAGAGCACTCTTTTCTGCCGCCAAAACCCATATATACAATGTTGTCAAGCCGTAATGCTTGCCACAAGTCAGCTGTTTTCGCCAGCTGCCATGTTAAACACACTTTTGTGATGTCATGCTCTCTCTGACCATATATTTACTCTAAATTCGCTAGCGCGAACTCCCTTCACAGTTCTGTGCAGGGCCTCGTAACTTGAATAGGGAAAACGAATCCTTAACAAACATACACTGTAAAATTTTTTTTAAACCGTACTGAGAAGTTGTTTGTAATTTTACAAACGTTTGTAACAGTACAAAAAAATTATGTTGTAAAATAGCTCGTTTGTAAAATTACTAGAAATGTTTGTACTACACTGACCCGTATCTACGAGCTCAGATAAAGTGGCGGCCACTCAACAGCATAAAACCGTATGCAACTGTTTGTGCAAAAACAAGCGGTGATGTAAAGCATAGTTGCGTGAAAAAGATACACAATGTAAGCGTAAAAAACGCAAAACTCTTAAATAAACTCAAATAATTTTAATAGCACTGTGAAGACAGATTAGTTTTCTTCTTATTTGGTCAAAACCTAAGCTTGTGCATTGCAAAAATTACTCTACGCCCACGTAAGTCACGTTGGTGATGTGGATAAAGGAATGCAATAGTGACGCAAAGGACGTGGGTTCGAGTCGCTGTGCCGGCAGGATGCAACTAATTCTTTCTTTGGTGAAATATTTTATATTTATATTTATCTCTTATATATACATTACATTTGTTTTTTAGGACAAAATATAATTTTATTTCCACTTTTTAATAATATAAGTTGATATACAAGAATTTTTCTTGTAGAAGNGTTTATCTCTTATATATTCATTACATTTGTTTTTTTAGGACAAAATATAATTTTATTTCCACTTTTTAATAATATAAGTTGATATACAAGAATTTTTCTTGTAGAAGTACAAAATATTCTTTTAAGTGTACCCGAATTATAGGTACTACGGTCTTCACTGTGGCATTAAAAACAATTATTGCTCATTTTAGCTAAGTATATACTATATTCACATACCATAAGTATACAATAAACTTTCATGTAGTTTCTCTCTTTAGATATTGTATAGATTCATGTTTGATGTGCATATTTTAATTTTGATGGTGGTAGCACAGACTTCTTTGTGCAAGAGCCATTTACGTCTGTTTATTCGTGCCACGTGTATTATCATGAATATACGCATAAAATTGGTTGTAAAGTATAGTGTTTCCCGTCATGGTTACAGTTTATATTCGTTCAAATGTATTTCTGATATGAAATAACTGCGCATAAGCGACGCATCAATAATTTCGCCCAAAAATATAGGTCAATCACAATATTTTTAAAAAAAATCACAGATGGCGAGGTTTCTACATTACCACCAACATAACAAAGTAAGAATGTGTAGTTTACTCGGTGTTCTAATGTTGGCAGAACAGTAGAACCTGCTTCGGCAAACTAATGATTAGGATAAGGATCTCTCATTATACCCTTGAATTACAACATTCTACTTGTATGATCCCTGGTTTTGTGGGCCCTCCCTCCGGCATGCATGCTAGCAGCTGAGATGGTAGGAACATGGGAGGAGTCTCAGGGCAAGCCCCGTACACTTGAGGTCGGAGTTATTATGTTAAATTTAATGCATGCATAGCGAATAAAGCAAGGTTGTTTGTTGTCATGGCCACAATTTCAAAGGGTCTAGGAAGGGTCTAGATGTTAGAGCAGAGCAAACCAACGCAGAGCGGAGAGGGCCCTGGAAAAATCTGTGCAACAGTCGCGGAGGACAAAAATATTAATTCCTTTTACTGGACTACGACGGCAGAAAGTGGGGTAAGTTGTTAGTCAGCGACTTGTATGATGTTGACGTAGAGAGATGTGAAATGAGCTAGGATGGAGCTGGTTGATAACCAGGTGGCGCCAACGTACACCTACTTGATTTGAGTTGCAGTGTTGCCTATCCAAAGCCAAGCAAGTCGGCTAGATGCGCACGGAAATTCGGCTACAAACAACGAAAGTAAGCAATTTTTTGAACCTGAAGAATTTTCAAACTAGTATTCAGAATACAATAATAGTAACACTAATTTATAAATGACTTAGTTACGCACTTTTGATTAGAAACTTCAAAGAAGAAATTTTACTTATGTTCAAAATATTGTGAACATACATTTTGTGTTACCATACTGTGAAAACCTCTCCTTCGTGAGAAATATACAAATGCCGGAGTGTTAATGGTATTTATATTGGAAAAAATTAAAAATAAATGCATGTCCGAACGGCGATTTCGTTTACGTCAGTTTCTGTGCATCGTAGCAGCGTAGCAGCGTGATATCATTCACATTTGGTTAGATGTGAGGATGACTAGGTAGATTGATTTTCGTCTTCTGTGCGTGCATTCAAGTCTACCACACGTCTTGCCATCACACCTTCTAAATTCACGTGATCAAACAGTGATGTGTAAACATATTTTTATACACACTAAAACTAGAAATTCTATAACTTGAACGTATCATAATTGCATTAAAACTCTGATCAGAGACACACTAAAATTCCAGAGCAGTTGTTAGTATGCTAGCCAGGTGTTTCTGACAGTTCAGATAAAGGTGGTCAGTACTGGAGTGAACAGGTTTGGGTGGCTCTTTACAACGAGGTCTTGAGAGCCGATGAGGGTGAAACGCGGTGTATACGGAGCGGCACCGGAATGCAAAAGCGGGGGTAACTGGAGATCCCCGAGAAAACCCGCTGACCAGCGGCATCATCCCGCATGANGGCACCGGAATGCAAAAGCGGGGGTAACTGGAGATCCCCGAGAAAACCCGCTGACCAGCGGCATCATCCCGCATGATTCCTACGTACGAAAATCCGGGAGTGACCTCACCGGGAACCGATCCCAGTTCACCTTGGCAGGAGACGAGCGCTCCAGCTGCTAGGCCAAACGTGTCTGAAAGTCTTGCATAAGATCTACTTGTATGCACATCGTGTGTTCTTCCACCATACGTAAAATCAACATTGCCTTGGGCCTCGCTACTTTATTAATGTGTCGGTCAAGGGAAACTGTCAGATTATTACAAAAGCAAATATTTTTCAAAATTTGGTAATTATTACAATTAAATACGCATTTAAATTAGAGAAAGAAAAAACAAATTCGTTATAGACAAATGTTTACATGAGAGTTTTAATTCAACGGTAAAACATGGAACTACTTTCCTTTCGTCGTGACCAAATTTTGTGTGGCCATACTAGTCAGTGTTCCCGTTAGAATACATGCGGTTAAGAGCAGTGACATTTTCCTAAGGTTTATTTCAAAAGTGCTCACTATCGCGAAGAACCTTTAACTGCGCAACTGGCATCTACGTCCAGTGTGCAGTGTAGGTGGTGGATGGGTGGTTGTTGACTGCGGCTAGTCCCTGGTGTGGGTCAGTAAACGGTGGAAGGAGGGGCCCGACATGCCCCACCTGTTCACACCTGGCCGCCTATCGCAGCGGCGGACACACCACGCTGGCTTCGCTTCGCCTGTCCGTCCTCGCCCGCGGTGCCACCGACCCGCCTACCTGGCGCATCAACAGCGCTGCAGCACCTTTCAAATATTGTATTTTTTGACTGAATTATTAAAAGTGTCCCCAATCTATTTACCTACGAAAAACCAAGTACCCCAGACGAGGATGGAAGAATATTTTCAAGATATCANCATGCCCCACCTGTTCACACCTGGCCGCCTATCGCAGCGGCGGACACACCACGCTGGCTTCGCTTCGCCTCCATTGTCCGTCCTCGCCCGCGGTGCCACCGACCCGCCTACCTGGCGCATCAACAGCGCTGCAGCACCTTTCAAATATTGTATTTTTTGACTGAATTATTTAAAGTGTCCCCAATCTATTTACCTACGAAAAACCAAGTACCCCAGACGAGGATGGAAGAATATTTTCAAGATATCANAAAGTGTCCCCAATCTATTTACCTACGAAAAACCAAGTACCCCAGACGAGGATGGAAGAATATTTTCAAGATATCATTAACGTTATGGATATTGATTTGCGACCCTCCGAAATCGTTAGAAAATTTTCCACTCCGCTGTATCTTAAAAATATTCTGCCTGGATACAAGCGAAACTGCTATGGGAGCCTCTACTGAAATTTGCTACAGACTCCCCACTATTAAAACGGAAGGATATCCGTCTGAATAGCCCATAGGTAGACGTACCACGCCAGTTTGAAGCCCTGCGCGTACCGGCGATGGGACACTTGAGTCTAGTCCTAATAGTGGGATGCAATTGTCAGTAGTCAGTTCAAGTTGATGCAAAAGTTTAATTTTTGGAGTCATCTCGTAGGTTAGGATCTATAATACATTTTTGATCCAAGTTTATGACGATTTGCCCTCAGGGATACCTTTGGTAAGGGGAAGGGTGCAACAAGAGGGTCAAAACTTTGAAAACATATAAACAATATGTGTGGGGTTTCAAATTATAGGTAAAATTAATATAAACTTTAATGTTTTTTTTTCTCTTTTTAACATATTTTGGGTTGCTAGGAAGATGAAAAAAGGGGTAGAATTAAAAAAAAATCCAGAATTGTAATATTAAGTACAGTCATTGCAGGCAACTTTGTATCAGGTAGGATAACTTTGTTCTACACATCATATTTGATTTCAAAGNATTAAGTACAGTCATTGCAGGCAACTTTGTATCAGGTAGGATAACTTTGTTCTACACATCATATTTGATTTCAAAGGAATGCTCTAAGATCCCTTGCACTTTATTATGTTCTTTAAATTTTAAATTGTGAGTCTTCTATTGAACTGAAGATGTATAGTACAAAGTCATCTTTAAATGGCACGAAGCAACCTGCAATGACTATCGAAATAAATATATGTGCATATGTGACCATTGATATGGTATTTGTTTTTCTAAATCACAAACAACTTGTTTTTTTTTTTAATTCAGGCGAATGAAATGGTGACAGAGAGAACAAACTAGGAACTCTGCATTCTTTGTTAAAAACAANATTAAGTACAGTCATTGCAGGCAACTTTGTATCAGGTAGGATAACTTTGTTCTACACATCATATTTGATTTCAAATGAATGCTCTAAGATCCCTTGAACTTTATTATGTTCTTTAAATTTTAAATTGTGATTCTTCTATTGAACTGAAGATGTATAGTACAAAGTCATCTTTAAATGGCACGAAGCAACCTGCAATGACTATCGAAATAAATATATGTGCATATGTGACCATTGATATGGTATTTGTTTTTCTAAATCACAAACAACTTGTTTTTTTTTAATTCAGGCGAATGAAATGGTGACAGAGAGAACAAACTAGGAACTCTGCATTCTTTGTTAAAAACAAAATACAGAGGAACTTTGTCCATCCTCTCGACGACTCAGTTGCTGTGCGTATAGAGGGAGCATACGAAGACATAGTCGACCTAGCTCGCGAATTTAGAGGAGTTTATGTTTCACCACATCCAAGCTCATAACTACTAGATGAATAGTGTATGAAGACACGCCGAGCATCCTGGCACAAATCATGTCAAATATACAAGGTTTCAGCTTTCGATCACGCAAAATGGGGTCAACTAGCACCACCTCAAAGAAATAAACGAATACGAACTGCTACACGCAACTGTAATGTATTCATATTCTGTGGTAATGAAAGTTATGCGGCAGATCATTCTTTCCAGAAACTGAGACTAACAAAAGAAATTCAAGAAAAGGCAATTTTATTGGGAGATGATCACATCGTCACACGTCTTTCAGAAGGAGATCTAGTGGCAGTTGAAGCCAAGTATCATCGTAATTGCTACACTGGATTCAATAGGCGACATTGCCAGATGATTAAAAGCAAGGAACAAGTAAAACCTGTAAATGGGGATATTATGGTACAAAATGAGTTGCTTCAATTAATCAATGAAGAAATTATTGAAGGATGTAAAATTTTTCCACTTCAAGATTCGACAGAATTGATGGCAGAAAGGTTGGCAGTGTATGGTATCCAAGACAAAGTGAATCGAACTCATTTAAAAGTTAAAGTACTCGAAAAATCCTCGGGTTTAACAGAAAATATAGGTATTCAAGATCGTGTTTACCTTGTCTGCTCAGAAACTACCCGAAAGATAATTGCCGATGTGTGTCAAACACCAGGAAGAATCACACACTTTACTGTTAGCAACGTCATTNATTCTGTGGTAATGAAAGTTATGCGGCAGATCATTCTTTCCAGAAACTGAGACTAACAAAAGAAATTCAAGAAAAGGCAATTTTATTGGGAGATGATCACATCGTCACACGTCTTTCAGAAGGAGATCTAGTGGCATTTGAAGCCAAGTATCATCGTAATTGCTACACTGGATTCAATAGGCGACATTGCCAGATGATTAAAAGCAAGGAACAAGTAAAACCTGTAAATGGGGATATTATGGTACAAAATGAGTTGCTTCAATTAATCAATGAAGAAATTATTGAAGGATGTAAAATTTTTCCACTTCAAGATTCGACAGAATTGATGGCAGAAAGGTTGGCAGAGTATGGTATCTAAAACAAAGTAAATCGAACTCACTTAAAAGCTACAGTACTCGAACATTCCTCGGGTTTAACAGAAAAGATAGGTATTCAAGATCGTGTTTACCTTGTCTGCTCAGAACTACCCGAAAGATAATTGCCGATGTGTGTCAAACACCAGGAAGAATCACACACTTTACTGTTAGCAACGTCATTNAACTACCCGAAAGATAATTGCCGATGTGTGTCAAACACCAGGAAGAATCACACACTTTACTGTTAGCAACGTCATTATTGTGTAAAGCAGTTTTGAATCATGACACTCGTTTCAGTTTCAAAGGAGCATTTCCCGAATATTGTGAAGAATCATCCGTTCCAACACTGTGAAATATTTCTTCTGTCAACTCCTTGCTGGACCCAAATCAGTACCCACGACCAACAATCTTAGAAAGTTTCTGTATGTCAGCCTGCTTATTATGCTCAACATNCAGTGTTATTTACCCTGCAATTACATTCCTAAACAAGGAGCAAGGAACTGGTAGAACTGTTACATGACCATCGCCATATAGTTTCTTATAAGAGAGTCCTGCAAGTTGTAGCTATGTTTACAGTGGCTGTTGTTAAACAGGCAAGATCCAACAATAACATCGTGTGCCTTACTAATCCACGCTAGAGTATTTTCACAGTTGAAACTCTTGATATCTTGGATCATAATCCCACATCCAGAACCGCCAATACATCCTTTCGTGGAACAGGAATTTCAACTTTTCAATTTACATCTTCTGATAAACCTGCGNATCCAGAACCGCCAATACATCCTTTCGTGGAACAGGAATTTCAACTTTTCAATTTACATCTTCTGATAAACCTGCGCAGCGTCAACAAGCTATTGAACTACAGAGTTCAAGAGTAATTCACTATAAGTCCCATTCTACCTATCTCTTATACATTTGTTCCACCTGTGACCAGAAATCTTATCACTCAACCGCCAATACAATATATGCATTCACTGGTAATGAGCTCATACCATGATGAAGAACGGCTCGAGTAGAANTCACTCAACCGCCAATACAATATATGCATTCACTGGTAATGAGCTCATACCATGATGAAGAACGGCTCGAGTAGAAATTGATGTTTGAGGTATATGAGAACCTAAATACCAAATCAGAAACAGACACTGTGTCTCTCCGATCATGTGGTCATCATACCATGTAGTTAGGTTATTAGACAAATGTCTTGAAGCTTTCCTTCCACTTTTTCATGATACAAAAGCCACTCCAAGAATGATCCGACATGGAATGCAACTAGTAAAACAAACAACAGAGTATCTCAATTCTACACAATATACAGTATTAGAACTAGATCAACCGCTTTACATTACAAAGAAATTCAATGGACCTACCCCGAAATTTTTGGGGAGAGCAAGTTTTTGATGATGTTGGGAGGGCTTATCATTGGCATGGATGTGTGGGCAACCATTGGAGATCTGTTACTTGAATCTGGATGGCCAAAAGTCCTAATGGAAGCTGGCTGTTTGTACACAAGTACGAGCAAATAATTCTAATGTTCATATGGACACATCGAGAGCGAAAGATCACACTCATGGTTGATACCATCCAAGATCTTATGGCTCTATTCTTTGCCATGGATCACAATGATTATGCTGGTTGAGTTCCTGTTTTTATTATAGCTCTACAAATACTCACAGAAATGATCCGGGAAGAGTTTGAAGCAGGACATTGGGAACTAATAAGAATCAATAATCGTTTCTCAAAGATACCAATTGATCACGCACATGATAAAGCCAATAAAAGTGTAGTATCAGTTGGTGGTGTGATTGGGCTCACAGAGTTATCTGCACTACTGGAGCACTGGATTGCAATTGGACCAGAGGTTAGCTGTGTAATTGCACAATTTACAAATGCATATTATGATGCTGACAGTGAAGAGCGACCACATCATGAGGAAAGATTTGAATCTGAAATCCGCATTCAGAGACATTTCACAGGCCTGTTGTTCTACTAAACAGAGGAATTCCATTTGTTGAAGGAAAAAGTACAGACCTGGTAACATAAGGCAACAAAGTATGTATCAATGAGTCCACATCAGCATTTGTCCTTAATCTAGGTACAGGTCAAAAGCAGTATGACAATTTTCAAAGAGATGTCTTCTGCTCAAACAAAGTAATTTGGACAGCACCTATACCAAAAAATAACATTACGATTTTCAATAACAATCAAACTGAAATCATGATAGCAGCAGTAACAAAAAAAATTCACCACTCAAAGCAACATGCAGAATTGTTTGGCCAAGTATTTGTTTTTCTTGATAACCATTGTGGAAATTTGGAAGAATTTTTTTGCACGAATCATTATTTCCACGTGCACTACCTTCTTCTGATCTATAAACTCCTATTGTAAGTCACATCTACACTGAAGAGCCAAAAAAACTGGTACCCCCCCCCTCCTCCCCCAGCATGCAGAAGTGCCGCAAGACGACGTGGCATGGACTCGACTAATTTCTGAAGGTATGCAGGAGGCAATTCACACCATGAATCCTGCAGGGCAGTCCACAAATCCAATCTGCGCATATTTTAGAAAGGGTTGCACGTCTGTCACGATTAATGATTCTCGTCAATCGTCGTTTGACCCGTTCTTTCACGATCTTTTTCCGGCCGCAGCGATGTCGAATATGTGATGTTTTACCGTATTCCTGATATTCACGGTACACTCGTGAAATGGTCGTACGCGAACATCCAAATGTTATCGCTACCTCGGAGATGCTATGTCCCATCTCTCGTGCGCCGACTATAACACCACGCTCAAACTCACTTAAATCTTGATAACTTGCCATTGTAGCAGCAGTAACCGATCTAACTGCTGACTGCATTGCGTTACTCTGATTGGTTCCATGCCTCTGTTATTTGCATACGCACGCCTATAAGAGTTTTTTTGGCTCTTCAGTGTATTATCATGTATTATTGAAGCTAGTAAAACTTCTGTACATAGTATTGATGAAGAGTTGGTAGCACCTAATATGTATGGAGCCATCATGATTGATGGTGGTGCCCTAATTCNGTACATAGTATTGATGAAGAGTTGGTAGCACCTAATATGTATGGAGCCATCATGATTGATGGTGGTGCCCTAATTCATTCACTTCCAACATAATTAATTGCTAAAGTCAGTTTTCTTGTGATTTGATGCATACCCTTTTTATATTAAACTCTATAAAACATTATTAACAAATTTGACCCTTATNCAGTTTTCTTGTGATTTGATGCATACCCTTTTTATATTAAACTCTATAAAACATTATTAACAAATTTGACCCTTATTTAAGGCTTCCTAGCCACCCTTAAGTTAGTGTTTCAAAAAAATTATAATGATGAAGATTGGACGAATTATTTCAGATGAATTTTACCTTTTATATGTTACTCCACACGTATTGCTTATATGTTTTCGAAATTTTGATCCCCTTATTACACCCCCCCCCCCCNTTACACCAGTACCCCTCGGGAGAAATCGTTGTACACGGGGACCAAAATTATAGTACAAACTCTTGGTTAGTTTGCCAACATTTTGGCAGTATAGTGGATATAAATAAAGTTTGTAATCAGAGAAAGACTTTCCGGACATCCTGTACTATTTAAAGCTACATATTTTCGATGAAAAAAAAACACAATTCTAACATTTCCCCCCGGTTTAGCCATCGTCGACTTGGTAGCTAGATTGGCGAGGTAACGGCCTAGAAGCGATATGCCGTGGGTTCAAATCTTAGACACTGCAACATTTTTGTATACGTTTTTAGATTACGTGAAATTGCATCATATAAAAAGTGACTATCGGCGATATGTTTATTTCTAGTAATGATTTGGCTAATTTCAATAAAAGCAAATTGCACGCATTTGGCTATCACTTATTGAATCAGTGAAATTTTTCCACTGAAACAATCTGTGGATTTCCACCGATCGTAAGTGGAGCCATCTTCATTGATTCCAGTAGTTGAATTTGATTGCGAATCGGTGGTTTTCACTGATTCGAATCTAGAGTTTATAGTCTATTCGCGGTTTCTTCACACTTTTTGAACCAAACCTTTGAAAAAACACCCTATGTATTACGTGTTTGGTTGTTTACTAAATATGTAATAACATATATCACAAGCGTTTTATACTTGTGTTAACATTAAAGTTCCATATGTTTCGTTAAATTGAAGTTTTACTTATATTTCATCTGTAAATTATATTTTTTTAATTTATAACTAATATCAATAAATACAGAAAATTGCTGTGTTGGTAATGCCTAGTATGAAATAGTTCTTATGCAAAGTATTATTACACTGAATGCGCACCAATGCGGTTCATTGGCCATCTGGCNGTGCGCACCAATGCGGTTCATTGGCCATCTGGCGTAGGCCTAATTTTCTAAGCTTTGTTTGCATGAGGCGGAGGAATATTCTGGAAGTAGAACTGAAGCAGGGCTTCAGAAAAGTTAGAAGTAACCGTGAATGGAGTATAGCTAAAATAGCACAGTGTTGCTCGATAGTTTTTCGATTCTTTTGTCATGGGAGCCGAAGAGGGTTCAGAATAAGTAAGCCAGTTTCACAAAAATTACAAAAGTCGAAAAATCGGTAGACTTATTTGAGAAATTGATTGTATCATCTGCCTTAATGNCAGTTTCACAAAAATTACAAAAGTCGAAAAATCGGTAGACTTATTTGAGAAATTGATTGTATCATCTGCCTTAATGATATGCCGTTTTTCTATTGCATATATTTAAAATGCGTTACTTTTGGTATGGTTGCTACGTTTTAAATGTTAAGTGATTACTACGATTTCTGTAGAATTTATCAATATATTTAATATTTATATAGTGCGTGCTCACTCCACAAGTATTCCTGAATGCTAAAGGCTGTTCACGGTAAAGTGAGCACTTTTGAAATCAACCTTGAAAAATGTGACTTTCTAAGTGTAAGAATTAGCAGATTTTTTTATATATATTTACTTTGCTAACACTTTTACAGTTTCACTTGACCGACGCATGAATAAAGTGATCAGGCCCATGTCAATGTTAATTGTTCATATTCTGGAAGAATACACTATGCGTGTACAAGTATATCTTAATCAGGGTTTTCAAAATGGCTCACTTTACCGTTAACAGCCTTTAGCAGTTGCCTCTCTGATAAGTAAGTATAAGTAACCAAATATGCTGTATAATCATAACATCTACTTCGCATCTGTGTCAGTTTCGAAGTGTGTAAATTAGTTGTCGTGTGTTGGCAGTACGGCGTGGAACTTCCCCGGAGTGCAGTCGCCCTACCCGTCCTGCCAAGCGGTCAACGCTGCTGCTGCGGCGGCCGCCAGGGCAGCCAACCCTTCGCACTCCAGCCCCTACTCGCAGCTACAGACACAGGTCAGAGTACGCTCAGGCTAGCCACACGCAACTATTTGGCTCGGAGAGGAGAGGAAGGACTGATTCTTATCTTCAGGGCATGTCTCCAACATCAGCAACGTGCCTACTGACGTGGGAATATTTCCCGCTGTATTTATTTACGTCATTTGTATTGGCATAAGTGCCATAAAGAATCTGCATAATTTTAGTACTATTTTTGAAAATGTCTACTCCTCTCACAGGTTCTTGGTGGCTGTGATCGATATGGTATAGCAGGAGACAGAACAGGGGGTATTTGGTACCCATCAATTGCGTGCCTCAGGAATTTAAGTGGGGAGGTCTCATCGCCTTTAAGATTCATTGTGGATGACTGTGATACGTGAAAATCTATGTGCAATACATTCGTTTACGTACTCGACAATATTGTTCCTAAGCATACTGGGAATCTTGTATACAAAGAACTCTCATAGAATGCTTTCCTGAACATTGCCCAACTGTCTCTTCTCTCTAACCTCTTCTTTACTATCTTCAACAAGTTATGTAGACTTCCATAGTCAAAGAAAAAACATCAAGGCATTACTCTCGGACCGTTTGATGCCAGGTTCAAGTCACATGTGAGCCATGAATGTGTGAGCTGTTTTTCGTCGTAAGCACTTTTCACTGTATGATCAGCCGAAATGCCCAATAACGGCAGCATTGAAAATTCTATTAAATAATAATTTCAGTGATTTTTATTTCTTTTCACAGAGTTGAAATCGTTCCCGAGTTATTTTTTTGGTGTCAGCTCTTGCGAATATTTCTCTATCTGTAATTTTTACCTACGCAAACATTTTATTGTCCCGACCAACTCAATTTGACTGTTGACATGAATGATTGCGTTTCTCAAATAAATGGTCGGTTATTTTACTACCTTCCCCGACAAACATATACAGGTACATGACAACTAGTTAATCACCTCTGGATAATGCGAAACAGATAAAAACTGACTTCACGAGCAAACAAAGTTCATTTGATTTGATCTCGCATACGTATATCATTATAATTAATTCAACGTAGGCTACAATAAATCTGATTACATTCATGTCTGATTCGATCTAACACAAAGGATCAGAACAAATCTATAGCTTCACGAGTTCTCTAGCGAATTTCCCATTATTAAATAAACTTTGACAAAAGCCTCATCTACAGCTTGACATTCGGGACGAAAAAGAGCAACTGCTCATTCTTCCTGGCGCCATCTCTTCCAAGTGCCTTGCCACTCCTCAAAGCGGCTAACTATCAGATTTAAAGCGGGTTCACCTTTGACCGAATGTTTTTAAAATTCCTGCTTGCTTTCTTCTTACAGCCCATTGCGCATTATTCCGCCGCACGTTACAATAAACGTTGCCAAGACTCTACAGATGAATATTCATTCGTTTGTTAAATCACACCGCGAAACAGTAACAAACAGCGGGCACGTTCAGAAGGGGTAGCGCTGCAGCAGCAACTTACGTCGCATGTCGTTCAGCCGCACCGCTGCAACGCAGCAATCGTGCAGCGATTGCAGTGGGAAAATAATCGCTGCTTGTCCACTGCTAGCAGACGACAGACATTAGAGGAAGTACAAATATGGCCTCGAAAATATCTAAATATTGTGATGTNTTGTCCACTGCTAGCAGACGACAGACATTAGAGGAAGTACAAATATGGCCTCGAAAATATCTAAATATTGTGATGATGGAATTGCGTAATTTGCTGTTGGAAATGAGATATTCACACCAGGATGAACAAGGCGCTAAGATATGGTACAATATCTACATTGCTACAAACTCGTGCGATTATTATCACTATTAATTTTGATATGAAATTCACTTCTAGACACATTCCTTAAATATAAGCATCATATACATGCAAAACTACTCAAGGGCCTTGTATTGAACCTTCCTACAGACTTTCCACTAATAAAATAATAGGGTCACTGCAGTGCACTAGAACATGGTACGCCTTGCGCTTAGCGGCGATGGCGCACTTGATGCGCGTGGCAGTGTCGCCCTTACCGCTCCCGCGCTTCTCGGCCTCAAACGCGGAAAAACGGTGAAGCTCTATGATACGCATGTGCGGTAGGAGAGGGGAGAGCAGAGAGGGAGTGGATGAGGTGCACGGCAATGCAGTACCTGCGCGTGACGCGTGCGCGGTTGCCATGGACGCCAGGCGGCGCCTGCGGTGGGCGTCTGGGCGGCGCCTGCTCCGCTGGGCGGGGTCTAGCGCCACGGCACAACCAGCCCCTCTGCTTCTCTCGTAAACAAACCACCCCACTGCAGCACGACCCTCCTGGCCTAGCTGCTGCTCATACGCTACAACCACCGCTTTAGTTCTCTCTAATGTCACTGCTCTTCACGGTAAACTGAGCACTTTTGAATCCAACCGTCGAAAAATGTCACTGCCCCCCTATCTGCATATATTTTAACTGGTACACTGACTTGCATGCGCCCAGTCAAGTTGGTAACGGCGGAGAGAAAGTAGTTCCATAGCAACGTTGGATTAAAATTGTTAGGTAAACGCTTGTGATTACTGAAATTACTTCTTCAGCTTTCTGTTTTTTTTTCTTTCAAGCACACGCGTATGGAAATTAGCAAATTTGTACATTATTTACATTTGTGATAAATAATATTACATTTTCACTTGACCGACGCATGAATTAAGTGGTCAGCCCTATTGTAATGCTAATTTGACATATGGTGTAAAAATACATCATGTGTATGTAAGTAGATCTTAAGCAGGGCCTTTAAAACGTGTTCAGCTTACCGTGAACAGCCTACACATATTTAAACCTACGTGATTCTCGTTGTTTGGTAACCGGTTTTCTGTCCTGACTTCAGTGCATCCCAATAGGCCGAAGAAATGTGTTGTTACTGATTATTAATGTCCTTCCCTGCCAGATCGGAATAAATACACACGCGCTGCATGCCTGCCAATTATGCCTGGAACATAAAAGGATTGATTAAAGCAATATTTTTGGCAAAAATTCTGTTGCTGGATTTGAAATATGTGAACAATGAAATGTGGTGACGGAAAGGAGCAAACAGGACGATTTTCGATTCACTTAGCATTGAGTAAGCAATTTGCTTACAAATTCATTTCTTTTTTCTTACAGCCTTGCTTGTAAAGCCACAAGCATTGAAGAGGCGGGATTAGGGAGGGGGGTTACGCCTATCCATCGTCTTGTTACAAACCAAATTTGTGAGTAGAACATTCAGTAGACAAGGCCAATATTTCAAATGCCCCCGTCTCCGCCGCACCTACAAAAGAAGCATTTTCACTCATTCGGAAAGTTGTAAAAAAAAATGATTTCCATCTTTATATTTTTTTGGGGTATGCGTGTTTACCAGCTATACGTAAAGGCTTAAATGAGAGAGAGAGAGAGAGAGAGAGAGAGAGAGAGAGTGTGTGTGTGTGTGTGAGTGTGTGTGTGTGTGTGTGAAGAGGTTTGGGCGGCTCTTAACATCGGGGTATTGGGATCCAATGAGAGTGAAGCGAGGTGAGTATGGAACAGCGCCAGAATGCAAGGGAGGGGGAAACGGCAGATCCCCGAGGAAACCCGCCGACCAGCGGCATCGTCCTGCTTGATATCCACGTACGAAAATCCGCGAGCGACGCCGCTGGGAATCAAACCAGAACCTTAGTGGGAGCTTAAATTTTGGTCTTACTTTTTCCACTTCTTATGTGGTATTAAGTTAGCACGTGAGATGTTTCCGAGCATAGTTACTGTTCATACCTAGGCTTTAAAAAAATACATTTATATACCGTATCTGATCCGAATAAATAGTCATTGAAGTAAGAGAGTTCCACATAACATATATACCAAAATGTAAGTAATATTCTCGAATGTCAGCGACGATCTACAAATTGTGTAACATCACCGATTAGGTTTTTCTTTTAAACATTAGAAAGGCAATTATGAAAGTAAAGTTTTGACACGTATAAAAAAAATATTCAATCGATAAATAAGACGTCCGCGGAAGCCTTCTGACAATGGGAATGTAGCCGTATTTATTGTAAATATCAGGAAACTAAGCATGAAACAACAAATATTTCGATAAATGTGCTGAGTGGTGATAAATGTACACGCAGAAGCGAACCTGAGGTATGATCGTGCTGTTTATTCTGTTTTCAGCTGCAGCCGATGCAGTCAATGCAGATTCCCACCATGAACGGGTACAACCAGCTTGGCTCATCACTAGGTAAGTGTCAGCTCCTATGCCGAAGTCAGTCGTATTATCACGTGTCAGAGTAGGTGACAGTTTTTAACTTCATTACTACAAATATTTAACTATAAATCACATTACAAAAATTGTTCGCAAAATTTTTTCTATGATTTTCTAAAATCATGGATGGTTATTGTCGGTTTATTATTTTTTTTTTTTTTTTGCAGATCTTTCCATGAATATGGTCTCATCTTAAGGAATTTTGTTCTGTAATGTTGAAGCATCATTTCATTAATAATTTATTTTTGTTGTGAAAGGTTTTATACTCTACGACATACATAATAGAAAAACTTTCTTCCATTACATTAACCATTCCTGCCTATCAGTTTTAGAGAATCCATAGAAAATTATGTTCGTTTATTTATATCGCCTGTTAAATGCGATTTATGTTGAAATTGATTTTACTTGGCTGTACTTGTATCACGCTGGACGCAAAAACGAAAATTGTCGGGTTTCAGCAGTGAACATATCTTCCGTGTTACTCGGGGAATGAAGAATTTCACAGGACCTATGACTCTACAGAACTGTGTAGGTGTCTCGTGACCTTTGAAAATTATGCTGGAACAAAGCACTCCAGAAAGTTTCGTACTTCCGGCTACGAAGTCTGGGACCTTAATTACTTAATGGAAGACTGATATGTTGGAAGGCAAACTCTTACAAAAAAGTCCCAGTTGTTCCGACCAGGATAACTAGCGTGAAATGCGTCTACAATGCCACGTTCACTGTTTTCTCATTGCGTAGGTGCAGGTATAAAACTTTCTATTCGTGGAACGAAAGAGAGGAACTGGTTCGTCATAATTTCAGGAAACTTTATTAATTTAATTAAACACACGAAAATAAATGCAAACATGATATTTGTACAGGACCAAAAATAGATTCAGTTGCCCCAATAAAATATTTTGTCGAGTAGAAAAACTTGAAAAGCAACAACATTTATTTTGTTGATCTAGCAAAATACACGTTTGAATTAATAAAACCTCTGTGTCGGGCCAAAATAAATGATACTGTCCACAGAATATGTTGTTCTATCAACTGTGTATATTTGTTCGGCATGTAATTTGATTGCCTTCTTTGAAAAAACAGCTTGAGATTTTGTTTCTATTTTTTGTGACATTAGGACAGTAACAGTGATTGTTAGTGTATATATTGATGTTTAATAATGATATAAACATCATAATAAAACAAATTCAACAGGAACATAAATAATAAAGCTGTAAAACTTGAAATATTTATTTGCGCACGTTATCCAGTATTCAAAATATTTGAAAACATTCCTACTAAATCGGTATTCACTTTAGTTGAGGTTGCTAGAGCACTAGGCTTGGCCACAAGCGATATCGGTTCAAATCTCGGATGGGCTTCTGATTTTATTTATTTTAACCATATATTTGTTTAGGGCAACCAAATAAGAACAAAATAATTTGTTTGCAACAACAAAATATTTCATTGCCGCTGTGCAAACAATTAATTTCGTTGAACAAACAAACTTTGTATGATTCAACGAAACCTATTTTTCAGTGTAACATCGGTATTTTAAACAATAATGATGTTATTTCATTTCAGTTTTGAAAATTCACAGGATAATTTCATGTCAATGTGTGGCTGTGGGGGAGGGGGGACGAAGAGGTAATTACCCCNACACACACACATCCTTTCCACTGGATCTGCCCCTGGCTATGGTTACTTCTACTACAGGTTGGGAATAGGAATATTTAAACTTTGACAACCAAAAGTTTTCTTTGCCACAAGGTAAGCGCTAGTGTCGCATGTGTACCAGATTTTCTCTATGTATACGTTAACAAACAGGATAATTATAATAATCTTAAATCAAATATAAAATAACTTCGTAAACAAGTAAAATATTTCTCTTTTATTAATAACGTTACTTAAAATTTTTAATTAAACGTTACATTTTGGAACACTGCACACATAACGGCGGAAATGTTCCATATGCCAAATTCCCCAATAAGAAATCTTATTTTGTTTCTAACTTGAGTATAATTAACCTTACCCTGGGTCACGTGCACTAACGCCGCTACGCACATGGCTCTGAACAATACCGTGCGATATTATCGTCATGTTGTGTGTGCCTATGAGACTTTAAACGGTGATCCTACTATTTTATTGGTGAAAAGAATGTACCAAATTTCGTTACCGTTTCCTGTCATTGTTTTTCTTGTGTTCATGTAGTATATTTTAAGAGAAAGCATTCTGAAAAAGCAGTTTTTAACGATGTTGGATATTTTGAAAGTGTAATTCTGTCGTCACCTGGTTTATGTTATGAGAAGATTGTATGTGTTTAAGATTATTTTCTATTTGACCGTAGTAACAAAATGTTTACTTGACAAATTAAAACAAATACCTAAAGATGGTGTTCCTAACCAGTTTGAAACATATTATTCAGAGAATGTGACAACATAAGCTCCCACTCTTAAAAATAGTGCCCTTGTACATTATTTATTATTGAATATCGTAAATCGCAGCATCTTATATTTTAGTGATCCAATGAAGTAAAGGATGTGTTTCCAACACGTGAGTGTGANCTCGCATGTGGGAATCGTGCCGGACGATGCCTGGTCGGCGGGTTTTCTTGCGGATCTCACGTTTCCCCCACCTCTTCACTCCGGCGCTACTCCATACTCACCTCGCTTCACCCTCATCGGCTCTCAAGACCTCGATGTTAAGCGCCACTCAAATCTCTTCACTCACTCACTATTTTATAATATGAACGTACCTTTTGGAACACTGTGCACCTAGCGGCGGAAATTCTCTCGATGCCAAACTCTTCCATAAGAAATCTCGTTTTTTTTTCCTAACCTGAGTAGAATTAATCTTAGTTGGGGTAATACGTTAATTGAAAAACGATGGGTGAAAGGCGCATGCTCAGCAATGGCCGCCGCCTACAAACGCATGCGCAGTAAACCACGGCCACGTCGATCCCATAGGCTAAAGATGAGGTAGACCGGTCTCTTTGACGCAACCAGTCTCCGTGTCCTAACATTGAACTGCTTTTCTGCCAACACGTCTAGCAAAAAAGGTATTGTTTGGATTTTAGGTTAGAAAACTCATCTGTAAACAAATGCTTCGAGATGTATGTAAACTTTCTGTAACCAATTCGTAATGCAGTTTGATTAAATTCAAATTGGTAAAAGTATTTTATTCGTGTAATACTTCTTGTCATTTTAAGACTAAGTTATAAACAAACACTTTCGTCACTGTCGAGCATGTGACTTTGACAGTTGTGTTCCTTTCACGGTCATGTGACGGCAGTTCCTTTGAGGCAGTTCAATGTTGGGTACATGCGCAGAAGACGAATAAGCGGTGTACCTCGTCTTTAGTCCGTGGTCGATCCGCGTACTGCCATGCGTGTCGGCCCGTGCTGCTGGAGAGAACAACGGGCCGTCGAGGCGTAGCCGGCCTCTGTGAAGCTAACGTAAGTGTTGTGCCGCGCAGGTGTGACGACCAGCAGCAGTACCGGGTTCGTGTCCAGCTTCTCGCCGTGCAGCAGACGACACGACTCAGCCACGGACGCCATGCGCTACCCCTACTGGCCAGACAGTGAGTACACACGCCTCCCTCCCTAGTTGCCATGTGGCTCTCATTGTAAGCGGTCTTGTCTATGCTGAATTCAAAAATAATATATAGAATATTTTAATCTAAGTGTTTTCTTTTTCAAGAGTTGATATTTTTTCGCCAATTGATAAATTAGGTTATTGGAACATAAATGTGGTCGTTGCGAGGTGTCAAAGTCAGCTAAAGACGCGGTAAGCAGCCCTCTGTTTACGATATTTATTCATCTGTAAAACCCGTGATTTAACTATAGCGACAATACTGTATCTTTTCTGAACACATTGCTGTATTAAAAAACTATAATTATCGCTTAAAATTCTGAGGAAACAGAACGCGCGCGAAGCCTGTTTGTGCTTTTTCCAATCGCCGTCGCAGTGCTTCCTTCCGACCGGAAGGGCTGGAGACGTTCGACATTTCTTATCGGGAAGGGCTCTTAAGGCTTGACTTCAACGCTTTTGCAGAAATTCTTCGTACATTTTACGAGTTGTTTAATGTTTGTGTGCGTAATTTTAATTGTGTGCTCTCTGCTTGTTTTAAATGGTCAGTAACATATTGATATTTTATCATTTATTTCCTGCCTGCAAAAAGGCAGGAAATCACACGCAGTGGAAATTAGATACAAACGTATTAAACAACAAATTGGTAATTGTAAATTTTCTATCATCGAACATTTCCAGCAATACCTCTGAAACTGAAATTATGACGCGAAAACGAAGGCATTTTGCATAATAGGAGAAGCCGAGCTTTAATGCTTGCATAAAACTTTAGTAGGTATAACGTAACGATGCAAACGAAAGAACTATTATTATTTTGCTTTTGGCAGCAAATATGAGGCACGCGTTATCGTTGTACATTTTTGTTACCCCGCAGGTGAATAACTGTGCNGATATCGCTGTACATTTTTGTTACCCCGCAGGTGAATAACTGTGCCAAGCGACACTGGTTGGATCCGTTGTGTATACAATAATGTCAAGAATAAAGAACGTTGATTAAAATAGCGTCGCTCTAGTGCAGTTAATAATGTTAGAGGAAACGCAAGTCAGCTGAGAAAACCTCTTATTTCCAAGTTGTACAATTGGCTCGAAACATTTACGGCTATCTTCTTACTGAGCAAAATCGTGTTAAAGGTTTAACCATGCAAACTCATTACAAATATGTATTTCTTCTGTAAAACTTTCTCGCCCTTTGCTCGCCGATGCCTGTTCTTCATCACTGAACGAAACGCAATAGTTCTTCGTATTTCTACTGATATTTACTTTGATGTACACGTTACAGTAAAGGAATTGTTTAAGCTATTCAGGATAGACGACTCGGCATTTTGAAAGTTTTGGATTTCCAGTTGTTCAGGGTGACGTGCCGAAATCAAGCACTCTCCCTTAGCATGCAGTTTCTCTGCAAAGTCCGGCGCATTTATATACGTACTTTCTCTGTGTTCACCTCAGAAAAAGTAAACTGTGTTGCTTTTTACGTCGCACTGTCATGTACATATAAATAAAGACAAATATGACAAAGAGTTTCTAGGTTACTGAAAGTCAAACGGAGCACGTGAACTTTTGTCACTCTTCACATATATTCTGTTCATTAATGTTACGCTTAATATACATACACCGGTTCAGTGTATCTATACCGTGCGAAAATAATTTAAAAAATTACATTTTCTTACGTTGTAGAAGTAAGGGTTCTGTGTAAGATTAATTAGAAATATTCAAGTAAGTTAAGAGGCATATTATGCACAGTCCCGAAAAATGCTTGCGACAAAATAATATTGTCAAAACCAATTAAAAACATTTTCTAGGCTTTTGACGGATGTTATTATAATAAGAGCTCGCGAAGACTAAATGCTACCTAACATTATGTAGGCGCTACACTTCAAATAATTGAAACAATATAACATTTGTCCTTTACATATTTTTCTCTGTGGGTGCGGTTTTGTAAAGACAAAATAAATAAGCAAAAGTGATACCTAATAGTTCAACCAAAGAGACCGACTTCATAAAATAGAGAAGGTTCAAATTGCATTTAATTTATTGTGTCCTTACAGAAGATATTTTGGAGTCCACGACGCTCTTAATAATACTTTCCATTGAAACGTCTTTGAAACAATTTCTGTAACTTTCATTTTATAACTTCTAATTTTTCTCATTTCATGTTGCATAAACAGTAACTGTTGTTTGTGAATTTGGAAAATGATCAATGCGTTTTTATTAAATGCTTAGACCACTAAAACTTCGTACAATTTGACTAAGTTGCAAATTTATTACTTGCGCTGGCCACAGACATTACAATGAGTTTGCACACTTTAAAAAGAAGTTGACAGTTTATTGTGCTTGTATTGTAGTACATTTGCTTATTCAGATTAAGTTTTGGTAGATAATTGTTTTTTAAATACAATTTTTAAGCCATGCTCAGAGAAGAAGCACATTATTCTGTAATGTATCCAAAATATAATTATAACTAAAAAAAAAAACAATAAAATCTAAGAAACTATATTTTATTGTTTAGTTTTTTTAGTTGTAATTCTATTTTAGATA
Organism: Clitarchus hookeri; assembly: GCA_002778355.1. Taxonomy (NCBI): domain Eukaryota; kingdom Metazoa; phylum Arthropoda; class Insecta; order Phasmatodea; family Phasmatidae; genus Clitarchus; species Clitarchus hookeri. Next base: position 39,009 of record NQII01002034.1, read on the forward strand.
CATTACAAAATAATAAACTTTTTCTCTCAGCATTGTTTAAAAATTGTATTTAAAAAACAATAATATTACATATTATACAAGTATATATATCACACGATAAAAAAAATAAAAGTACCCAAAACGTATGTGTTTTTACGAAGGGGAATTGTTACCACAAGGAAAGATCATTAATTACATCACCGTTACCACGTAGATTATTATAAACTGGTAAGATGATTTTTTTTTGTAAAAATGGTACTGTTGGATACTTTATTTTTTAATATCACAACTTCACAACCATTAAAACTTAATAANTTTTTTTTGTAAAAATGGTACTGTTGGATACTTTATTTTTTAATATCACAACTTCACAACCATTAAAACTTAATAAAAGGGCCACTTATTTACAAATAAATATATCCCAAGTTAAACGTGAGACGATGCATGGGCAGCGTCGCAGTAATCAACTACTGCAGTGTAAGACTATCGGAATACTGGGGCTGATTGGCTGGATTGTAAGAAAGGGACTTTTTTCCTCAGCGATAGATTATGTCAATGTATGGCAATCGACTTTTTGATGGTATCAAGGCTGTTCACGGCTAACTAAGCACTTTTAAAATTAACCTTTGAAAAACTGTACTCAGTTTTAAACTGCCACTACCTGCATATATTTTGATGAGCACAGTGAGTGGCAGGTGTCTAGTAAAGTTACTATAAGCTATTCACGGTAAAGTGAGCACTTTTGAAAGTATTCTCATTTGGAATACTAGTCAATAAATATATCTTATCGTAGCCTTATACGTCAACTTCTGAGTGCGGGGGAATATACACACTCTGTTTATTACTTACATGTCAATATTTATTTTAAAAAAAAAAAGGTGGTTGGATAAAAAATGGTTGAAAGAAAAAATTACCAAGGGCCTCAAAAGTGCTCACTTTATCGTGAACAGTATATAACGACGGAGAGAAGTAGTTCCGTGTATTGACGTTAAATTAAAAGTTTCAGCTAAACATTTGTGAATACTGAAATTATTTATTTCGCGTTTCGTTGTTTTTAATGCATATTAGTAAAAAAATAAGCAAAGTTTTAAAATATTAACTTTTCGAATAATTTTACAATTTAACGTGACTAACGAAAGGAACTCGCGGCAATGTCAATTTTACAAAAGGTAGAAAAACACGCAATGTGGAAAAAAATGCTTTCAAAAGTACTTAGTTTACCGTGAAAAGCTGTGCTTATCATTAGCTGACTGCAGGTAGCATAAGGAAGTGATTACGACTCAAATTATAATGAGATTAGCATAAAAATTGCGCTCACACTGGTTATGGCACATAAATGGAAAATTCAGCATGACAGATGAGACCGAGGGAGAGATAGAAATCATTGTGGTGTTACCAGTTTCTGAGTCATATAACGTATTCAGTAATCATTTTTTAAATTAAGATTTACTGGCAAAAATAATAAATGTTAATAGTAGGGATAGACAGTTGTATCTTGTAATTTATATAGGTATTTCATTCCATTATAAATAAATTAGATAAATCTTAGCTTCATTTCTTCTTCGACAAGACATAGAATATCACTCAGATAATTTAATATTTGTAATACCAATGCAGTACCTTTATATGATTGCCATGTGGAGTATATGGGGATTATTATTCATTACCTTGTGACTATGACTATGGAAGCAATAGTAGTACAAGAAGTCAAACGATAGTTGTCTCTCAAATACAAATTAAAAAGTGTTATATGCCCTAACAAAGGTACATTTTAAAAAATTAATCTCAAACATGAATAATNCTCAAATACAAATTAAAAAGTGTTATATGCCCTAACAAAGGTACATTTTAAAAAATTAATCTCAAACATGAATAATAGGGAAAATTATGTTTATCCAAGATGGTGTCGGAATATTCGCCTTGAAGCTAGTAATTTTATGTATGTATAGGCTGTTCACGGAAAAGTGAGCACTTTTGAGGCCCTAGTTACATTTTTCTTTCGGCCATTTTTATTCTTNATGTATAGGCTGTTCACGGAAAAGTGAGCACTTTTGAGGCCCTAGTTACATTTTTCTTTCGGCCATTTTTATTCTTTAACCACCCTTTAAAATAAATATTACCATGTAGGTAATAAACACAGTATGTATATTTCACCGCACTCTAAAGTTAATGTCCAACGCTAAAATAAAATACATTTATTGAATATTATTCCAAATGAGAAGGCTTTCAAAAGTGCTGGCTTTACCGTGAATAGCATATAACAACCGTTGGCCGGACGCCACGTCTTATGCACGTGTGTGTTTGGCAGTGATGGGCATGAAGGACGAGGCGGCCTCGCCCGCCAACGGCACGACCACGAACTCCTTCCCCGGGGTGGACTTCTCCCTGGCCAACTCCACCCGCGGCAAGTGCTTCATGTGAACTCGCCCGCCACGGTGGCTGGCCCGAGTGAATAGCGCGTGGCCGCCGCCAGGAGCGCTGCGCACCGCAAGGCCGCGCTGCTCCCGGCCGCCTCACCTACCACTACTAGCGCTGCTACTGCTGCTGTGGAGTGAAGTGGTAGTCTCTTACAATGATCTCACCGTGTGCGCGGAGATGCTCTTATAGACGGTGCCGAGTGACCAGCGGACACTGCTTGCATCATGAGTGTGGAGCTTTTGAAACTATGTGCCAGGATGGTTTACAAAAAAACAATCGCTCCTATGGCTAATTATTTTTTTTTTNTGTGGAGCTTTTGAAACTATGTGCCAGGATGGTTTACAAAAAAACAATCGCTCCTATGGCTAATTATTTTTTTTTTAGAAAACATTGCTGTGTTTTCAAAATTAGATCACTCTTTCCGTATGTTAACAGGTGGACACCTTGTANACATTGCTGTGTTTTCAAAATTAGATCACTCTTTCCGTATGTTAACAGGTGGACACCTTGTAGTTTATTTTTTTTACGAACAGAATAAATACTCTCCAAGTTCTAAAGTCTGATTTAAGCGTGACGCCAGAAAAATAATTAGTNTTTTTTTTACGAACAGAATAAATACTCTCCAAGTTCTAAAGTCTGATTTAAGCGTGACGCCAGAAAAATAATTAGTCACAGACTGGCTGATTTCACATTGCCGCTGTGAAAATTCCCAAAAAAAAAAATGCAACAGCGTGATATTCTGTTTCTTGTGTTACATGCACTTTAAACAATGAACAGTACTCATGAGAAAGTTGATTGTGGTTTCTGTTGTGCTTTATTGTTGCTTTACTATGTACATTTTTTTTGCGATGCGTATTTTTGTTAACTAGATTGATAAAACAAGGTCTACGGTATTTATTAAAAGAAAATTTTCCTTGACGACAAGATGTAAGTGTATTTTAATTTTTAATTTCGTTCCTTTCCTCCATCCGAACCTGAAAGCATAAATGCAAATCTTGGTTAGTGACACACGAAGTTACGCAGTTGCGAAAATGAATCTAAATGGGAATACCATATCTCCCAGGACGCAATTATACATCAGGAAGACTTTAAAAGCTCTTAAACTACCTGAAGAATCATTAACATAAAGTGGTTTATTTATGCGAGTTTAAAAGAAATGTTGTTCCTTGTCGCCTGCCCGAGCTTTTCTTGACCGTAAGCGAAATGTGGCCTGGGAGTGGAGGCGACACTAACAGATAGTGGCGACGAGAGATATAAACACACATCGCCAGCGGCAGCACCTGCCTCCAGGCTATCCAACATGCATTTATATTTTTCAGAGTGAAAGCGCGCTTGCACTAAGTTGTTTTCCTCGTACCCATCACACGCTTGGCTTGCCAGCCCTGAGAGAGCTGCATAATGTTGCCTATTATTAGATGGCACACGAACTGTGCTCCATTATGTGGCTCATAGTGCTCATAAGTAGCCGCACTGTCTGCAAGAGGAGTGGCTTTCATTATGCCTTAATGCATTATAACAATATTGTCTATATGTAAATATACAATGCACAAGACAGTCGCACCACATGTGAACGCTCATATTTTAGTATAATTATATCGCCTTAATCTCTCATAAAAATAACAAAATTTAGGTAATTTCATAAGCGATACGACTTTATTTACTTAGCAATACAAATATAAACAATGTCATATTTATGCATAAATCGTAAATGCAATTTCAACAGAAGTAGTACTTTTATTGAGAAAATATCTGTTTTTGTTGAAATTAATGAGACATATCAATTCTTAGAAAAGTATGCTGTATTTACAGCAGAGTATTTAATATTTTTAGATTTACCTTTTCTTGAAGACTCTCACAGGATGTCCTCTGGAATACACAGTAGTACTAAAATTAAAATCATCATAATTCACGTGCTAAACAAAATGCGTCTTGCAAAAGTAAGAAGTAAATAAATACTGTGTGATAATATTTATATTTAAATATGTGAATGCAGTACGTACATTAAGATACATGCAACACCGCAGCCATTGGCGAACAAGAATCTCATGAGATAACTCCTAGAAGACCAATCTAGCAGCCATGGTGATGTGTATTGAGTCAGACTTCAGTAGACTTGCACACCATTTGCCAAATCACTAGCCTGACTCACCAAAAATATTATACCTTACCAAAAGATTTAAAGCAAGGTATTAAACAAAACATGAGGTAAGCAAAAGTAATAATAAGGCTGTCTACTTATCCTTTAATCATCAGTGTCAGACGCGAATTAATATGTCGAAAAATGAGAAAACAGAGACAATGCACTCTTCATTACTTTTAAAATAATATATTTATACATAGAAAATATTTTATCTAATTTTTTCAACTTCTCTAAACAAAATAACTAGATGATATAGTATCCTCAAATAATCACTTATTTTTTAAATTTGCAAACAATTTTTTTTTTGTGTGTCAACGACCTACATTAAATTTGTTTTCGAGCATATTTCAGGTTGTTTATGTGGTACCTTTGGAAAGAGTACCCAAAGTATTGCCGTAATCATCTCAATACTTTATACTTACATGATGAGAAGTTTCAGGAGGATTGTTTTACAGGAAACTGGGAACAATAATTAGTGTTGCGAAATTTTGTAAAATTAAACATTTGCGTCACTGTCACTGTAGCGAGCAATATTTTTTCATAAAAAAAAAAAGTTAAAACAGCGCGAAAGATTTGAAAAACTCTAAAGAATAGCGAATTCACTGGCTTGTGATATCCCACACCACAACAATAGTTGGCAAGGAAGCAAATAGGAAGTAGACAAATTACGGTATATTTTTTGCAGTTGCTCTTTGGCATTATCAGTACTATAAAATTATTGTGGATTTTTGTGTAAACTTCACCTATTAAGAAAAACTCCAAATGCAGCAGAAGCAGCACAGAGGTATGATTATTCGAAATCCGGCGAATGTGTGGTGTAATAATCTCTACGTAAGGAAGAAGGTAGACTGTGATGGAAAAAGTCCTATTGTAATAAAAACTGTTGTTTTGCACCAAGTGATGCCACTTTCATAATCCCAACTTTGTTTGAATTTCTAACTGAGCGTTATATATAAAGGAATTATTTATAAAACGCAAGAGTTCTTCTACGTGTGAGGATGTGCAGGTATGGGTGTGCGAAATGGGTGTAGGGCAAAGATACGGTAATATGCCCAGGACGGCTTTTTGTACAGAAATTTTGGAAATTGTGAAACACTTGAAATACCGAATTAAATCTATGACAAGATCCTAGGCTGTCAAAGCCTAGAGACGCCGACAAGAAGCCAACAACCTAGTCCAGCATGAAAAAACTATTTCTAGGCAGGAGGTGATGGGGCTCCTTATGGCTTAAATAAGTCGCTATACGACACATTACGGAATGAGAATAGAGAAATGTGTACCGTATTATTTACAATATGTATGCACAACTACACTAAATTATAAGGTAACAACACATTTGTAATGAGTGGACAATAATATGAAATTCGTTGGCTATACGTATATACAAATATATTTCATTCGCGGTTGCTTCCAACTTTTCCAAAGTCTTGCTAAAGTTCTACTTCCAGGATGTTCCTCCACCTAACGTAAACAAAGCTTAACCTAGTCTAGAAAATTATATACATCAAAGTGACAATGCACCGCATTCGTGCGCATTCAGTGCATAGCCCAGTCATATTATGGGTTTCACCTCGGAATGAAAGATAATAAGCTGTAAATTGGTATAAGCCTTTGTTTTGTCGTTCTTAATGTTGTCTCAAAAGTCACCAATGTTATCGTGTCCGCGTCTTAAGATATTGAAGGTCAAAGGTCATAAAAACGGTTTTTCGCGAATATCTCGCTTTTTATTGCTTAAATAAGATTTGCACTTATTATAAAAGTTGTAGAATATAAAATTCTCTACAACTTCTGTTTGAACTTTTTTTTCATACGATCAACCGTTTCTGCGGTAGACCGCAAAGAGTGCGCCGCGCACAGTCATATATGGTCTAATGCAAGGTCAAGCGTGAGTTACGGTTATCAGTACGTTGGATAAAGTTAATTATTTACTAAAAAAAGTAGCTATAATTATTAAACAATGCCCATTATTTATGTACTAATTATAAATTATTTATATTTAATTAAAATAAGTGACTTAATTATTTATATTTAACTATAGTATATTAAGTAGTATGGTACTTTGCTTCAGCAGCGATCAAATCATACTCGTAAAGTATACGTTCCTTTACTAATTCTCCTAAGGAATCGTTGCTTTCTT
>NQII01002034.1:46549-146505 GCA_002778355.1 Clitarchus hookeri
AGCGAGATATTCGCGAAAAACCGATTTTTATGACCTTTGACCTTCAATATCTTAAGACGCGGACACGATAACATTGGTGACTTTTGAGACAACATTAAGAACGACAAAACAAAGGCTTATACCAATTTACAGCTTATTATCTTTCATTCCGAGGTTGACCCCTTTTTTAACCTAATATGACTGGGCTATGTAATGTTTGGCATAATAACTACTTCTTACTAGGGATTACCAACATACCTATTCTCTCCATGTCTTTATTCGTAATAGTTATAAATGAAATACTGTAATTTATAAATATAATATAAATAAAAGTTAAATTTAACGAGAAGTAAGGTACTTTTATGTTATTTTATGTTAACAAAAGTACAAATATCTTGGAATAAATAATATTATTAGAAAATAACCAACCACGACAAACATGGGATGTTTTTTCAAAGGTTTGATTCAAAAAGTGTGAAGAAACCGCGAATAGACTATAACGTTTTAATGTATAACAAATTGTGTTGCTGTTATTTTTTGCATTATACACATGAAAGTACGAATTGGCATATTAATATCACATTTAGGTTCCCAACAATTTCATATTTCCAGTCTACTGATGCACGGATAAAGCCATTAGGCCCATATTTAGTAGAAGGACACAAAATGAGGAGAAACGTATATCTTGAGCAGGTCATGCAAAAGTTCTCACTTACCGTGACCATTCTCTAGTAAGATGAGCCGTGCCTTGTTTTTGCACTCGGGAGCATCGGCGGTTCAAGCTCACAACTTGAGTGTGGCACCTTAGCTACGTTGGCCTCCGAGAACTCTTGCAGCATACACACAAATACGAGGTGGATATGAACTCCACCGACAAAGTTCGGCAGGTAATTCCTCATCAAAAAAATAGGCCAAAAACATACACACGACATATAGACTAAGTCTATTCCCAAGGGGTGAAACCCACCCTTGAAAGTGTAGTTGAAGCAGAGGTTTTTTTGCTAGTAACACAGCCAGAATGAACGATATATGTCTGAGTTTCCGGATACTGCATTATTAAAGGACGAAGTACAAAGAACAAAACTATGGGCTCCAATACCAACCGCTATTCTTGAAAATTGAGGGATTGACAGCGTATTTATGCAAATAAAAATGTAACTGTATCACTTTGTTTATTTTTTTCTGTGGATTTGTTATCTATCTTAAATGATAAACACAACTTCCATCTTGCGTTTTTACGCTAAATGCCGCCGTTTTCGAGAAATTAATTAATGCCAATGAAGGTGAAGTGGGATGTAAATGGAGCAATGGCGAAATTACATGGCGGTGAAGTGGATGTGCTTCGAAAAAAAAAAACCTACTGGCCAATGGTAACGTCTGCCACGTTTCTCAAATACAAATATTCGCGTCGACCCCGCCGAGAATCAAGTCCGATTCGCCGTGGTAGGAGGCGAGCAGTCTGACCACTGCGCCACCACGGCCCCTACTTACATATCAGCGATAGTTTGTTGGGGTAGGTATGAATGACACGTGACATACGACTTGCTCCAACAACACATGGTGTCATTTAAAACAGCAACATCCTGCACCAACAGCACATGTGTTGCTATGTGCCAGACATCGAGATTCATTGTTGGAACATTAAGAACTTATTTTAAAAAAACGGTGGCATTTAGCTTAAAAACACAAGACGGAAGATGTGTTCATTATGCACGTTAGATTACAAATCCACAGAAAACAAATAAACAAAGTGATACATTTTTATTTGCACAAATGCGCTGTCAACCCCTCAATTTTCATGAATAGAGGTTGATATTGGAGCCCATAGTTTTTTTCTTTGTACTTCGTCGTTTAATAGCGCAGTATCCGGAAACTCAGACATTTATCGTTCATTCCGGTTGTTACTAGCAATAAATTTCTGCTTCTGCTATACTTTGAAGGGCGGTTTTCACCCCTTCCGAATAGACATAGGTGTATATGAGATCACGTTCTTGTCTGTGTCACTGTGTGTGTGTGTGTGTGTGTGTGTTTGTGTGTCTCCTAGCGTGTGTGTGGCCCCCCTTTTAAATTTGTGAACGCGTTAACCAAGTTTCGCCAAACTTGGTACACATATAGCACTTAGAAAGGACACCAGACTTTTATAGTTTTAGAATATGCCGGGCAATTACTTTCAAAATGGCAGCCATTTTAATATTTGAGGCGATATGTCATATTTCGGGAACCATTAAGCCGAATTAAACCAAATTTTGTGTACTGGCAGAGCATTGTGTATGGGTTAAATTATTAAATGGATATTGTTGTTAGCCCGCCATTTTGTAAAATAACGCCAAATGAAGAAATACAGATTTTTCACTATATCTCGAAAAGTATTAAACCAATTCTCACCCAATTAGGCAGGTGAGTAATATTATGATAGTCCAACTAAAAGTAAGTAAATGAACTTTATTAGAAACTTACGTTCAAATGGCGGCCAAACAATTTTTTATGTTTATTTGGTATTACTGTTTTACCATTTAAACACTGTCAACCAAATTTTGTATACTGAAAGTATACGTTAAAAGTATCATACATGCCACCACATAACCACTTATGTCGGCCATTTGGAAGATAGCGCCATACGAATACATAAATTTATGTCATATCTCGGTAAAAAATTTACCGATTCCTACCACATTTGGCAAACAAGCAGTACTGATGCAGGTGATGTTAAGTGATATGTTTTAAGAATGCCAAACACGTTTTCAAAATGGCTGCCATATAGCCATTTTTAGTTTAGAATGATATATAGTCGAAACCATGTAATCAATTCCAACTCAACTTAGTATGCTGGCAGTAGGTATTACAACTACCAACTGTATCTACACTGAGCATATCTTTTCCTCCATTTTGTAAGACAGCGACACACGAATAAATAAAGTTTTTATGTCATATATCGGGAAAAAATTTACAAATTCCAACAAAATTTGCCATGCAAACAGTACTACAGCAGGTGGTGTAAACTGGTATGTTTTAAGTTGGTCAGGCACGTACTTTCAAAATGGTGGCTATATAAATATTTTAGCTCAGTTTATTTTATCAAAGAAACAAATTCCAACTTAAGTTTGTATGCTGGCAGTGCCTATTACAACCATCAAATATGTATATGCAGAGCCTCATATCTCTGCCATTTTGTATAATAGCCCAACCAATAAAAAATATAAGTTTTTATCTCATGTCTTGGGAAACAATTAACCCATTCTTACAAAATTTGGAGAATATGTTATACCTACTTAAGTAGGCCATATTAATTATATATTTTTTCTTAGTATAACACACTTATTTTCAGAATGGCGGCTGTAAAATAATTTTAGTTATGTGTGCTATATCTACGAAGTTATGTAATCTATTTTAAATTAACTTTGTATATTGGCAGTATACAATCATCGAATGTGCTACTACGTAACGTTTTTGTCCTCCATTTATGAAGATCACCAAGTGAAAATTTTGAAGGTTTTATGCCATAGCTCGAGGAACAATCAGCCGATTCCCACCAAATATTACACGGGAACGTTTCAATTAATTTGTACCAAATTGTGCACACCATAAATGCTACAGAATTCCTTGTAAACTTTCATGATTTAAATGGGTCAGAAAACGATGTTCAAAATTGTGGCATCATAAATAATTTATGTAAGTTTGCCACATATATTAAACAATTTAACCAAATTATAAGCATCGCATATAGAGCCTCTTTTTTGGAAGTATTTGTACGATAGCATAAAAGAAAATAAAGTTTTTTATGGCATATCTCAGGGACCAAACAACTGATTTACACCAAATTCCAAAGTACCGCTATGGTAGGCCATGCTGAAATCACTTATTTTCAAAATGGCTGTCGTCTAAATATTTTAGGTTAGTAAATCCTATCATTCTAAACATTAGACTGATTAAATCCGAGGTTCAGTCTCCAAATACGACCTCCTTAATGAAGTGCATTGTACGCTAGCTTATTGTATGAGGTTGTCTGGGTTCAAATCGCGGGAAAGGCACGTGTGTATTTGTAATTGTCTCACAAATGTTGCATGCGATTTTGGTTTCATTTCAAATGTTATTGGTTTCAAAGACTCAGCTTTTAAGAACATTTTTTAAAAATGAATTGCACCCATGTTGAGGAAAGTAGGCCTATTAGTTATATCAGTAACGTCTTGTTTGATGAGGAATCACCTGCCGAAGTTTGTCGGTGGAGTTCATATCCATACTGTATAATATGAAAGTGTCGGCTGACAACCCGCTACAGACATATTACAGAAACTTCCCTCTAGACCCGTAGCGTCATAGGACGCCGAAACTCTTGGCGTCCGCTACAAAATTAATCAAAAATTATGTAACTCTGCATTTTTGGAGTGCAAGTCGCCTGATAGATTTCATCGTGTATATCTGTGACGCAGAACACCAGCAGCCGAGTTCCTGCCTCCCCCTTTTGTTTCTATCCTTGGTGGCTCTCCAGATCGAAATAGGGACGCCCGTCCAAGCTGGCGTTCAGTCTGAGTATAAGTACGAGAAATTTACGTGGTGGTATATTTGTAGCTGTGTGTTGTACGTGATTAGAATATTGGATTTGACATATTAATTTAGGGGGAAAAAATCCTTGCAAAAGTAATGTGTAAACAATTCGATAATCCATTGTTGGTGCATACCTCCGAGCTAGCGTGGCCGCAAACACTTATATGTAAATATGCTTGAACAATAAGATTATAAAATTTAAAATTTCACAATTTTTCAAGAGGACGAAACCTTGAACTCCAGTTGTATTCGTTTGAGCACTGACCTGCGACAGGTGACGTTCCCAAAGTCAGAATCATGCTATACGCTACTGCTCCAGTCCGAGGTGCATCAATTATCCTGCTCGCCGTCGTTAATGGTGCATGTCGCCAAGGTCCTATCAATACTTTGCACTCCTATGTTGAACCACGCACTTCTCTGATTTCTTATTCCAGTCTTTTCAAGCTAGATCTCTTGTTGCCAGAACTGTGTTGCATTGCACTTTGGATGTTTTGAAACGCACCGTCATTTTCCTGTGTAGTTACAGGCAGGAAATACAAAAATTATGTACCTGACTTGAAATAGGCGTATAAAGGGTTAAAAGGTGTTGAGGTATCGCAGAATGGTGTCTGGTTGAATACTCTATACTGCACAGCTCGCGGTCTAACATACAGTTGCGTGATTTCGCCAGTTGCGTATCTAGACGTCTAGTTTCATTTGCATGACCAGTGGATTGAGGCGATAGACCCGTTCTGCTGAAACTACATAACTTGTTTCGCCATCAAGGGAGCATCCTCTAGTAGCTCGAAGAAAGTTTCCTCCATAAGCACACAGTAAATACGTCTTCGCAGACGTTGTAGCAATAAATACAAGTGCAGCTTCCAGTTTTTCTTCCGACCTGTCACTCCTGAACTATACGTTTGCTCCCCTGCATTCCGTGATTAAATATGTTTGTTTGTATCCCCTCTCACAGCAGTGTCAGCTTGTCGCTGTTATCATCTAACACTAGATATACCTACCTGCATACGTGAAAAATGATCACATATCTAAAAGCTTAATATCCCAGTCAAAGTGTATTTTTATACTTCTTGGCTTTTCCTCTTTAACACTCACGTAGTTAAAGTCAGCTTATGACACTAAGACCTATACCCCGAATACAAACTTGAAAAATTTAAAAAGTTCTGAATCAGAATGTGTCTCAAGCAAGCAATCGAATGCACAATATCCAACTACAGCCCCGGCATCACAGCACACGTTGTCATCGGGCTATCTGTAAGAGCGTGTTTACAACTAAAAATTATTAACTAAGTCGTAGTTTATACATAATTCTTCAAGAAAACTTCCACATTCTCGTGAAGATTCTCGTTATTTCGAATTAAGCCCACAAATAGTACTGATTCCTGAGTTCCTCACAATATCTTTGTATGCAATAGCTCACAAAATTATTGCAACATGGTATAATAATTAAATAAATAATAAGAAATATAAGAAGACTTGGGTGAGGTAGATGTATTTTGAGTTTCCTTAAAAAAATTACATTTTCAGCTCAGTACACAATTTATTTTGGGGAATAATCTCTTTTGGGAAATATAGTGATGTCAAGACAATTATCAAATATCTTTAAACACAATACTCAAATACCAATTTTTTTTTGGTAAATTATTATTTTTTGAATATAATTAGAATTTTATAAAGTACTTTCATAATCTGTGGATTATAATCAATGGGGCCCCAGAATCCATAGAGTTTGTTTTGATAATATTGCACTATATGATCAAGGATTTTTTAAAGCTATTTTAAAAATTCCTAAACTACCATTAAAATTCAAACGTAGCAGCATGCACAAGCATGGTTATTGTGTTAAGCCAAAATCATATCTGTTTGTTGGGTTTCGCTGGTCCACTGGCGAACGAATGAAGTTGTGCAGAAACCGGCTCGTTTACAACATCTAGGTTATGTCTACACTCAGCTCTCTTCTCTAACTCCTTGAAACGCAACTCTGTTTCACTAGCCTGGATGGCGCATTGTTTGTTAACAAACTCGATTTCCCCACGTGTAGTTGCAATTTGTTCTCGTAGTTGTGTGGATACTGTGTTTACCTCAGCTTGTAAGCTCGATACCTTGCTTGCCACGCTCTGACTCAGCTGTGTTNAACGTAGCAGCATGCACAAGCATGGTTATTGTGTTAAGCCAAAATCATATCTGTTTGTTGGGTTTCGCTGGTCCAGTGGCGAACGAATGCAGTTGTGCAGAAACCGGCTCGTTTACAACATCTAGGTTATGTCTACACTCGGCTGTCTTCTCTAACTCCTTGAAACGCAACTCTGTTTCACTAGCCTGGATGGCGCATTGTTCGTTAACAAACTCGATTTCCCCACGTATAGTTGCAATTTATTCTCATAGTTGTGTGGATACTGTGTTTACCTCAGCTTGTAAGCTCGATACCTTGCTTGCCACGCTCTGACTCAGCTGTGTTAATTTCAGCTGCATCTCATTTATATACTGGCAAATATGCTCTGCTGCATTTGGTTCTGACATTCTCGTACCTGCCTTACCTCCAGTGTAAGGGTTTCCTGAAACGTGGTTTGCTGTTCCCTAACCTGCCTCATTTCTTGTGTCAAATTTTCCTGCAATGTGGTTTGCTGTGTTTAAGTTTTCTGCAGTGTGTCTTGTTGTTGTGCCATTTTTTCTTGCAATTTGGTTTGTTGTGCTTTTTTTTCCCGCAATTTGGTTTGTTGTTGTGCCATATTTTCCTGCAACTGCATTATCATTGCTGCTAACTGCGTAAGTGTTGCCTGGGCACTAGGGTCCGCTTGTGCGACTGACATCAATGGGGATTCATGTGAGGTATCTATGTTAACAGCTTGGTTTGGTGCCTGGTAAACCTGTACTACCTCAGTGTTATTGCTGACCGTCTGTGTAGAGGTCTCTCCATGTTCAGTACTCATGTTGGTAACAGTGTACTCAAAATATCAGTAGTCTATGGATGCAGTTTCTCTTGGAAAATACGGTGTTCTGCTTCTTATATTCATAGACTTACCAAGTAGAAGACCCTGAACAACCCGTATCTATTGAGCTTCCTTTTCTCGCCCCACGTTGATGGCACCACTGTAAATAAAATACACTGAAGAGCCAAAAAAACTGGTACACCTGCCTAATATCGTGTAGCCCCTCCCCCCCCCCTCCCGAGAAAGTGCTGCAAGACAACGTGGCATGGACTCGACTAATGTCTGAAGGTATGCAGGAGGCAATTCACACCATAAATCCTGCAGGGCAGTCCACAAATCCAATCTGCGCCAATTTGAGAAAGGGTTGCACGTCTGTCACTTTTAATGATTCTCCTCAGTCGTCGTTTGTCCCGTTCTTTCACTATCTTTTTCCGGCATCAGCGATGTCGAAGATGTGATGTTTTACCGGATTCCCGATATTCACGGTACACTCTTGAAATGGTCGTACGCGAACATCCAAATGTTATCGCTACCTCGGAGATGCTATGCCCCATCTCTCGTGCGCCGACTATAACACCACGTTCAAACTCACTTAAATCTTGATAACCTGCCATTGTAGCAGCAGTAACCGATCTAGCTGCCAACCGCATCGCGTTACTCTGATTGATTCCATACCTCTGTTATTTGCATACGCACGCCTATACCAGTTTTTTTTTTTGGAGCTTCAGTGTAAGTGTATGGGTTATGGATTAGGGTAGGACGTTGCACAATGTAATAACGAGGTAGTATTGAGAAAAGAAAGCACCCACGAATGGGCTCCAATGAAAATGAAACTGTATAGGTGTGTGTGGGGAGTGTAGGATATAAAAGGTTGTTTTCAAATACCCCACGATTAGTAGACACAGCAATGAATACGAATACAATATAAGGTATGTGATGCTAGTGAGTAGATGTTAGCCANCAATATGTGGTATGTGATGCTAGTGAGTAGATGTTAGCCAACCACATTGCCATATAAGTAATTTGTATATTGGAGTGAAAGTAATAATAGAATAAATTGTAGTAGAATGAATACGTTAACAATAGATCAATCATAATCAACACTATAATCATAATAAAAAAAATACTACTACTGAGCAAACTACCGACAAAAAAAACAGTTCAATAATTGAAGAGCGTTTAATTATTACGATTGAAATTTTAGTGAAGTAACATAAACAACTAANAACCACATTGCCATATAAGTAATTTGTATATTGGAGTGAAAGTAATAATAGAATAAATTGTAGTAGAATGAATACATTAACAATAGATCAATCATAATCAACACTATAATCATAATTTAAAGAACACTACTACTGAGCAAACTACCGACAAAAAAAAACAGTTCAATAATTGAAGAGCGTTTAATTATTACGATTGAAATTTTAGTGAAGTAACATAAACAACTAANAAAAAAAACAGTTCAATAATTGAAGAGCGTTTAATTATTACGATTGAAATTTTAGTGAAGTAACATAAACAACTAATATTCAGATATAAGCATGCATGACGCTCAAATTTAATTGTACGCTCAACTCTGAATATAATTATAATTACAGTTGGCATTTGGTAGCTTAAGGTTGTCCTTTGACAAAAGGGAAAATATTATTCAATGTTCAATAAAAAAAATTGCTCACTTGTTTCTACTTCATTAATCAGTCAATACTTTTTCTTGCCTTGGCTTAGTTGATTTATAAAATATTTAGGTACAGATGCATTAGATCTCTATTTCTGAAGGAAGTGTGGACAAATTTTACAAGGAAGGCTATAGAGAAAGGGTTATGCAGAATTCTTGAAGACTATATTAGAGAAATCATATTATATCGAGCTGCTGCCATCTGCAACTTATTTCAGTTTTTAATTGTCTGTAACTGTAATTATTTTGAATCAAGAAGTTCTAGTAGCTCAATATAGCAATTTAATTGCTATCCGACAGGACATGCAGCAATTCAGAGAGCCCTTTTTTGCTAATTGATTACCCGGGCATTCTTACCTCGCGCCACGAGCACACCGGCGGCCTAAAATAATATCCTGAGTAGATCTTGACTATAGGATCCACAATAAGTAACAATTTTTCTGTACATTTCCAATAAGCTTCAGAATACAAGATGCCAACTTAAAAGTTCTAAAAACCAGAGATAATTTTTTAACACAGTCCAGTTTGAATTTGCCATAGCACAATAGGCGAAGCACTTCCAAAAATTCCCTTGCGCAATGTTACATATTGTACTATGCTGCCAACTATTTACTAATACATTTCTTTTAGCAATCTGTTTAACACGTTTATCTTAAAATGCTGTATTAAAACATTAAGTTAATTTAACAATTCTGAAAATATTTCAATTTGTGGTCATATTCAACTTTAATACTGCAATTAAAGACAAAAACAATAAAATAAACAAACATTTTCAAAACATTACAAGCACATCGAGTAACTAAATAACAGAGAATTCTGCCAACAGAACTGTCATGTAAAAAGTAAATATAAACAATAAATTTCCAGTGGAAATTTAAAAAAGTAATAAGTGTGCAGAAATACCAGATTATCATATGCCACAACTCTCTTCCCTGTTCGAAGGCCTCTAACCACCTTGCCACTGTACGATAGGGCATAGCACGATTATCCAATGCTTCCCGCAGCTCTGCGTGACATTCGCATGCATTGCGGTCACGGCATACAGCTATCTTGATGTACGCACGCTGTTTGACTTTGGTTACNCTGCGTGACATTCGCATGCATTGCGGTCACGGCATACAGCTATCTTGATGTACGCACGCTGTTTGACTTTGGTTACGTCCATTTCGCACCACTGTCATCCGACAACTGACCTAGCGAACGTGTTCACGGCCGGACGGATGCACTCATACCCCATCTGACGGCAACAGCAGTTCGACGTGGGGTAGCACACATTGACGAACTGTGGACAACCTCAGAGACTACTTTGAAGGATGTTAAACAGCTTGTACACGTACGATACGTACCCGTTCGAATGTGTGCATACAGGAAGTACGAGGATACATCAATTAAACGATGCTTTCAAGAAGCCATGTTTGTCTTTGTTCCTTGCCGCGCATTCCTGCATCCCATACCCCACGTGGTTTCACCTTTAAAACGTACTTGTCGTACACTTTCAACGGTACATAGTAAATGAACTGTGTTGGATTGTTTTCGGGAAACAAACAATAGTTGCCATGACTTCGGAATCAGCCCTCGCATATAAATAGAATTTTAATTTAACCAAACATACGGCACTGTATGTCAACGTAAGTATAAAACGCTTGTTGTGCATTGCATGTTTAGGAAACAACCAATCACGTCACACATGGTGTGATTTTTCGAAGGTTTTATTTAAAAAGTGTGAATAAACCGCGAATAGACTACAGGTATAGTGCGTGGCGGACTTGCCGGCAGTTTGGCCAACCCCTGCGCTCACGGAGCGGAGGGGAGTGCGCACCCCTGCGCGCAGGCTCTCAGGTCGGTATTAGCCGGGAGGCGGGCCCATATATTAGGGAACCGTTTTGTAAACAAAGTGGATGGGTGGAGTAGTTATAGCTGGTGGTAGCGCGCCAAGGGAGAAGCCCCGCCGCCGAGCGGCGTGCGTGTTGAGCGGAGTGATAACTTGTCTGGCGGCGAGACGGAGTGAGTTGTCGGCGAGGATGTATGGTGGTGCCGTTTAACCCCGCACACTCCACTCCACGCCGCGCCTGCTCGCGTAATGGCGGCGAAAGAGGGGCGCGCGCTCGCTGCCCGCTATAAATACCTCGCCGCCCGTCCTCATCATCTCCCCTTCGCCGCCGGTGGCCCCGGAGTCGAGCCCCGGTCGTGCCGGAGTTCCACGAGGTCACCTGAGACAGTGACGGGTCCAGCTCAGAGATACTGGAGTACGCCTCACAACCAGTGTCCTATTTCATAAAACTACAAGTTACAAGATAATATTTTACAANCGTCTACAAGCCACAAGTTACAACAGAATATTTTACAAGTGTGCAGGAAAGTTTTTTCAGAAAGAAAACTTGTAGACTTGTAAATGTTGGTGCACTTGTAAGAACATACTTACAAGTCAGCTTGTTTTTGTTTTGAAGCGGTGAAGTATTCCATATTTGTTATTATATGCTAGGCGTTCATAAAATGAGCTCGGGGCAATCTCAGTTGCATGGTAAACTCTCGGTTTTGCAAAAAAAATTCAAGAAAATAAAGAGATACTGTTTGGAGCGTTTTCAGATAGATTAACCAAAGATGATAAGATGAAGTTGCAAATTTCGCAAAATCTCAGGGTATCTTGCCGCAGCACAGGAACTGGACATATTTCCTTGACGTGCTGTGGCAAAATTGGAAGATGGGTTCATTGTTAAGTAACATATAGTAAACCTTCAAAAATAAATAAATTCTTAGTATTGACAATATTGAGGTTATGTTCAGAATTGTAGGTGACAAATGTATTTACAAGTAAAAATAACACGTTCAACAAATGTCAATATTTAAATGTGTAATTGTCTTATGTAATTTAAGCTGTCTTATGTAATTTTCTATATGAAGCTTGACAACAGGCGGAAAACAGGAAGTGCGGGAGGAACTAGCTGCAAGTTTAATGATGTTGACCATGTCATTATTGACACAGTTAACAGAACTCATATGGAACCTTTCACTACATTCAAATAACGAAACAAACATTCACTCTCTGTCTGAAATTACGTGCTCGTCTCATAACCTCTAACTTTTGTTCCACCACATTTACATTTGACTAAGTGAAAATAAGGTTCATTGATTTCACACATACACACACACACACAATGATATCTGTTTACAAAAAAAAACACTTCTTTATAAACTAACTTATAAAATATTTTAAAACCGTACTTGCAGGGTAGTTTACGTAGGTATTGATACTAGTAGGATCTATGCTACAAGGTACAAGTCCTTGTAAGTTACGAGTCTCTTTATGAAACAAAACTTTACAAGTACTTGTAAAAATCACTTGAAACTTGTAAGAATTTACTTGTAGCTACAAGTCTTTTACTTTAAGGTTTATGAAACAGCATTCTTTTATTTTCTTACAAATTACAGGTAAATTCACTTGTAACTTAAAGACTTGTGCTTTTATGAAATAGCCCACAGATCTTCGGGAGAGAGAGGGTTGGGTCGGTGCTTAAGGTTCCCGCCTACCTGGCGCCTGAACTGCGTTCAGTGTTTGAAATTCACGTTTTGCAACGAAACTATTAAATGTGTGTCCAATGTGCTGATCTACGAAAAGAACACACACTTCAGACAAAAGCTGTTGAGTGCTTTCAAGACATCGCGCACATTAGAAACATTATTTAGCAGCACTCCAAAAATGCTAAAAACTGCTTTTTCAAAGCGCTGTATCTCAGAATACGCGCGTCGGAAACATTCAGAACTACTCAAGGGCTTGAACTTTCCTGCAGACTTTCATCCAATAAAATAACAGGGTCACCGCTGGAAGTCCCATAGATACACGCTGTGCGACTAGAACACTGCACGCCAGTTCATAACCTTGCGCTTAGCGGCGATTGGGCACTTGATGCGCGTGGCAGTGTCGTCCTTATCGGTCCCACGCTTCTCGGTTTAAAACGCGGAAAAAAGCTCCAGGTATGCGGGAGCCTTAACAGCGAAGTCTTGACCGCCGGCGAGGTNCTGAGACAGTGACGGGTCCAGCTCAGAGATACTGGAGTACGCCTCACAACCAGTGTCCTATTTCATAAAACTACAAGTTACAAGATAATATTTTACAAGTATGCAGGAAAGATGTTTCAGAAAGAAAACTTGTAGACTTGTAAATGTTGGTGCACTTGTAAGAACATATTTACAAGCCAGCTTGTTTTTGTTTTGAAGTGGTGAAGTATTCCATATTTGTTATTATATGCTAGGCGCTCATAAAATGAGCTCGGGGCAATCTCAGTTGCATGGTAAACTCTCGGTTTTGCAAAAAAAATTAAAGAAAATAAAGAGATACTGTTTGGAGCGTTTTCAGATAGATTAACCAAAGATGATAATTGAAGTTGCAAATTTTCGCAAAATCTCAGGGTATCTTGCCGCAACACAGGAACTGGACATATTTTCGTGACGTGCTGTGGCAAAATTGGAAGATGGGTCCATTGTTAAGTAACATATAGTAAACCTTCAAAAATAAATAAATTTTTAGTATTGACAATATTGAGGTTATGTTCAGAATTGTAGGTGACAAATGCATTTACAAGTAAATATAACATGTCCAACAAATGTCAGTATTTAAATGTGTAACTGTGAATAAAGCTGTATTATGTAATTTTCTAGATGAAGCTTGACAACAGGCGGAAAACAGGAAGTGCGGGAGGAACTAACTGCAAGTTTAATGATGTTGACCATGTCATTATTGACATAGTTAACAGAACCCATATGGAACCTTTCATTACATTCAAATAACGAAACAAACAC
Organism: Clitarchus hookeri; assembly: GCA_002778355.1. Taxonomy (NCBI): domain Eukaryota; kingdom Metazoa; phylum Arthropoda; class Insecta; order Phasmatodea; family Phasmatidae; genus Clitarchus; species Clitarchus hookeri. The sequence goes on from NQII01002034.1 coordinate 60,473, forward strand.
CATATTCACTCTCTGTCTGAAATTACGTGCTCGTCTCATAACCTCAACTTTTGTTCCTCCACAGTTACATTTGAATCAGTGAAAATAAGGTTCATTGTTTTCACACACACACACACACACACACAATCACACACACACTGTGATATCTGTTTACAAAAAAAAACACTTCGTTATTACCTAACTCATAAAATATTTTTAAACCGTACTTGTAGGGTAGTTTATGTAGGTATTGATACTAGTAGGAACTATGCTACAATTTCCATGTCCTTGTAAGTTACGAGTCTCTTTATGAAACCAAACTTTACAAGTACTTGTAAAAATCACTTGTAACTTGTAAGATTTTACTTGTAGCTACAAGTCTTGTACTTTTAGGTTTATGAAACAGCAGTCTGGTATTTTCTTACAACCTACAGGTAAATTCACTTGTAACTTATAGACTTGTACTTTTATGAAATAGCCTACAGATCTTCGGGAGAGAGAGGGTTGGGTCGGTGCTTAAGATTCCCGCCTACCTGGCGCCTGAACTGCGTTCAGTGTTTGAAATTCACGTTTTGCAACGAAACTATTAAACGTGCGTCCAATGTGCTTATCTACGAAAAGAACACACACTTCATACGAGGGCTGTTGAGTGCTTTCAAGACATCACGCACATTAGAAACACTATTTAGTAGCACTCCAAAAATGCTAAAAACGGCTTTTTCAAAGCGCTGTATCTCAGAATATGCGCGTCGGAAACGTACAGAACTACTCAAGGGATTGAACTTTCCTGCAGACTTTCGTCCAATAAAATAACAGGGTCACCGCAGGAAGTACCATAGATACACGCAGTGCGATTAGAACACTGCACACCAGTTCATAACCTTTCGCTTAGTGGCGATGGGGTAATTGATGCGCGTGGCAGTGTCGTCCTTATCGGTCCCGCGTTTCTCGGTTAAAAACGCGGAAAAAAGCTCCAGGTATGCGGGAGCCTTAACAGCGAAGTCTTGACCGCCGGCGAGTTGAGGATGGAGCAGCGGTGAAACGCAAAGGATATATTCGGAAGAAACTCACCGGACAACGACGTCAGCCCCATTTCCCACATTCTAAAAACCGGGTGACCCCGTCGGGAAACTAATCCGGTTTGCCTTGGTGGGAAGTGAATAGTCTGTTACATCACCGTGGTTCCTTACGTAGGTCATCAAGAGCCCACAGGGGTGAAGCGTGACGGAATACAAGAATAGAGGAATCTGGAATTTCTTGAGAAGGCCCGTCGGTCATCCGCAACATCCGTCACGTTTCCCCCACGGTGCGCTTGAAACCCGGGCACGTCACGGACAAGGAAGAGATACATTTGAAGTTGCACCTTCACGGAATTCGCTGTAATCTTAGACGTCAGTCGACTAAGGAATAACTTCGCCAAATGAAACCCAAACTCGATCTGTAACATTGTATGACATTGAGGAAGAATCTCACATGGCCAGGGTACCGAGAGGTTGCTCGTGTACAGCAGCATCTATGCTGAAGCGAATAGTAATGGAAAGGCTTGGCGGCGCGCCTCGTAGATGCGAAATCCCGAGTCTCGGGAAATTTAGGTAGGTTGGGTTGAATTTCGTTTACTGAGAGCTCATTAGAGACGGAGAAAATTGCTCAGAGAAGCAGGGGCGTTGGAAGAATGGGCCGTGGCCTGTAGTAAGGAACCGTCCCAGCATTCGCCTGGAGCGATGCCGGGAATCCATGGTGAATTTAAATCAGGATGGCCGGCCGTGAATCGAGCACACGTCCTCCCGAGTGCGAGTCCAGTGCTTTACCACTGCGCCACCTCGCTCGGTAACAGGACGAAGTGAGGTGGAAATTGAGCAGAGATAGAATGCAAGGGTTGAGGGAATGAGAGTACCCTGAGAAAACTCGCCGGCCAGCAGCGACGTCCATCACGTTTCCCACATGTGAAAATCCGGGTGACTCCGTTGAGTATCAAACCTGGTAGTCTGACCACTACACCACCGCAGCCCCCCTGGTACCGAAGTTGTTGCTCGAGTATAGCACCATCTAGCTGAGGCGAATACTGTCGGAAATGCCTGGCAGTGCGCCTCGTAGATGCAAAATCCCGAGTCTCAGCGAACCGTGGTGGTGTAGTGGTTAGACTACTCGCCTCTTACCAAAGCGAACTGGGTTCGATTTCTGGTGGGGTCGCCCCCAGATTTTTGTATGTGGGAATCGTGTTGGACGATGCCACTAATAGGCGGGTTTTCTCAGAGATCTCCCGTTTCCCCCACCCTTGCGTTCCTGCGCTACTCCATAGGCGCTTCACCCTCATCGGCTCTCAAGACCTTGACGTTAGGAGCCACCGAAATCTCTCCATTCACTTACTCACTCGAGTCTCAGGAAGACAATCCTGCCTGGCGCTTAAAATGCGTAGCAGTATGTTTGAAATCCCGTTTTTTTGGAAACCAGTAAAAGTGCACCCAAAATGCTTATCTAAGAAAAGAAAACACACTTCGGGCTAGTCGTGTATGGTCAAGATATCACGCACATTGAAAGCATTATTTTAATGCCCTCCAGCATGTCTGAAAACGGCTTTTTTCAGACTGCTGTTTCTCAAAATGTACGAACCGGATTCATACGAAACTGCGATAGAATAGTGTATTGGACTTGACTTCAGTGTCGCGTCCAATAAAATTGTAGGGCCCCCGCTTAAAGTCCCGTAGTTCCAGTGGTACGACGGGAGCTCAGCGGGCGAGTTTACAACTTTATGGTAGAGGCGATATCGCTTAACATGCGCTGACCGGTGTCGACCGTAGCGCTTAATCGATTTTTGCATCTCTCACACGCGAACAAGCATACCCCTCACTAGGTGGCAGCCTTAATTCTTTTTTCAAGTGTCTGTCTCGAACGAATAAATGCGCTCAGCAACACGTGTAGACAAAAAGTTACGCGAGTCATATCCTGCTAATGCAACCGTGTTTTGCTTGATTATTTCCACTGTACGTGAGGACTCGTATATATTACAGATGTATTAATTCAGCCCCATTGTTACGCCTTTAGGTGCGCTCAAAATTGCATTGAACGACTTTCATATATGACTGTAACGACAAAATTTCATGTTTTTGGAAGAGTTTTCATAATATTCTCTTCCCCCTGCGTTTTTAACGAACTTTAGCTAGTTTTCTAGTTGTTTCGGTGCAACCGGGAGAAGCGAAAAATGCATATGGCAGAGTCGGCTGTTTGGTTTCATACATACATTTGTATATAGGCTGGTCACGATTAGTTTAGCACTATTGAAATCAACATATGAAAAATGGCACTGCCCCTCCCTGCATACATATTAATGGGCACACTGACTGGTATGCGCCCTGTTAAGTTGGGGACAGCAAAGAGAAAGTAGTTCCACGTCTTAACGTTGAATTAAAAGAGTTTGGTAAACATTTGCGAGTACTGAAACAACTTATTTTGCTTCATGTTTTCTTCGTAAAGGATGTGACTGCAAAGAGATGCAAATTTGTAAAATATTCACTTTCCTAATTATTCCACAGTTTCACTTAACCAAAGCAATAATAAAGTGACCAGGCCCATGGCAAAGTTAATTGCACGGTGGAAGAATACATAAAGTGCATGCAAGTAGATCTTAAGCAGGGCTTTCAAAAGTGCTCAGTTTATCGTGAACAGCCTTTAGTTATGTTCGCCCTCCGACAGCAGTCAGGCGACAGTTGCCAACCATGTCGTGTGACCTTAGCGCCTCAGTGTTAAATGCATGCCATCAATCACTCGAATTCAATTTACTGAACTAAAAAATCACTTTATTTGCCTTTCACTGAATTGCATTCACTAAGCTTTCAATTCTCCACATAGAAATCTATCACAAATTTTTTAATGAAATCAGTTTTAAAAAATACTAAAAGGAATTTTTACAAGCAACTACGACTCATGCACGACACCAAAATTTATTTTATTGTAATTTTTTTTTAAATATGATTACTTATTTTGTAAAAACTTTAAATGTGCGCTCTATTGTTATGAAGTTACTTCCATTAATACTGTCACAAAAGCTGCAATAGAGCGAATAAAATTTTGTATTCAATAAAATATAGAACATGTTCCAAACTAAAATCTGGAAGGAAAATAAGACATTCAAGAAATTGAAAGAAAAAATGGCCGCGATTATGACGCTCCTATGACGTCATATAGCATTCAATGAATTGAGTTCAATAAAATTGAAGGTAATTTGTAGAATAATTTGATTGTAAGAAAGGGTCTTAAGACTGGTTTCAGATAGCCAACGGAAACTGAATCGAGGAATACCCACACTGCAGGGACAGTAGGTAAACTATGCGATGACATGCAAGATGCATCCATCCAAATGATGGAGAATCCAAGGATCTAACAGGAAGTGCGGCAAGTGACCGACGAGGTTGTAACACCCTCGTATAAGTACTTCCAGATGGGAGAGAAAATATGTCGAAAACGTAAATTATTATTCAGACATGCTTAAGCACCATAACATAGGGTCACCGAACGTATACCTAGGTCGTGTGGTTTATTTACTTTGCCGTCTACTCATGATTTTCGCGTGTAGGGATAACCTTATGACCTGGTGATCCCTTCTCTCTAAACATAAACACAACCTGCCCAAGGTGGGGCCTTTAAAACGTTTACGCAATTGGTTTTTATTAACTGGGCTAATTAATGACTCCGCTTATATTCCGACAAACTGACCGGGTGTAGTGACGTACGCGCTAAACTAACATAAACTTTAATTTAACAAAGGCACACGTACCCGTTACTTAGCCAAGATTCGAACCCGAACATCGTTGTCCGTTGGTGTAGGCTGTTCGCTAACAACTAAGCACTTTTGAAAGATTTCCTTAAGATCTACTCTTTGTATCCTTCCACCAAGCGTAAAATCAACACTGACATGGCCCGGCTCACTTTATTCATGCTTCGATAAGCGCAGTAAATATGTCGCTTTTGTGAGAGTAAAGTGTTATTGATAAGCGAATTCTTGCTGTTGTTGTGACAAAATAAGCAGAGAAGTAGCAAAATAGACTAGGTGTTCATAAAGTTAAACAACGAACTTCTAATACAGTGTTAAGGATGTTACCGAAAGGAAATGTATAGGCACTTGTAGTTTAAAATGCACGTTTAACAGTTCCAAGAGATTTTTTATACGTTTATTTCGAATGAGCACTGTTAGCTACAGTTTCATAACAGTAATAGTGTTACATGTTTATAATAGCAAAAATGTGTCCTGTAACATAGTGTTTTGATGAGTTTCAGTTGTCATATTAAAAGTTGTATAAACATATAACATCCAAAATGAGTGAGTGAAGAGATTTGAGCGGCTCTTAACAGCGAGGTCGTGAGAGCCGATGAGGGTGATTGAGGTGAAATGGGAACAGCGCCGGAAGGAAAGGGAGGGGGAAACGGGAGATCTCCGAGAAAACCCGCCGACCAGCGGCATCGTCCGGCACGATTCCCACACGCGAAAATCCGAGAGTGGGCCGGCCGGATATTGAACCCGGTTCGCCTCGGTGGGAGGCGAGCATGCTAACCGCTCAGCCACCGTGGCCCCGCATCCAAAACATTTCAATTTTGTAGGAGTGGTCATTACGGAAATGTGGTCAAAAAGTCAGCGACATCCCAAGGCCTATCTTTAAGAGTGTGATAAATAAATACGTATGTAATTTGTTATATCGAGCGGAGCATGAGGGCCGTCGCGGCAGCGAGTAGCGTGATGCGCCACGCGTGTTGCCAACTCCGCGCTTCAGCCTCTCGCTAGGGTTAAACAAGTGGCCGACAAGAATCGTGGTTCTCGCGTGAAGCTGTTTACTTAATAGAAATGAAGAAATTAAAAAATAGTTTGTGGCGACTTAGCTGAAACAGGTCAATGGTAAAGAGCAGGAAATTTGCGTTAAAATCCAGACGTCAGCAACAGTTATTCTTAAACCAAATAAAATAATCGTTACTGGGCTATACAGACGGTACACAATGTAACGCCCTGGTTTCGTTAGGTTCTCGGGATAAATAAAATAGCTATGGGCAATTTATTAACACGTAAAAGTTGCACAAAACTTCAAGTTTTTAATAAATAATCAATGGACTTCTACGTGAGCCCCTTTGATTATACGCAGGATGTCTATCTTGTATTCGATTTCCGTCCAGGTAGATAGGAAAAGACGGACCGACGAATTGGCCTCAACGTTCCCCGGACATCACGCCATTAGATTTATTTTTGTGGCGCTACGTTATGGAAACGGCTTACGCCACTAAAGTGTGAGAACTTGCAAGACTTCCGTGCCAGGATTGTGGAAGCAATCCGTACTTTTACTCCAGGCATGTGGCAACAGACCTGGACAGAAATTAAGTACAAACGTGACATCTTGCGTATCACCAAAGGAGCCTACGTAGAAGTTCACTGTTTTTTTTCTTCTTAAAAACTTGAAGTGCTGTGCTTCTCACGTGTGTCAACAATTTGCCCATATCTGTATTAGTTTTCTTCTGAGAGCCCAACGAAATTAGGGCGTTTCATTTTGGATATAGGTACTGTATTAACTTCACTGAAATGCAAAGAGCAACCTAAATACACTGTTAAAAAGTTGTAATTGTTATGAAGAATCGGTTTGCAGTTATACGAACGTTTGTAACATCACAAAAATGTCTCATGTCAAATTACTCGTTTGACGGACATTCAACCTCAAACCGTGTGGGATAACTAGGGGTGATGTAGATGTAAATCGTAGTTGATTGTATAAAGAGTCGTAACGGATATGTTAATTAAATAAATCACTTAAAACAATTCAAATAATCGTGATGAAAACGATCTAGACAACTAAACAAAACACGTGACGCAATGGGAAAAGATAGTTTTGCGCATGTAAAAATCTATCACTTTAGAAAGAGTAAATGTCGCTCCCTAAAAATGGCTCGTACAGTTATTTGCTAAACGTTTATGTATACACCTACACTTAATATTAATTATAGTCTATTCGCAGTTTCTTCACACTTTTTGAATTAAACCTTTGAAAAACCACCCCATGTATGATGTGCTTGGTTCACGTATCACAAGCGTTTTATACTTGTGTCAACATAAAATTAACTTATTTTTATGAAATTAAAGTTTTAGGTACCGTAAGCAGGGGTCACTTTGTAACAGGGTGGGTGATTTTGTGACACAGATGTTTGTCACTATTATTCAAATTTTCTTTCATTTAGTAGAGGTTGTTTCGATAGTTCAATTTTTAAATTGGTACCACTGAATATATGCTACATCCCATTGCAATAGGAGAGTATTTAAATACAATTTTATGTGTCACAGATTCACCCCTCGCTTACGGTATATTTAGTCTATAAATTAGAATATTTTATAACTATGATAAATACCAATAAAAAATAGTGACAAAATAAGTGTGTTGGTTATACCTAGTAAGAAATAGTTATAATGAAAAATATTATTACACTGAGTGCGCACGAATGCGGTGCGCTGTACTTTTGGTGTAATTTTCTATACTCGGTTAAGCTTTTATTGCATAAGGCGGAGGAATATTCTGGACGTAGAACTTTAGCAGGGTTTCAGAAAAGTTGGAAGTAACCGTGAATGGACTATATATGTACGTAGATTATTACAAGAGCATCGAATCGGTCGCCCTGCGGTTAGGAGCCACTATTATCTTGACGGTCGCGTCTGTAATCTCTATGTGCGTATACGTGCGACGAGTCACAGAGTCGTGCGAATAGTCACTGCGCTCTGATGTTCAACTTGGCAACGTTGCCGGCTAGAACGTATGCGATTGCAAGTGTGTGGTGGGAGGGAGACATGGCTGCCTCTGCCGGGCAGCCATGCATACGCTGTTCAGCGGAATTTAGATGTCGGTACCGTGGGATGTACGCCGTTAAGAAATGGAACAGCTTCTCCTGCATCACTCGCTGCCAACTTAACTAGGAGTACGCCGGTCAGTGTGTCCAGCAAAACGTACGCATTTACGAAAAAGGAATATTTTCAAAACGTGTTCAATTAACCATGAACCAGCTATAACGGTTTAATAATCTTGGCCTCTGAATTCACATTTAAGCAGTTAAATATTTGCGAGGTAAAGATACGTGATGAAACTTAGCAATATTATGTTAAATATCCTTCGTGGGTAAAATCATACATTATAAATTGAGTTAATAAATCGAGACCATAAAACATACATTACATCCAATTATATTACAAGGATAATAAAACATAGATCTTATCTTCTGGTGCGGTATTGTTTTTTTATTATGCCATTATTACAAGTGGGTAGAGTGACATTTTATTTCTAATAAATGTGTGCCCACTCAGCCACAACACCTCGTGACGAATTCCTGCCTGATATGGCTTGAAACATTTTTATACGTAACTACAGACGTATATTGGGTAGGTCTGAAGCAAGTCAAATGGACACTTAAAATTTTTCAAACTATACCAAGGCTTATTTATGACATTTTATATTATGGTAACTCCGTAAAAAAAAAAAGTTAAGCCAGCACTCAGGGAAAAAAATTGGCTGTGCATATGCGGAACCGGATCTGGGCAGAAAACGTTTTATCTTTATGTCGATTGCAACATGAGCAGTCAGGGCTGGCGGAAAGTGTTCATCATTAGGGGTTAAAGACAAAAAAATCCTTTAAAATTAAAATAAACACTTGTAAGTATCACAATATCGCAGAAGAATTCCTACTAACTTATTGAGGTTCACTCAAAACATACATAATACATATACACTTTTTTTATTTTGACGTCATTACTGATATCGTTAATAAACAAATATTGTATCATAAATATTATAGAAATACTGCATCATTCTACTCGTAGAATATTTTGAAATAATACTCAAATTTGTCTTTGCGTAATGTTATATGATTTATGATTCTTTCATACCAAAAAGGGGCTATAGGGGTGTAGCAAGTTATCGATAAGAGTTATCTAATTAACACTATATAAAAGGGGTTTATTAAAATTAAGGCTGTACAATATTATTTAAATGTAAATATTAATTAATATGCGTGGGGAGAGCTATACAAATATTCTGAAATATTAATTAATATTAAATTATAAAGATTTAACCAGCCACATTCTGAGTAAAATCACCTTTTTCATGATTCCGGAGGCTGATTAAGATAGCGGAAGTCAACGGCCGGACACGCCCATCTTCAGCGGTCTTCTCGTTCCAATGAGCCGACGACAAAATAACACCGCCCACGGACTACACTGCCCTACATCGGCTGCGCTGTCCCCGTTTACTGACCGGTGGAGGGGAGTTCTGTGGTTTGCGATTTCATAACTAATTTCAGCAATCACGGCCTATGTTCTTTATAAATATGTGAAGGTGTGATCAGCCAGGCCGCTCAGCTAAGGCCTGATCACAACTCGCAACAGTATGGTAATAAGTTAACAACAAAAAGTCGTAATTTTAGTGTGGGTTTATTATTTATTCTGAGAAAATGACCCTCACAGCAGATTATTAGAGGTCATATGACTCCGCTGACCCACTGTTTCCGCCGCCCATGTGAGCAGTAGATACCAGAAGAGTTTATTACAGTGTCGTTTGCTGGAACTGGATTCGGTAATTGTGGATACATTTACACTACTTGGTAAACCAACACAAACATTTCAGATTAATATTTAATATATTATTTTCAATGTGTGGATATGNCATTTACACTACTTGGTAAACCAACACAAACATTTCAGATTAATATTTAATATATTATTTTCAATGTGTGGATATGATGCGGCACGACAAAAAAGATGAGTGTATGTTCCTTGTCTTGCCTAGATGGGGAAGAACAAGGAGGGGGAGAGCGGGAACGAATGATTGTAATCCCCATCACGTTCCTTTACACGTGTGACTCAGAGACGCGAGAATTAATATTCGCTGTGACTTAGACCGCCAGACAAAAAACTCTCATAAGGACTACTTCAACTGTCCTTGTATTTTCCTTCGCTTCACTTCACAGGCTATTAGCCGGGGCCCTCCCTGAACCAGCCTCCAGGATACCCGAGATTGCCGACACCAGCCACATTAACTGTCGCGTCGACAGCGCAGTGGGCGATGAATGACACCGCAGATGCACGGAGAATGTTCACTGGCTCGTGGGCGACCGAGTGTAGGCTACGGCAGGATATAGTGCCAGTCGTGTTATTACGGGTGGCTGGTGTCTTTTATTGGCAACAAATCAGCAAATTACGAAGCAAAAGTAGCGGTTACCGCAAAAAAAAAAAAAAAAAAAATATTGCTGCTTGCTTTAGAAAATGTTCTAGCGTTGTTCGTATTTCGTATGTGAATATTCACATACATTCCTTCGTTGTTTCTAAAGATTCGTTAAAGGTCCCGCATATTTGAAGCTATTTTACACGTCTCAAGACTCGATAAGGACGACACTGCCACGCGCATGAAGTGCGTCATCGCCACTATGCACGAGGCTTTGAACTGGCGTGCAGTGTTCTTGCGCTGCGTGTGCCCATAGGACTTTAATCGGTGACCGGATAATTTTATTCACGGGAATTCCGTAGCAAGGTTTGTTGCAGGTCTCTTGTGTACTTTTGCGTGTATATGACGCAAATATTTTGGGATGCATCGCATTGAAAAGGCCGTTTTTAGCTATATTGTTGTGTTTCGAAATGATGTTTCTAATGTAATCTTGAATGTAATCGACAAGCATTTGTCTTAAATGTGTGTTATTTTCGTAGATCAGCACATTGGGCACATATTTAATAGTCTTGTTAAAGAAACTTATTTCAAATACACTACAACACTGATCAAACGCCAGGTATGCGTGTATATTCGATGCTGATGTAGCTACTTTTTGTTAGAAAAACTGAAAGGTAGGNACTGATCAAACGCCAGGTATGCGTGTATATTCGATGCTGATGTAGCTACTTTTTGTTAGAAAAACTGAAAGGTAGGCTAAGAAATTCGGCAAAACTCTTGTCTTGCGCATGCGTTTTGGTGATATCAAAACGTCGTGATTGGTTGCTTACGGTAATCAAGTAATGGCAGTTGTGTTCATCAGCCACAAAATGTATCAAATTCGGCAAACTTCACCTGCCGCATTCCAACTNACTGATCAAACGCCAGGTATGCGTGTATATTCGATGCTGATGTAGCTACTTTTTGTTAGAAAAACTGAAAGGTAGTCTAAGAAATTCGGCAAAACTCTTGTCTTGCGCATGCGTTTTGGTGATATCAAAACGTCGTGATTGGTTGCTTACGGTGATCAAGTAATGGCAGTTGTGTTCATCAGCCACAAAATGTATCAAATTCGGCAAACTTCACCTGCCGCATTCCAACTACCACAACTACTAGCAGGTGGTGACATAACGAAGAGAGGAGCAGCCTATCAGAGCTCACCAGCCGGCACTTGAAATACCACCAGCCCAGCCAATTATACCAGCCATAAAGCTTCATACCTGACACACAGCTGACATACATTCATCTGCCCGATACCTCAGGGTGGGCTCAAGTGGTCACTGTGCCTTACAACTGTGACGTCTTGCTACATCCTATACGGCTCCCTTGTATTTCCGGTTGCCGTCTCGGCAGGCGTGGCAATACAATGGGTTGTTGCATGTTGCCTGTGTGCCAGGTGCAGTAAATCAATGGTTGCGACATTTATGCGTGAATTCCTCCCAAACAGCGGGGTGTAGCGTGATAACACAAGACGACTTATTTAGTTAATATTAACGTGATATTTAATAACCCGTAGCCGACCTCCCGTGGCGCAGTCGGTTGATGAGCCGCCGGTCTGGGGAGCGGGAGGTTCTGGGTTCGAAGCCCAGGCAAGGCATGGGTGTTAGTTTAAGTTAGGTTATAAGCCGTCCCCTGGTAAGCCTTTAGGCATGACACCCTCTCCAATCCAATCAAATAATCCGTAATTAGAAACCCTATCAGGTTTCGGCATCACAGAATTTTATGCGATAACAGGGTTGCAACCCTTAATGTCTCTATGACATAATTTAATGGCAGCGAACGATTTTGCTGTGGTTGTTAATATTCGTTCTACTACACATTATCCTGGATGCAATTGTTCCATTTCAAATACTTTCTGTAAAATTTACTATAACATGTGTTTCAACTGCACCTTCAAGAGATCGTACTACCCTTACGAAGCATCGTATAAACCATATGTCGCACACATGTTTTTAACGTAACTTTTCATAAGGAATATGCAGATGGAGTCTGTTGATTTCATCCTTTATATTCCAGCACAGAAGCTAAGTCCCACCTGATCCGCTGTGATCCCAGCGGGATTAACACGAGGAAAACTATAGAACAGCGAGCACGATCGATCGACTTCGACAAACATACTTATAGGAGNTTGTTCCATTTCAAATACTTTCTGTAAAATTTACTATAACATGTGTTTCAACTGCACCTTCAAGAGATCGTACTAACCCTTACGAAGCATCGTATAAACCATATGTCGCACACATGTTTTTAACGTAACTTTTCATAAGGAATATGCAGATGGAGTCTGTTGATTTCATCCTTTATATTCCAGCACAGAAGCTAAGTCCCACCTGATCCGCTGTGATGCCAGCGGGATTAACACGAGGAAAACTATAGAACAGCGAGCACGATCGATCGACTTCGACAAACATACTTATAGGAGTTGATCATGGTTCTTTGTGCAACACGATTTTATCANGTTGATCATGGTTCTTTGTGCAACACGATTTTATCACATGCAAGCGCTCACAGAAGTTTATTGACTTCGAGCTTCTTGGCTCGTGACAATTCCATTATTAAGTGCTTTCGTGAAATAGGCAAATTTTCCATTTTCCAAAATGATGTCATTGTTAGTTATTTATGTATAATATTTCTAAAACATAGGTTAATAATCATTTTAATTTTAAAATGTTTACCGCACCATGCAATTAAATGAATAAAAATCTGTACGGGATAATTTGCAGAATAATTTTGAAATAGATTTTCTGGGTAGCAGCAAAAAAACTTCAGTGCTACTTTGAGAATGATCCGTATGTTTTTGCAGCAATAGTCGTTGCAGGGACAATATAGTGTAAATATTGCTCTGCGCGTTGAGCATTTGAAGGATTTGTATTGTTTGTAACAGAAGCAGAGAGCTCTACTCTGGGGATTATATTTACATTTAATTAAATCACAAACAGGACTACGACAAATAGTTAGGCTAGTGCAACTATCTACATTGACAATATGCAGAAGATGTAGAAAGTATGAGCAACCCGTCTGATTGCTGTATATTTACTATCAGTTTAGGAGATTTCTGGATTCAGAAATTTCGTACACTGAAGAGCCAAACAAACTGGTACACCTGCCTAATATCGTGTAGGGCCCCATCGCACGCAGAAGTGCCGCAAGACGACATGGCATGGACTCGACTAATGTCTGAAGGTATGCAAGAGGCAATTCTNATTGTCCTGCTGGAATTGTCCAAGTCCGTCGGAATGCACAATGGACATGAATGGGTGCAGGTTATCGGACAGGATACTTACGTATTTGTCACCTGTCAGAGTAGTATCTAGACGTATCAGGGATCCCATTTCACGCCAACTGCACACGCCCCATACCATGACTGTTGACATGTAGGGTCCATGGATTCATGAGGATGTCTCCATACCCGTACATGTCCATCCGCCCGATACAATTGGAAACGAGATTCATGAGACCAGGCAACGTGTTTTCAGTCATCAACAGTCCAATGGCGGTGTTGGCGGGCCCATGCGAGGCGTAAAGCTTTGTGTCGTGCAGTCAACAACGGTACACGAGTGGGCCTTCGGCTCCGAAAGCTCATATCAATTATGGTCCGTTGAATAGTTCGCACGCTGGCACTTGTTGATGCCCCAGCATTGAAATCTGCGCCAATTTGAGAAAGGGTTGCACATCTGTCACGTTCAATGATTCTCCCCAGTCGTCGTTTGTTCCGTTTGTTCACGATCTTTTTCCAGCCACAGCGATGTCAAAGATTTGATGTTTTACTGGATTCCCAATATTCACGGTACACTCGTGAAATGGTCGTACGCGAAAATCCAAATTTTATTGATACTTCGGAGATGCTATGTCCCATCTCTCGTGCGCCGACTATAACACCACGTTCAAACTCATTTAAATCTTGATAACCTGCCATTGTAGCAGCAGTAACCGATCTAGCAACTTTGCCAGACGCTTGTTGTCTTATATAGGCGCTTCCGACCGCATCGCGTTACTCTGATTTGTTCCATACCTCTGTTATTTGCATACGCACGCCTATAGCAGTTTTTTTGGCTCTCCAGTGTATATATATACAGTCCTTTTTTTTTTTTTATCTCATTGTGGTTTTGAAAGTTATTTTGTTTGGTATCTCAAGCTCTATGANTATATACAGTCCTTTTTTTTTTTTTATCTCATTGTGGTTTTGAAAGTTATTTTGTTTGGTATCTCAAGCTCTATGAAAGCCACAACAAAGTACTTTAAAACTATTATACTCACGTTAACTTTAAAAAAATGCATTAAAAATGAATGTGTTTGCGAAATAATAATAAACTTTTGTTACTGTATTTTGAATAATTTTTTTTTAGTCATTTTGAAACCTGACAAAGTAAAAAAAACTGAGAAGTTTGGTTGTTTATACAAGCTAAGTAAATTATATTCTTTAATCTCGTAGTAGTTCTTAAATTATTTTTAAGTATTTTGTAAATATGAGGTAATTTTTTTNGTAAATTATATTCTTTAATCTCGTAGTAGTTCTTAAATTATTTTTAAGTATTTTGTAAATATGAGGTAATTTTTTTACTTCTGCATTTTTAATATAGGTTGACTTTTGTCTTTGCGCATTTTCACGACTTGTTCAGCATGTTTTCCCTTAATATACAAAATCTAAATGTGAGAAAGTACTTTTGTATTTCATTTTGAACTTAACAACAAAGAAAAATAAAATATAATATCCTCATCATACTTTTACGTTTCCTACGTAGTCTAATAACGAAAATGTTCATCAATCGTGGAACAATATATTACAAACATTTTTGATAAGACGATATTTTTGTGTTAGCAAAATATACAAGATAAGTCGTTTGCATTTTTCCTGAGGTCGTGCTTTTGGTAAAATACGTGGAATTTTTGTGCGAAATGGATTGTTGTAACTGAAAAGTCACGAATTAATTTTACCCCACATGAAACTGCTCAAGCTTCCTAACGCCACGATGATGTTGCCAGGTAAATGCGTAATACAAAGCAGCAAACGGACTCCCGTGATCACATCGAATGCAACAATGCCATGAACAACCGAAAAGAGAGCGCTTCCGACCCCTCATTGCAGTGCAAGGAACTTTTGCACCGCTGAGTATGGGCCACATTTTTGAAATGCAACAAACCAAAAAACATGTATGGCAATGAAAACTGATTAAATGCATAACAATAAATTAAAAAATTTGTAAACAACATTAAAAAAATTCTTTTCGAAAAATTGAAATTTTTTTTATTTTAAAATATAACAAATTGTAGAGTGCAAAATATATTAAAATATTTATCACTTAAAATATAATTTCAGCATTTGATCTTAACCTTATCTTATACCTTGATCTCAATTTTTGCTTTGATCTCTTATACATTTTCAAAAAATTGTGTTCAAAAATAAAATGTTTCCCTTTTCACTCACACCTTAATGAATATTTTACTCGTTAAGTACAAATTAAATAAAAATACGATTTTAAAAATTATAAAAAAGAATATATGGTTAAATTATTTACTTTTTTAGTATAAAAATAATCAAAATATGTAATTAAAAAAATTATGATNTAAAAAAAATTATAATTAAAATTAGAAATTTATATATAAATTAATTAAATTGTGCAGAAAAATAATATAAGCAAAAGAATAATAAGGTTTAGCAAAATCTTAAAATATGAAAAATATTAAAANTTTAAAAATTATAAAAAAGAATATATGGTTAAATTATTTACTTTTTTAGTATAAAAATAATCAAAATATGTAATTAAAAAAATTATGATTAAAATTAGAAATTTATATATAAATTAATAAAATTGTGCAGAAAAATAATATAAGCAAAAGAATAATAAGGTTTAGCAAAATCTTAAAATATGAAAAATATTAAAANAAATTGTGCAGAAAAATAATATAAGCAAAAGAATAATAAGGTTTAGCAAAATCTTAAAATATGAAAAATATTAAAACTTTAAGGTGATTTCTAAAATATGGATGTAGGGAAAGGCAATTGTTACCAGGGTTTATTACAAAATATATATATATAATCGATTAACTCTATTAAATCAAGAGATAAAAACAATATATAGATAAGAAAGCAATTGATTTTAACGAACTTCGAAATTCATCTTGGGATATTAATATTTTAAAATCAAAAAGGACATGAAATAATATTGTTGATTTTTCTTTTATTGTCATCAATCTGAAAATGATTTTAAAACAACTATTTTAATATCATAAAAAGTTATTGATTTTGTTAAAAATGAATTAATATAACTTTTAACAATGACAAAATTATATGCAGTAGTTTAATATATTGTAATGAATTTACCAGAAAATCAGGTTAGTTTATATAAACATTATTTTCATTCAGTTAAATATAACACATAATAAAGTGAGTGAGCGAAGAAGAGATTTGGGCGGCTTTTAACATTGAGGTATTGAGAGCCTATGTNTATAACACATAATAAAGTGAGTGAGCGAAGAAGAGATTTGGGCGGCTTTTAACATTGAGGTATTGAGAGCCTATGTGGATGAAGGGAGGAGAGTATGGAGCAGCACCGGAATGCAAGGGTGAGGGAAACGGGAGATCCCCGAGAAATCCCGCCGACCAGCGGCATCGTCCGACACGATTTCCAAATGTGAAAATCCAGGAGCGACCCCGCCGGGAATCTAACTCGGTTAGCCTAGGTGGGATACGAGTAGTATAACGACTACACCACCACGGCACCTTTAGCAGCTCGATATTAGGTCTTATTTTCAGGTGTCACCCGACAATAATCTCTGGAAAAAAAAAAAAAAGCCAAACTTCAAATTCTAATATTGTGGGGATCCGCCATTTAATAATGTCATATGTCTGGAGGAAGACTATGAAGTGTTGATGGACGCCGTTTGACCCTAATTAAAATACGAAATTAAATATTATTACGTGAAATTATTTTCGCATATTTAGTCGTAATTACAAATTTGGTAGTTGCGGTATAAATACCAAACGGTTCAATATAGAAACTACCTTACACTGAAGCAGACCCGAGGACTGTATTTTCGTAATTGTCCGACTCAATACTCCTCGGCTTCCTTAAAGGTTCTACTTTCATCATTGCACTGGAAACAAGATAAGTGCCACATTCCTTTCTGTTGACCAGCAATGGGGACACAGGCGATATTTTAGTGTTCGCCAGCGTTGACGGAACAGCATCAGCAACCATAAAATATTTATACACATCAACGATTTTTATAATTTCGTAACACCGGACAACGATATTTACCAGATAAAAAAAGAAGTTCTCAACTGTAATTTGAAATGTTAAAATCTGGTTTCGCTTTTTGTTCAAAAACTTAATTGTACACATAGAGGAGAAGGTCCAAATATGGGTCACCTTTTTGTTGACGTCTTATTGAAAATGGGTTGCAACATTTGGAGGTTATAATGCATGCACTTACACACGAAACATGTTTACTTTAAGATTTACGTGTAAAAATATCTTATAAAGTAACCATATTTTATCCACATAGCATCTTATAAAAATATGCAAAATCATCTACTCTGAAACACGGGTTAAAATATCGGCTAAACATAAAAGGCCCTTAATAAACTAAGGAAACTTGTTCAACATAAGGATAATAAAGTCTAATCATCACATAGACCTTGAATGAAACACAGTTAATGAGGCGATGCAATAAAATCATGTCAAAAAAGGGTTCATAATTGCTAGAAGCGACAGAAATCAACCCCATAGGACTAAAGTAAAAATTTCTCTTCACAAAATTATGTCACCTTGAAAGATAGCTTAATACGTCAATGAATCTGCCTTAATTAGCTAATTAAAACAACAGAATACAAGGATAAAAAGTCGTATCCTCCCAAACTCCCAACAATGAAAAAAAGAAAACAAGCAACTAGCCTACAACAGTATAATTCTTCAAACGTCTCACTAGTCTACTTGCAAAATTCACATTTTTTTTTTCATATCTTTTTCAGCGCCTGCGCAATAGTCGTGTGCCCACATTGAGCACATAAAACACATAACCCATACCCTTATCGTCACAGAATCTACCCTCGCAAAAAATGCAGGTAGCCACCTCATCATTAGGCGTTTTCTTCCGAACAGGTCACTGTCACTATCATTCACTATGGGTTCTTCTGAATCTGATAGGTCTATAGACCTATGCCTCTGCCGCTTGGGTTTTCTTTCTTCTTGCTTCTTTTGTTTCGCTGGGGATGCTCCTCATTGCTGGTATTTTTGCTTTTTATTTGACGTCTAAACTCTTCTTGCTCTTCTCTTTTGGAGCCTTGGATCTTTCCAATAACTTAACAAATGCACTTTTGTACGGGCTTGCAGTTATTCTACAGGAACCTGTAGCCTTGCGACCCCGATTATATCTGGATTTCTNAATGCACTTTTGTACGGGCTTGCAGTTATTCTACAGGAACCTGTAGCCTTGCGACCCCGATTATATCTGGATTTCTTTCTTATGTCAGGTACTGGTGAAATAATGAAAGGGTTCACTTGTCTTGAGGTTCCAAGAAGTGGCTACCGATTTGGCGTAGAAAACTAATTTGAATTTCCTGCAATCTCTTCTTGATTTTCTGAAGGTAGGAGCTGCCGGAAGTGGTTCAGTGTGGTGCTGGCTATGGCCATTTGAAGGCGCACTGCTGTAGATTCCGGTAAGGGATCAACAGAAGTTCTAAGTATTGTTTTTATAGAATTGCATGTTTTCTCCGCTTCAGCTGTTCAGTGGAAATATTCCTGTATTCTAAAGCCGCGCACAGCTATCTCCCCAGTCTGTACCCTCAAGAAGGCTCGCCCAAATAGCTCCATCATATCGTAAGGAGTAAGAGGTGTCCGAGAGTGACGAATCCACATCCTTACCTCCTCACTGTAGTAACTCTTTAAAGAACCCATGAACATCTTGTCGAGGGGCTGTAACTTACGTGTTAAGTGAGGTGGCAGTGAAGTAATGGTCACGTNTGTTAAGTGAGGTGGCAGTGAAGTAATGGTCACGTGATTATCTCGGGCCATGTCAATTATGTCTAGATTCCGAACGTGACTGTAATGCCCATCTAAAATCAACAAAACTGGTGAGTCTTTGTTTGGTTTTACTTCCTCAACAAAATACTCGAACCACTTTGTAAAGATGTTAGCTTGTACCCATCCAGTTGGATGAGCAAAGCCAATCGAACCCGGTGGACTGTTTTTCATTAGTTGATTAGAAATATTTGTTCTTAGAAATATAACTGCAGGATGTGCAAAGTGTCCACTGGCACTCATAAAGGCAATGGTGGTGATTGTTGCTCCTCTTTCAGCTGAAGTTAATGCGGCTATCTGTCNTGTCCACTGGCACTCATAAAGGCAATGGTGGTGATTGTTGCTCCTCTTTCAGCTGAAGTTAATGCGGCTATCTGTATTTTCCCACCCTTGCAACAACATCTGCTACTTTACTTTGGACGATGGTGAGCTCAGTCTCGTCCACGTTATACACTCTCTCGGCTGGGTACTAATGTTCTTCATAGGCGCCTTATATAATCTCGAAAAACGTTTGTACATTTTCTTTATTGAAGCCTAATGCACGTGAAAATTACGTACCACGTGGTTTGTGGAGGAACAGAACGTCCTATAGCGTTCGAGGAAAAGATTTACCCAAGATCTTCCAGTTTTTGTTGACTTGAACGGGTGTTGTAAAACATTTTCTGTTGCTAGTTGATAAGCCATCCACCGCAAGTCACCCCTAGTGCACCCAAAAATTTTTGCTTCATAGCAAGTATATACCTAACGAGCTCGTCTCCTAAAATGGTTTTTCTTCATAGTTTGGTTGCCGCCGCTTGGGATGGAGAAAGAGATTCCTTCTTACTCAAAGTTTGTAATGTTGTGTGGGGTACATTAAACATTTTTCATGCTTTCTTTGTTCCCATCTTCTTTTCCCTAACCACTTAAATTGCCTCTTCCATATAAGATTTATTTCACAACTTCCTTTTCTTTTTAGATACATACTTCGGTTTCCTTCTACCCATCCTGAAACATACCTGACCATCTTAAGTATTGCGTGTAAATTGTACAAACATATGGTCCAAATACGGACTAGTAGTCCATACTTATCGCACATACTATAGCCCATATTTGGAGCACCTAGAGTGTTGCATGTTAGAAAGATTTGGTGGTTATAATGACCAACACGATGCACTGTCAAACTGACAAACTACTACGTATATTGAAAGCCCAATCCATAAACAACGAGATGCATATCACCAAATACCTGAAAGATAAACACATTTGCTATAAAAATATAATGAACAAATATCTGTTTAAACATTCAAAGTGGCAGAAAACAACAAAGATGGCATCACACACAACACAGCGCGAATACTCGCTCCCGGCTCACTGGTGTGGCAATACGTGTCCTTCTACAAGACATTCACAGAGTTCCCACTAGGTAGCAGCACCATGCACAGCTAGAAACTCGCTAGCCTGTATTTGTACCATAGCTTATATTTGAACCTTCTCCTCTATTTATTTTTGTAATAACGTAATTTTTGTTTTAAAGTTATTTGACGTAAGCTGCTCTAGTCACGTTCACGTAATGCTAGCAGTGATTTATGAAAAGTACCTATAAGTAATTAATGTCTTGTATGAAAAGCGAAGTGTTGGAAATTAGCAGTACTACGTCTCTAACAAGTCCGTAGTGTATCTTTCTCGACTATGGATAGTAGTCAACAGATGCGCAGCAATGCTAACTTTTGCATAGGCCAGAAGGATATGGAACAGGCAGAAAGTATAAATTGGAGGGTTTAAGTGTTGGATCAAATGCGAGCCATATACATTTTCAGAAGGCGGCGCAGATGCAGTGGAAAGGAACTCGTTAAAACATGAAAGAAAAGGAAGTGGTGCAGACAGTGGCGTCCGAACCTGTATCATGTTAGGTTAACGATAGGGTGGGGTGCAAGGAAATGTAGAGAGTTAGGCACTCCTAGTATTGGCTAAAGCGTTCCTTCCCAAAATTTAGTTTTAGAAACAATTACGTAGGTGCGCGCGCACACACAATGCTTCATATCAGCACATTTTGCTAAAAAAAAAAAATCTTATACCAGTACAAAAATACCGTATAACTTTATTTAGTTACCTCCGACATAAGTAGGCCATATGTTAAAGTTGAAAACCTATAGTTACCTTATGTAAAGATTTTCGTGCCCTTCAGTGAGATTTTAGGAGGGTCAAATACATCCCTCGGCCACACCCCCTTCCCCCACCCCTTCATTTTTCTTAACATTTTCCCGTCACCNAGTTTTAGAAACAATTACGTAGGTGCGCGCGCACACACAATGCTTCATATCAGCACATTTTGCTAAAAAAAAAAAATCTTATACCAGTACAAAAATACCGTATAACTTTATTTAGTTACCTCCGACATAAGTAGGCCATATGTTAAAGTTGAAAACCTATAGTTACCTTATGTAAAGATTTTCGTGCCCTTCAGTGAGATTGTAGGAGGGTCAAATACATCCCTCGGCCACACCCCCTTCCCCCACCCCTTCATTTTTCTTAACATTTTCCCGTCACCTATGAAAAAAGGCGAATGTTTATCCCGGTGGTACGGCTGTGCGAATTGGTGATATATAAATCACGAAACAATATTTGTGAAATATTGCGATATGGTTAAAAAGTGTAGAGCAATTAGCGATATGCCTTGNCTATGAAAAAAGGCGAATGTTTATCCCGGTGGTACGGCTGTGCGAATTGGTGATATATAAATCACGAAACAATATTTGTGAAATATTGCGATATGGTTAAAAAGTGTAGAGCAATTAGCGATATGCCTTGTTAGCGATTTGCAATTTTCCAGTATCGCGATATTTGAAACTTTTTCAGTACTTCTGTTTTTGCGATATTAAAAAAATTAGTTATTTTTATTTCAAAATCTGACAATGGTAATGACACTGTGGCACGTTTAATATTTAGTGATCATTGTAACCAAGCGAAAANTTTATTTCAAAATCTGACAATGGTAATGACACTGTGGCACGTTTAATATT
Organism: Clitarchus hookeri; assembly: GCA_002778355.1. NCBI lineage: Eukaryota > Metazoa > Arthropoda > Insecta > Phasmatodea > Phasmatidae > Clitarchus > Clitarchus hookeri. Next base: position 82,679 of record NQII01002034.1, read on the forward strand.
TAGTGATCATTGTAACCAAGCGAAAACCAATACACATATTAGGATTTCGATAGTTGAAATGTTAGCATGAACAGTTTTTGCGATGGTGATATGACCGANTTATTTCAAAATCTGACAATGGTAATGACACTGTGGCACGTTTAATATTTAGTGATCATTGTAACCAAGCGAAAAACCAATACACATATTAGGATTTCGATAGTTGAAATGTTAGCATGAACAGTTTTTGCGATGGTGATATGACCGANAAAACCAATACACATATTAGGATTTCGATAGTTGAAATGTTAGCATGAACAGTTTTTGCGATGGTGATATGACCGATATTCGTAATGTCAACATTTGCTTTAATAATATAACCGATATTTGCAATGTCAATATAAACTACTCAAAATAAAATAGTTGTCATGACTTTGTATGGATGTATTTTATATATTCGGCATGACTCTACTGAAACTAACGATATACAAACTTCTCAAGGTTCCTAAAATAAAAAAATAATAAAAAAAATGGAGGAACGTTCCTTGTGCCTCTCATCGATAAATTAACGTAATGATGTGCAAAACAGAAATGGTTCTTGAACAAACGGAAAACAGAATGTGGTAATTGTGCACTCCTGTGGACTGTCAATAAGCTGTGTTGCCACCTCATAGAGCACCTATGGAATCATCTGAAAAGGCAAGTTAGAGGACGTCCAGGCCCTCCCCAATACTTGTCCAGCTAGAGAAAGCCCTACGAGAGGAGTAGCAACANAGGCAAGTTAGAGGACGTCCAGGCCCTCCCCAATACTTGTCCAGCTAGAGAAAGCCCTACGAGAGGAGTAGCAACGCATTCCACAAACACGTATCCGAAGACTGTTTAGGAACATGCCAAGACGCTGTGCTGCAGTGATGCAGTGAAGAGGTCGCAACACAGCGTATTGACAGTCCACAGGAGTGCACAATTACCACATTATGTTTTCCGTTTGTTCAAGAACCATTTCTGTGTTGTACATCATTACGTTAATGTATCGATGAGAGGCACAAGAAGTGTTCCTTTACAAATCTCGTATTGTTTTCAGTTTTCGGAAACCTTGAGAAGTTTGTATATCTTTAGTTTCAGCAGAGTTGTGCCGAATATATAAACTATAACCCATGCAAAGTCGTGACAAACTTTTTTATTTCGAGTAGTTTATTTGCGATACCGNTGCCGAATATATAAACTATAACCCATGCAAAGTCGTGACAAACTTTTTTATTTCGAGTAGTTTATTTGCGATACCGGTACGAGCGATATTTGTGATGTCGATATTTTCGATATCAGTATAGGCGATTGCGATAGCTACATCGCCAACGATATTCAATACTTTCTGTAATCGATGTATGACGACGATAACGATATGGTCGACGTTTATGGAAACGATGTCGGGAAGTGGATATCGCACAGCCATGCCCGGCAGTGGTGCTTGGAAAGGCCAGCTGCGGGGATGGCGCCGTGCGTGTGTGTCGGCTCCTGCCCGCCGTAACTCGTGTCGCTTAATGCTGCCGCCGCCGCAGCAGCAGCAGCAGCAAATAAAAGGCAACTAGAAGACGCTCGCACACTTCCTCCTGACTGCCAACTATTTTAACTATTCTATAAATGTCCTAACCTGGATGCGCTTCACATAAACTAACATAATGATACGCCTTATTTTTAGTTAACTGCTTACTTTTATTTAACCGTCGTGTATTCGTACATACTACAAGCAGCGCTCGGCGTACGGTGAAACTAATCTCCTGAAATCAGGCTTTGAAAAGTATCCTACTCAGTGCCTGCATATATTTTGACGTACTTAACATTAATGTTGGCAACGAACTAAAAAAAGTAATTTTATACCTGAACCTATTATTAAAAGATAAATATTTTAATGCGTGGGCCCTGCAATTGATTAAGTTTTGTTTTATTCATTTTATAGTGGCACTTTATTTAATCATACATTATAAGTTCACAGTGATATTTTTTTTTACAGATAGCAGAAGGATACACCCTAGAAAAACCAAGCAGGACTTTATAATGGTTTAACTGACCATCATTTAACTACAGCCTTATTTTCCAGGAATCTAGCAGACAGGTTTTTCTAACTGGGCGATGGTGAAGTGTTCCTTTATTTTTACTGTACATTATCTTCAGATTAATTCTTTACTTCAGTTACCAGACACATGTAACTATTGAAGTATTTAGGATTTGGGGAATCAGCGTTCCACGAGGCACTTTTTGGTTGGCTAATAATACAAAGCAGCAACNATTGAAGTATTTAGGATTTGGGGAATCAGCGTTCCACGAGGCACTTTTTGGTTGGCTAATAATACAAAGCAGCAAAACAGCGTCTGAATTATAATGCGTCGCTATGCTAGGGACAAAAGCCGCTTCTTTGGTACACAATGCTATGGACGCAGATTTACGGTAATTAATGCCAGCATTTTACAAAAGTTACGTTACACTTTATTGCGCACCAGCAAACTTTCCCTTTTGTGTTTGCAATATGACCAAACTGANATTGAAGTATTTAGGATTTGGGGAATCAGCGTTCCACGAGGCACTTTTTGGTTGGCTAATAATACAAAGCAGCAACACAGCGTCTGAATTATAATGCGTCGCTATGCTAGGGACAAAAGCGCTGAACCGCTTCTTTGGTACACGATGCTATGGACGCAGATTTACGGTAATTAATGCCAGCTTTTTACAAAAGTTACGTTACACTTTATTGCGCACCAGCAAACTTTCCCTTTTGTGTTTGCAATATGACCAAACTGANTTTTACAAAAGTTACGTTACACTTTATTGCGCACCAGCAAACTTTCCCTTTTGTGTTTGCAATATGACCAAACTGAAAACCGTGTTTCGAAAAATAAAACTGAGTGGAGAAGTTTCGGTGGCACTTAACATCGAAGTCTTGAGAGCCGATGAGGGTGAAGCGACGTGAGTATGGAGCAGCGCCGTAACGCAAGAACGGGGGAAACGGGATAACCCCGAGAGAACCCGCCGGCACGATACCCACTTGCAAAAATCCAGGAGCGACCCCGCGGTCGCCTTGGTGTGATGGTGTGACTTAGGGACACCAAGCAGATTAAGTGGCAACTGATCTGCTTTCTTTACAAATGCAGAGTCCCGAGACCCTGTAAATCATTCGTAGGTGCGATGTTCTCAAGGCGAGTTGCCGGTAGAGTATCCTCAGTAGCATCTTCCACAAGAGTTTCTACCTGATCTGTTGTTTCTGCAGGTACAAAGTTACAGCTTAGGAAAGCATCAGGTTTATATGGGCAGATTCCACACTTCCGAAAACCATTTATGATATTCACAGGTGTACACGCTCTTAAAATTGCATCACCAAATGGTTTGCTTATCTGATATAGGATGGATGACAACTCGACCCGGATGATTGTTCAACCATTTTTGAAGGGCTGCATTGTAGTATCCACTCAGTGGAAACATCACTGCCACGTCAAGGGGTTGGAGATTGTGCGTACAATTAGGTGGTAAGTAAAGGATTGTGACAACATTTCCTTGCTTGCTCTATGTCGTCCAAGTTATTTGTGCGACTCAAGTGACCATCCAGTATCAGAATAACGGGATCGTCTTTCGTTGGCCTGACATGGTGAACGAAATGGTCAAACCAAGACGTAAACATATCAAGATTCATCCACCCAGAGCTATTACATGCAAATACTGAACCTGGAGGAGCTCCATCAGCCCGCTCTGCCTTAATTCGTTGACGGGGGAATATAGTAATGGGGGGAATATGACAACCACTAGCAGACACACGCATAACTGCTGTACATGAATCGCCTCTCTCGGCAGAAACTACTCAACCAACTTGCCTCCTCCCTCTCTGGGCTAGCACTGCAGAATTTCTACTTGGAACAGTTCCAATACAAGTTTCATCGACATTGAAAATGCGATGTGGTGGAAAAGGTCTATCTGAGTTGACGTCCTCAAAAAGTCTATACAAACTGTCAACAACTGGCCGGTTGCAAGCACGTACCCTTGCAGCAGATGTGGATTCAAGGACCCTTAACTATATTTCTGGATGACGATGTTGGAAACCAAGTAACCAATCTTCTCCTGCAAGTCTCTCTTCGTGGGTGAAAGGGTGGGAAATTCCATTCCTCTCTGCCAACTGAGATGCTAGCTTACGAACATCATGAGAAGTCAGACCTTACATTCTCGTTTCCAAATGAAGTATGTGATTCATAAGCTCTTGTTCTTGTTCTTCGTTAAACACTTGTCCAAACCTACCTAACAATTTTCGTTTGATGTTGCATGAAGATTTTTACCTGTAATTCGGCGCTTATGTGGCATTCTGTGGACGCCAAATCTCTTGCTTGCTGTCTTTACAGCCATGCCATTTTGTACAGCTCGTAGAGCATTGGACATGTTTTTAATTCCCCAGCTTTGGCGAGTAGTCTTGCGTCTGTAGTTACGCACCATGTTTCAAGCATGAAAGTGTAAATCAAGAAAAACAATATTTTATTCATAAAATACTCTTTATCTTATAAGCCTATGCTTACAAAGATAGAATTTTAAGATAGACGTAATTTTAAGAGACAATAGGCAATGTACTAAAATGGCAGTGGTTTGTTTTCTGAAATTCGAGGCAATTATTTATAGTCTAGTGCTAGAATGTCGTTGTTAAGCTTATTAGTCTTCTGCTTTGTCCACTTTAATTGCAGATTCAAAACAGCTCATAATAAAAAAAAATTATTATTCCCGAAAACAAAATAAAAATTCCAGTCTTATTCTGCTACATTCAAATCAAGGAGTCTTATATATATATATATAATTTAAATAATTAAATTGTGTTTTATTTTATTTACTCATTTGCATTATCCTATATCTAAAAGGTGCTTTCCGATAGTAGCTATAAGTTTACTTATTATCGGAAAATAATATGAACAAAAAGAGATTTCAAACTACATTTTTTTTTACCAACCCACTCTAAAACTAAGTGTTATGTGTGCCCGCGGTAGGGACGGGGGATTATTGCGTCTTAGGGCAAAGCCCCATACGCCTACAAGGAAGGGAAATCATGCAAGGAGACATGCATCGCGGCAGCGAGGGATTGGGCTGCCATGGCCACAATTCGGCCATGAAAACCTCCCTAAGTGTACTTATAGCTAAAGTACTATACTAAGAAGAGGAAGGGAGAAACCGGCATAGGCACCATAAAAGCCCTTTCGACAGGAAATAATTAAAAAATTGTTGCATGCATTATAAGAATTATCAGAAAATGCTACAGGAGACAGATGGGTGGAAACCATGCTCTTTATTAGTAGGTAGAGAAAATACTAGTAGAGAGGGGGCGGGTGTTTCAAACTACTTTAAGACTTCAGGTATTTATACTCGGTTATCTCGTAACTGATATGTTTCGTCGCCAAACAGACATGTAGATAACAAATAGCAAAATACAAGTAACCTTATTTCATGTCAGGGACAAAATAATAACTGCGGGGTAAAACGATCCCTCTGGGTGATTTTTTTGCTCCAAGTACGACATTTTGTTTAACAACAAGCCCTAGTTACACTCGTCAACGATTGATCCATTAATACATTACCTATAGAATCTCATTTATCTGTTTGTTTCGGCAATAAATCTCAATATAAAAGTAAATCAGATGTCTAAACAAAAATAAATACTAAAATGTGTGCTTACCTTACATTAGACCACAAAAAAAAAAAGATTTTTCCTTCGTATATTAGCGTGTTCAGCATGCCACACACGAGACTTCCCACAATAGTGCTTCCTTACAAGAGGCAAGTGGTGTGTATGCACGCCACTAGATAGTAGCACTTACTGTTTTTTTTAACCAGGGGTGATCGTTTTGCCCCGGGGGCTCATTTTGCCCTGGTCTCCCTAAATTGTTTATAGGCATAGGCTTGTATGGGTGAGGGGGGGGGGGTTAACACCCCAACCCTATCCCTTCGCTGCGCTCCTAGCTGTAATATGTATCACTTCATTATTGGCGGGCTGTTAGCTAATCAAATACCCTTTCATTTGTAACACGATGTACAATCGATTTTATTCATTCGAGCATTTATGCAAATGGAAATTACTCATGAGATTGGGTTTCCTTGTAGGATACTGGTAAAAACCAAGTGTAACATTATGCACGTGCGAGTTTTTTTTAAGGGCAGAGATATTTTCATGCAAACATTTCCTTAGTTACAGCTGATCATAAACCTTAAAAGTATTATCAAGTAACATGCCATCAGGGGAAGAACGTAAGTAACTCAAATTGGTTCACGGTTAAATGAGTCCTTCCTGACGCCCTCCTTGGCTTCTACTTTCTGACATTTTATTTATTCTTCTACCTTACATAAAAATTAACACTGTCCTGGACCTCATTCACAGTAAGCGGTATTCGTCCACTAATCAAGAATTACACTAAAATGGAAAAAATAAAAATTTTAAAAATTTATATCATAATAATTTTGAAAAATTTTCTTTTAATAAGACGTGAAAAATAAACAACTATTTTTTTATGTTTCACTGCCAATGTTTCTGTCTTTACCAAGTGGGTGTTCGCATTAAAATACGTGCAATTATTGGCATGGAACGTTTTCAAAGGTTGATATCTCTCCCTAACGACATTTTTTTTTTTTTCGGAAACAGTGTAAATGTGTGCCGTACGTAGGGGTAGGGCCGTGTTCCAACATTATACTGATTTGCTGCTTTTCTGCCGATTGCACTAACAAAAAAACCGAGGATAGGGTTTGAGGTCAGAACACAAGTATTTTATTCAAATTAAAGGTCGAGTGCTTTGAAAATTCCAATGTAAACAAACACATTCATAGGTGTTGACCAAGTGACTGAAAGGTGTATTGGCGATATGTTGAGGACATGCGCAGAAGAATCCAGTGTACGGGCGACACCTGCGGAAGCCGCGCGGAGCTGAGCGCGACCTTGCGGCACGGCAGCACGCGCGGACGTGGTTTCACGTAAGAGCACGCGTGCTAAAAATACTCGACCATTCAGCACACGCCTCGCTCCGGTGCCGCCCGCAGTTGACAGCGACGGCTCAAGCCGGCGTGCACTAGCTCGCCCGCTCATGCCTGGTTCACACGTAACGACGATCACGCCGCACAAAACAAAGACTAAACAACAGGTAGATCGCTTATTCGTCTTCTGCGCATGTACCCAACTTTGGCCTGGCCCACGGCCGTAGAAGAGGTCTGGACACTAGCTTGAAAAGGTGCCGCCCTTGTTGACCTTTTTAGTTCACGAACCCAACAACAGAGCGCTGCAGCCAAAGTAGTAGTGTGTGACATGGCAAGCGTAGGGAGGGGAATCACAATTTTTTCTTAAAGTGGGAGACTAACATTCATATCTCTATGGTGTTATCCCTGTACCAGCAACGCTAACAGCGCTAGTTTGACACGGCGCTTTTGCGGCCACTTCATGAACTAAATGCGTCACTAAGGACGTCAACTCGCTAACATTGTTAGATAGGCGAGTGTCCAGACCTGTCTTCTACGGCCGTAACCTGCCCCAAACCAACACAACTGTAAGCCACGTGGTTAACAATAATGAACGTGTTTTTTAATATCCCAATTTTCAAAAGACAAGCACTTTTATATGAATAAAATACTTTCACCAATTTGAATTAAATAAACTGCATTCCAAATTGGTTAGAGTAAGTATACATACATCTCAAAGCACTTTACTGAACAGTGTTCTAACCTCAAATCTAAGCTACTCCGTTTTCACTAGTCGTGTTGGCAGAAAAGCAGTTCAATGTTGGGACACGAATATTGGTTGTACGCAGCCAGCGAGATCGGTCTACCTCATCTTTAGTTTATGTAACAACAGCGAGAAAAACTAGAACAGCCAATCATAACCCGTGCTCGTTTTCCGCGAGAGTCAAGCCGAAAAGTTTAGCTCATGCCGAAATTTCTTCTTGCGGAAAGAGCAGACTTCGCTGATATTTGCCAGGAGTCAGTTGGTTTACATATTTTATACCACTAATTTCTTGGGTAACCAATTTTATTGATGTAATAGTATATAATAATTTAATGTATGTTTTTATAATAAAACGCGTGAACATAAACGTTAATTTCATTCAACACTTGTAATAAATTAACGCAGTTTGAAAATTAACCGATAGGTATCAGTAAACTATAAAATATTTTTTGGAAGTATAAAATAAAATCTAAAATCGCTTAGAAAAGATATTTACCGCACTGTAATTAATTAAAAAGTATGTAATAGAGACATGGCAGCGTCTAGTTTCCTGTCCATTATTTATTTTGGAACCTCGTTATTATAAATAACAAACAAAACAACGGGGCCGTAAACAGCCTGCAACCGAACAGAATAATGGTATCGCAGAAAAATCTTCTTATTGTCCATGCACAGTTACTCCACACTTTTCTGAAGCCCTGCAAAAGTTTTACTTCCAAGGTATTCCTCCACCTCTTGCAAACAGGGTTTAAAAAATCACACCAAATGGACAACGCACCGCATTCGTGCGCACTCACTGTAATAATATTTTGCATAAGAACTATTTCATACAAGGCATTACCAAGACACATATTTTCTCACGGTTTTTATTCATATTAATTATAAATGAAATATTGTAATTTATAGATAAGATATAAGAAAATTCTAATTCACGAAAGATAAGGTACTTTTACGTTAACACAGGTGTAAAACGTCTGTGATGCGTGGTATATTCAGGAAACAACCAAACCCGTCATACACGGGGCGGTTTTCCAAAGGTTTAATCCAGAAAGTGTGAAGAAATTGCGAATATACTATACACGTGAACAACCATAGGTTGTGCCAGCTCTGTATGTTCGGCGTTATCGGCTTGCGTGTGAATCCACCTTTACAGCTCCGCTGCAACCTCCAGCCTCAGAGCGGGAAAGAGAAACGAAAGAAACCTCACAGCAGTAAATCAAGGACCAGCGTCGCTGCTCCACAAACTCCAAATACCCCGTCATCTCGAGCCCCCGTTTTCACAATCAATATTATTAGTAGCGCTGGCCGAGCGAGCTAGACCGCTACATCTTGCACTTCCGCGGCTCTTCTTCGGCCTACCGACACGTGCTTGGAATTATTACTGCCGCTGGCGTCGACTTAGGGAACCCAATAAAAAAACTTGACTCCTACAACATCATAACGGACGGGCACATAAAAAAAACATTAACAGGCACAAACAACCTGTAATGAGAAAGACTGCCGAGATTTTTGTCTACATGTGCGAGTTAGTTTTATGTAATCGTTCGACGTTAAATCGAAACCAATGAACTTCAGTGACCCTACCCCATAACAATTTACGTTATGTAGGTGCCTAATATTATAGCCCCTTAAAATGTCCGCCTCACAATAGCTGTAACGCATTTTAAAAATGCTATTTTTATCTGCTACTGATGATAAGAGTAATAATTCCCAATGTTTTGACACACGTAATATTTAATTGCTTATTGTTGGTTTGTATGTGGCAGCTACCGTATTAATCGCTGTTCTTTAATGATTTTATTTCAAATGACAAGGATGTGTATACTCAGAATTTTATATATAATGATCATTATTATTCTTTTCGGAAGTCTTTCTGAATTGTTAAAAATGGGTTTATGGACGGAGGTCACGAGTTAAGAGCAATGTGTTATTTTGGTTGTCATGGTAACGAATGACGTGATGCGTAATAGGTGTTGCACCCCTCTCGTGATTGGAGCAAGTTATGAGAGTGATGCTTTAAGAAATTATGTAGTTGAATATGATTTTAGCCATCTTGTTTCTGCCAGGCAGAACGACGATCCAGTTGGTTTCGGCCTGGTAGGCATTTTATTTGATTTTATTAATTTTGCACTGAGTACGTGATATTCATACAGAATGCCCGATGGGGCGAAGACGTGTGTCAGTTGTATATAAGAAGTAAGTCTGCATGCGCTTCCTACGCAATTATTTATTTAAATTCCAGCTGGAACTACCACGTAGTGTTAACTGGGTACTGTGTTAACTGTAATATGGTGTATCACAAGCCCGAAGGCTGGGTTAGGGAAGATGCTGCAGAAGTCACGTCATTAAGGAGGATGCCTTGCGAGCCCAGCCTACGTGTTTTCTGCAAGATTCTGCTATTAAATAATATTTCACTTGAGTAATTTAAAGTTTTCGACCGCAGAGGCAACTTTGACATTTATTTGATTAATTTTCGGAAATTTATTTGAAGCGTCCAGAGACGCAATTTTGGGCACTAATTATTTGAGTTGCTCGATATTTGCCCACGGACCACTTCAAAGTTTCTCGTGTTTACCGGAGATAGTTTGAGAAGACACACTTTTTTAATTATTTTTATTTTTCAAGATTTAAGAAACTTTACCAGTAATAATTTCATTGGAATTTAAAAGAGATAAGTGCCATCACGAGAGAGGCTAAATTTACTGTAAGGCCACACAAATGCAAGCTAAATTTAAAGTTTGCAGTGTTTGCATAATGGTTTTAGCACAGACAATTTCCTCTTTAATATACTGGTTTCAGCATTAAGTATTTTCATTTAAATTAAATTTTACATATTGTATTTTCCCGAAGTCTCTGTGGATATTTTTATTTCTCTAGCTTGCTGTAGATTTGTTCTGAATTCTTCCCAGTGTTCATGTTTGCAGTCAACTGGAACCATCTACGACTTTTGTTCTTGAGACGCATACTCATGGTAAAGCCTGTGTAAGTGGTTTTACTTTGCTGCAAAATAATTCTGTCCTGTTGAGCCGGGCGTATACAAACTCCGGGTAAGAACTCGGTGTTCGGTATTGGAAAGCAAACTGGTCCAACCCAATCCTTCATAATATATTGTACTCTGTACACTCACACCACAACATGTTAAGTGTTAAGCAGTACTTAAGTTACGCAGCTGTTATTCACTTCTGAGGAACAGTAACAAGAGTGCGAATGTAATGAGTGAATTTAACTGTCCCATTGCTTGCTTAAAATCCACATTTAGTGCTTCTTCGTATCCTTCCGCAAACATTACTATGGACACAATCACTAATCATGCATCAATCAAGTGTAGCTGTAAAACTACCAAGTACGCAAATATGTTAAATGCTTTTCACGATAAAGTAAGAACTTTTGAAATCAGCCATAAAAAAACACTGCCCATAACTACAGTACACACAGGCATGCACTCTCTCAGTTAAGTTGGCAGTGAATTAAAACATAATAGTTATAATATCTGACGCACTGAGAGTGCAATATGTAAATTTAAAGGCAGTGAAGTCAATTTTTTTATTTTTTTTATACACATAAGATCAAGTATTTGCATATTATTAACACATATACTTTTTCCTAAAAATTCTATGGTTACCACTTCGACGACACATGAATAAAGTGAGATGGCCAATGGCAATGTTAATCATACGTATAGCGAAAGGGTACAAAATGAGAGAAAAATACATCCTAAGCAGGGCTATCAAACCGCGAATAGCCAATACAAATATGTAATGTATTACTCTTAAGAACATAAAACAAAACACAAATTAATTTGAACATTGCATTTCTAACGTAACAGTAAGGCACGGAACCTCTCATTGCATTGCTGCCAACTTCACTGAAAGCATTCCACTCAGGGCGCCCATTGAAATATATACATTTACATGCAAATACTTTTTACACTGCTTATTTCAAAACCGCTTGTATAACAGCGAACCAATGAACAAAGCACTGAACCTGAGTGCACGCTTTTCTTCGGGTCATTGCGAGACTTTCATGCGGTAATGCTACAATACAAATGGTAGTGTATCTGTATAAAAATTGACTGCAGCTATCTATATACGTTCGCATGTATTTAATTAATACTGAGATACGTCCGTCTGAAAAGGTCATTTATAATGTTGGAGTGCTGCGATATAATGTTTCTAACGTGCTTGATGTCGTGAAAGTATCACTCCTACTAACTATTTTCGTAGATTAATACATTGAAAGCACATTAAATGGTTTATTTAAAAAAAAACAGGTTTCAACACACTGCAATATGAGGTTCAGTCGCCAGATAGGCGGGCCCAAGTGCGTGCTAGCTGAAGCCATCCGTTGCTTTATACATGCAGTTCCTATAGTGGTTAAGCTGCCTGCTACGGCTTCTGAAATACCTGACGCTTTATTTCTTCATTATATCAGATCACTTCTTCCAAAGTTGTAACGATTCATCCATAGTTTTACTATGGAGAGGGCGAGTCTTATCTTGAAATATTTACAAAGCGGTTTATTAAGAGGGGTTGTCTACGGACCCTTCCCGATAAGTTCCTGTGTTGGGACGAGTGTGTCCAGAGATGTATTGATTTCTGAACGAAACATGTCGTCTACGTATAGTGGGTAGCGTTGTTACCTCCCACGTGACTCGTTTCCCGGCGCCGACTATTGGAATTTTCAAGTGATTGGTTAGGCGTCACTCACCGCTGTACTGCGTAAGACAACGACCAACCCCCGGAGAATCATCTGACGGGGAAGGGAACAGAGTGTTCGACTTGGAGGATAGACCTTACATCCCAGCCAGCAGGATAAAAGGACAGGATGTTGTTGAGGTTGAGAGGCGATGAAAGGATAGGGGAGGGGGAGCACTCCGCGAAAACCCATTGGCCATCAGAAGCGTCCGCTACATTTTCCGCATTCTCTCTGCCGAGAATCGAACAGGACTGTCGAGCGGAAGACATACAAGCTATTATTATTTGTTATATAAGCTTATCACGGTAAACTGAGCACTTCTGGAAGCCCTGCTTGAGATCTACTTGTATGCACGTTGCGTGTTTTTCCACGATATGTAAAATTAACATTGCCATGAGCCTCATCGCGTTATTTATTCGTCAGAGAAGTGAAATAGTGAAACTATTAGAAAAGTAAATGTTTTATAAATATGCTCATTTTTACACTCATATGCATGAAAAAACACAAAGCAAAAGATATAATTTCTGTATTCACAGATTTTTATCTAGAACATTTAATCCAACGTTAAGACATTGAACCACTTCCTCTCCGTCGTTGCCAACTTTACTGGGCGCTTGCCCGCGAGTGTGCCTGTTAAAACATACGCAGGTAGGAGCAGTGACATTTTCCTAAGGTTGATTTCAAAAGTGCTCACATTACCGTGAACCATCATACATTTATACGTTCGTATAAATGTTATATTTCGTTGGGCGCGGCTTCTCTAGTATGAAATTGAAGTGGCCACACGAATATCGACCACTAGAGTAGCGCTGCGTAACGCGACGCGTGGCTGTCGTCAGCGGCGCCGAAGTAGGCCACGAGAAGTGCAGGAATGTAGCGTGTTCGCTTACGCGGCCCCGGGCCCACTTCTTGCAGCGGGCGTGGATCACNCAACACCGGCTGCTATTTACCCAACAAACTGTATAAACCTCGGCGTACCACTACTACCTGTTTCACAAACATGTCAGCTGGCAATGCGCGCTGTTTACATCACAATCCCGCCGCTCCGCGCCGCCGCGACAAAACAGTATTTAGTGGCGGTGCGCTCTCCGCGCTGCGTATTATGACCGCCTTGTCTGTAAACAAACATTGCTCAACTGCCGTGTCATCCTCTGCCTCCTGATCGCCCCTCTCCGCCTCCCCACCGCGACCTACTGCTCTTCGCTCACGTAACTTGTTACGCTTCAGCCCTTATCCCTTAACGATTTAATGCTGCTTCTTTAAACTAGCGATTATTTACTCGCAGATGCCTCGACGTCGACTAAACTCCACTGAAATCATTTTCACGGACATCAATGGTGTTATCGTGATCAGTCTTTCTTTGCATAACCATGCTAGGCAAAAACTAACATCTTAACTAAAACGTCGAAACAGACATTTCATAATAATTTTGAGTGAGACAACTTCGGGCTGCGGTTAATATCTGAAGTCTTTACCGAAAATGAAAGAATAAAGGGAGAAGCGAGGTGAATAAGGAAACGCGACGCAATGGCAAAGGTGACAAACACATCGGACATCGGTAGCGTCGGCTGTGTTCCACGTAAGGTATCCAGTAGGAAATCGAACCCGGTTCATCGTGGCGGAAGGCGAGTTGTTGCGATGTTGATGACTTACGAAACGTGGTTCATGTCTCAACAACGTGTTACAAGTGCAATGTTCAAAGTGGTAGTCACTCAGTTTAGAGTATTTCGATTTATCCACATTATAACAACGGGCTTGAAAATCAGACATTTGAGGCTAGTGCACAAGAAAGTTCAGTTTGCAAAACACAGTCAAATGATTTAGAGAAAAAATTTTAGTGGGAAAATTTGCAGACAAATTTACTGGCTCGTCACTTTTGTACTAATTACAACGTACCAAAAATGTATTATTCTTTATGTGGTACATTTTTTTAATGACTACTGAGGTGTACGGCTGAACTTAAGGCATCGTCTTGCATACGTGGTGAAGTAATTGAAAAAAAAAAAACATAGTTTGTATGCTTGTCAGCAGTTTGCGATGGTTAAATTCCCTATAGGCTGTTCAAGATAAAGCGAGCAACTTCTGAGGCCTTAGTTACTTCTTCCTTTCGATCATTTTTTATCTTTTAACCACCTTTTTAAATAAATATTACAGTGCAAGTAATAAACACAGAGTGTAAACTACACCTCACTAGGAAGTTAACGTCTAAGGCTAAAATAAAATATATTTATTGACTATTATTCCAAATGAAAGGGCTTTCAAAAGTGCTCACTTTACCGTGAATGGCCTATAGGACGATGAACTAGTAGGTACGATTATACATTTCAAGAACTGAGTACCTTTACGTTTGCTTCGTTACCGAACAGTAAACAACAGTCAACGAACTCTTCCCTAATGTATTTGGGTTCGGCAATATCTCTACAACTAGACACGTGCGCTGTGGGGCGATTCCCATTATTTTCTCTTATCTGGAGGTTAGTTACGTGCGCATCGCTAGCCGGGCGCAGCAGAGTTATCGATATTATGATAGACAGGTGACTACTACACTAAGTGCAATGGCAATTTTCACTCCGATTATTGTTTACACTACGTAAGGCCGGGACTAGGATGACTTCACATTACACGTAATACGCATCACGCTACATTTTCACGTGTACGTAAAACGTGGTCATTTTGAGTGGTATATTTTGGTAAGCACGTAACCTTTGTGTACTGAATAAAATGCCGTGGATAAGTATCGTTGCTTTTCATATTGAAAACTGTGAATATTCAAGTTACAGTGGCTCACATTAACATTAATATTCGGTCACCGATGATTATCGCAGTTTCATGGCCTTATGTTACATTAGAAATGAAGATAAACATTAAACATATTGCACAATAATTCATGTGTGCTTTAAATGAAATGCAATAGTAGCCAATAGCTGAAATGAGCACGGTAAATTAATAAAACACAATATTTTGTCCTCTCGTGCTTCATAAGTACGTCACTTTAATATTCGGCCAGTTGTGGTGGACGCGTGCACAGGCACGGTGCATATTGCGTTCGTACCTCGTATAATTCCCTGCGCGCTCTCTGCGCTGAGAGATTGTATTGGGTAGCTCTGTTAGCTACGTCAGTCAGGCAAATGGGACGTAGGGGCAAGAATACAACGTTTGAACAGCGGCAGCTGGTTATTTTTCACTATGCAAAGAAGAAATCTCAACGAGAAATTGCGGAGCACTTCAATCTGCCGAGGTCCACTGTCGGAGACATCATAAGAAGGTTTCAGAAGGAAGACATAATAGATTCGGTACCTCAAAAATGACAGCCAAAGAAACTAAGCGAGAGAGAAGAACGTCTAGTAATCAGGAAAATAAAGAAAGGTCCGAAAATTAGTGCTTGCAAACTTACAACGGAGGTACTCAATGAATGCGGAAAGAACGTCCATCCAGAAACCATACGACGAGTTATCAGAAGAGCAGGATATAATAGCAGGATATCTAGAAAGAAGCCTTTCATTAATGAGGCAAATAGAAGTAACGACTTACGTTCGCAAAATACCACGCTGACAAATATGAAAATTGGTGGAATCATGTTATTTTTGCTGATGAGACAAAATTTGATGTGTTTGGTTCAGATGGCAGGGTAACAGTATGGCGCAAGCCAAATCAGGAGCTAAAACCTGGGAACATACAACCTACTGTGAAACACAGTGGAGGTAGTATTATGATCTGGGGCTGTATATCTACAGCAGGTGCTGGAGAGGCTGTACGTGTCGATGGAACAATGAAAAAGGAAGACCATCTCAACACCCTGACAGCAAACCTACACAAGATGGATGATAATCAGGGCATTAGGAACACGTTTAAGTTTATGGCAAAGTTAATTTTGCATGTAGTAATAGGATTTAAAATGAGGTGAGAAGTAGATCCTAAGCAGGACTTGCAAAATTAATTATTCACGAACAGCTTACAGCATTACTATTGTTTAGGGTGCACGAGGGTGTTTACACAGTCGTGCTCGATGCCGACTTGTTGCACTGAGAGTTAGTTCTTCCCTAGCATTTTTTTCGCCACCTCTTAGACTAACCCTGAAGCCCTTGGCACCGTAAGCACAATTGCCAAATTACCACGCAAGAGATCGACTAGAGCAGTGTCGAAACATCAGAAGTCAATAGCGTTTTCCGCAGAATCTACGAACTCGCATAAACTTGGAATATTTCTCAGTCGCAGTTTTCGCAAAAATCCGCTTACTCACGCCACGAGTCTGTATTTCGAAGTACGGCGCATAAAAACCGTTGTAATCGAACTCTCCCGCCCACGTTTCCCGTCGTTAAAATGAATGTTACACGGGTTTTGACATCTGCTGGGAATCTGGTTGCGTAATCCGCATCGTCCACGGATCACCGCAGTGTTTCGTACAGTGAAAGGTTCAACTGTTCCGGGTCTGGCATCGAGTATTCAACAGTTAAACAACAAATACTGTCAATTCACGGTTATATCCAAATTTTTTGAAGCCCTGATAAAGTTCTACTTCCAGGATATTGCTCCGCCTCAGGCAAACAAAACTTAGCCAAGTTTAGAAAATGACACCAAAAGGACAACGCACCGCATTCGTGCGCACTCAGTGTAAACATGTTATGCATAAGAATTTTTTTCTTACTGGGCATTACCAACACACCTATTTTCTCTCTGTTTTATTTATATTCATTATAAATTAAATATCATAATGTATAGGTAAAATATAAGTCAAAGTTCAATTTAATAAAAAATAAGATGCTTTTATGTTAATAAAAGTATAAAACGTTGTGATACATGGCATATTTAGGTACCAACCAAACGCGTCATCCATGGGGTGACTTTTCAAAGGTTTGATTTTTAAAATGTGAAGATACCGCGACCATACTATATACGACGTGCGTAACATGCAAACCAATACGTTATGCGCACCGTATCGACTATACGACCTCTGTTCTCTGGAATATTTGTGAACTTCTAATTTCAATACCGAAAATAATGTATAAGTTCTAGACAGAATTTTGAAAAATTCATTTTATTATAATTATTGTACTTATTAAAAAATGTTAAAAAGAAAATGCAACTTTTAAATCTTTACTTGGCCTCAATTCGAATTCGATCTACATTGTTCTCTGCGAAATATTGTACTGTGCTTGGCTGAATTTCAGTTGTCTTCAGAACGCCATATCGCTATATTGTCACTTTAAGACAACCACTGAGCAACAACATAAAATAGAAAATATTGTATAATAAAAACCTCGCTACCAAATAGTGTTTGGAAAATTAGGACATTGCTCATGACCCCGCAGTGAGAAAAAGTTTCTAACAAAACAAGTTGTTTAAAAATTTTGCAGTATAGCCTAGTTTATTCGGATTAAATGTAATCGAACACCATCCGTGTTAATGTAAATACATACAATTTGAAATTTAAAAGGATAAAACAGACTGTCATGCAAAGTTTTGTTCTGTACACACATCAACTTGATCTTTTGTTTTCACTCAAACAAATTACAAAAACACTTCAGGCACATGAACACCGTTAATTCAATGTACAGTTTATAGTACCCCAGAACGGTTAAATCAAGTAAGACTAATATTAAATTGAAATTAATTATTATTTGGGCAATGCTCAGAAATTTGTTGGACAAATCACGGTGTCATAGCTATGGTTATTACAATGTCGTAAAAATATACTGTAACTGTCAATATGAATAAATCAGAAATTCAGGGCATCAAAAACCTGATAATCTAGGTCCTCCAGTAACTATATGTTTCAATTTTTAAAGTAAATGTATTGTTTGACACTACACTATTATTGGTTTGGGTTTTTTTTTTTTTTTTTTTTGCGAAATTACGTTTTAAAAGTTTAAGTAGTACAGTCTAGTTCTCAAGGCTTACCACTACATTCGGAACCTACTTCTAAGGTTATTATAGCAAGCTACACGATTCAAACGTTGGCATTATTTCCTTTAACTACAGAATTTCCTTAAGTTGAAAGTCGGCTATCAAAAATGTACATAGGGCATACAATTATAAATGCATGTGTAATATTCCATTGGTAGCGTTACACCCACAACTCCCAACGTGAACATCGTGCCAGAGTATTCCTGTGTGGAAATACATATGTTTCTGCAGTTGCAACACAACACTCGTGCTGTATAAGCACGAAGCATGTCAGCGATATCAGCTGCCAACTCGGCGTCATCACGTGCTCGCGTATGCGCCGTGGTTGCTGAGTAAGACGAGTTACTCATTAACTATTGAGTATAGTGATCGTACATTGCCGTCACTTACGTCAATTTTCCTATAAGTAGGCTTCGCAACTCACGGCATATCTTCGCTGATTTGACTGAACATTTTAAACTGAGTATGCCTCTGTGTTAACACAACCATGCAACTATTTTACAGGATCAGTGTACAATTATTTGACAGAATGACGACATTTACTTCGTACATGAAGACGCTGGTAAGACCAGAGAATAGCCCATTTTAATAGAGAATTCAAGTTTGAACCTACTGATTACTTGAAATACGCATGAGCCTTGAAATACTCATTAAGTTAGCACATAAAAAAGGTTAGTTTAAAAGTATGCCCACAGTCGACCGCTAAAATCGGTGGTGTGAAACAAAACTTAATTTATACGCTTTTGTTGCAACTGCTACTGTCGTTAAAATAGTGTCGACTCCGAGAAAACCCGTCTTACGTGTTTACAAGTGCTATAAAACCAACCATTAATTCAATTATATTGAGAAATTAATGTATATACACATCTAGTAAAATTGTAGAACATGGAGCCTGTCACTAGTACTATATTTATCGTTACATCAGTTACGTTTAGGTATTATGGATGCAAGAGTAATACGAGCAATGTATTCGCATATCCCTTATGTGTAATTTACATAGTTCAAAACGACATTTTTTTATTTTACTCTTGCAGAATATTTTATGTTTCTTTGCTAGCTATGTTTACAGAATAACATCAACCATGATTCGTTCCAAATAGGAATATAAAAACTTACAAAAAACACACGTACTTTAAAGTTCCCTTCACACTCGCCACAGCAAAAACGCGCAAGTCCGTTGTTCGATAGTAACACTCATGAGTATACCAACAAACGTGTTGATCTGTTTAGGATATTCCAAGTAGATAGGTTTGGTAGGTCTGGTTGCAACGGTGGGCGGTGATGGTGCCGTCCGCCATCTTGGATTTCGTTACAATAACATTTTTGGCTTTGGAAAATGAACCGTTTCGCCCCCAAAACTTNTAATCTCAAGTGCAGCCGACCCTATGAACTGACCATGCCAGCCGGCCTTACGAACTAACCACACCAACTGGACATACGAACCAACAACACCAGCCGATCAAGCGAACTTATCATACTGGTCAACCATACAAACTGGTCATGCCAGTAGTCCATAAGAACCAACCATACCATTCGACCATAAAAAACCAAAAATACCAAAAGGCATCCATTCGAACCGACCATACCAACCAACAATATGAATAGACCATAATACCAGCAATACGAACTCATCATACCATATGAATCAACCATATGAGCCAACCATACCAACCAACCAGGCCAACTACCCAGCAAGACCAACCATACAAACCGAACATATCAACCAACAATACGAACCAACCATACCAGCCGCCCATACGAAGCACGCGATGACAGCAGTGTCAACACACTGGACAAGGCATGCAAGGAACATGATGTCGCCTATTCTCAGCACAAGGATCTACACTGAACACCGGACTCAGAGAAAAAATATCTGCGAGGGCTTTTCAAGCTGATGAAGGCCAAGGTGAATATGGGCATGGGTGCAAAGAGCAAGAGGAATGTGTAAGTGAAATGAAAAACGACAAAGAGAAAAAATCATGCAAGACCAAGACAACATCAACAAGCAGGTGTTTGCCATTGCTTCCGTTTCCTGCTGGGTACAGTCTTACGGAAAAGCCAAGGCTGTTTTTTCCCCATGGTGATAACTTCCATGTTTGCATTGTACCTTTGGGCCTCGGACAATTGTTTCTGTTCATTCGATGCTGTGTTGACAGTTCGGATGATACCGCTGGTGGCTCCGATTAACCCATGCCCATCTTCATCTTGGCCTTCATCAGCTTTGAAATGCCCCACACAGATTTTTTTTTTCAGTGTTGGGTGTGCGCCATATTTCGCCAGTCCTCGGCGCGAGTAACTTGCCTCCCAGTTGTCGTGTTTGTAGGTTCTTGTGCTGGGAATAGGCGATGTTGTATTCCTTGCATGCCTCATCTAGCGCATTGATGCCACTGTCGCAGCATGTCGGATTTTTAGCCAGCTTTATATAGGAATGAGTATCATGAATGATATGTTGGTAATAAAGCATACCAACTATCCCACTTCCAGCTTTGATCTTACCTCTTAAAGACATTGCAGTGAACTGTACTAGAAACTTATAAATAAGCTGTTTTTGTACATTTTTGTGTCAGTATCATGGAGGCCATCAAGCAGGGTGTTCATATCCCCATACAAGTTAGCGAGGGAATGCAGAAACCTCACACGATACTCATCATGGTGAGCTGTAGCCCGGTACCATTAGGTATATCATTGTGGAACCGTCCAATTTCAGCTAGATGTGCGTTTTGCTGAGTTTTTCCGAGGGACCTTTTCGAGAGCATGTACATGTATTCGAAATCGCTCCAGAAACCGAAATACCAGCATCTATCGCTCGTACTGTAGGCTGTGGATGGTGTGGGTTATTTTCCATGTAATGATAACAAAGCTGTAATGCCGACAAGTGAGGCAATGTTTGATGTTCGTCTTCGATGGCATCGCATGCGAGAAGCAGAAGTGCACGCAGGAGTACTTTAGCATGGGGCTGCATGTGAACGTGTACTGTGTACCTTGGCCAGACTTATTTGCGCATACCCAACCAATTGCTTCGCGACAATGCAAATGAGTCGGTGTTGTTTCGCATGGATGATACATTTTTGCATTATGTATACGACGTCCATGTCAATACAGATATGGTGTTATCAGAGTTCAGGAATCTGTGTAGCTTGTGCTGGAAAGACAAGTATGGGCTTTCGTGATCGTAAAAGACTGGCCTTTATTTAATAACAGGTACGATGCGGCTTCGATCAGTTAGTTGTCGAACATCGAAAATGAGTTACAGCATATCGAAATTTGGGCAAAGTAGCTTCAAGCTGCATCTTGACAAAAACCAAGATGGAGGTTGTCTTATACCGAGATATGATGGAACTTCCAATGCCAGTAGAAGAATAACTCAAAACGCTGTTGAACCTGAAAGATCCGAGAATGCTGTTACTAAACATTTGGTTCTCGAAACTAATAACGGAGTTATCTCGGTACTGCGCATTATGCTGTCTGAACAGAACAAATTCTTTCTGATCTACTTTTCCGAGCTCAGGGCAAAGATGGAATGTGTGAAGACAGAGATCATTCGTGATTTGACAGCCATGTACAAGCAAATTGCGAGTGCTTAACAAAAATTACAGACATATTGAATTAGGTGTCTGCATAAAATCGATAGTTACTGAATGGGCTGAAATATTCCATACAGCATACATACACTATGTCTGTTTCCCGCCTCACCACGAAAATAGATGTTCAAAAACACAGAAGATACATATTCGATGTCTGTTGCGAATGCCTGGGCAGGATCGAAAATCGTTTGCCGTAGACTCTCAACTAAACATATAAAAGAGAGTGGCAGTAACCATTTTATTCGGTATGACGTCGAGCATTGCTAGCGACCTGTATCATGCATAGTCTGTTCGCTCGAAGCATTTTCCCTCCAAGAGAACTAAGACTTTCGAGTGACCTTATAAATGAAGAAATATTTTAGTCCATTACACATCTCGATGTACTCAGAGAGACCGACAAAGCATATGTAGTCGCGAAGACAGAAATCTTCGATACTGTTTACCCTACACAGAAGCGGAAATGAGACGATGTGCAAACGGATCGGGACAATGGATCAGATGTGGATTTGCTACACAAGAAAAATGTTCGGATTCGAGCCTTCGAACTCAATGGTCTGGTTTGCTGGTGATTACAATCGTACACATCTCGCAATAATAATGCAATATGCAAAATCGAATTACATTATTATGACCACCTGCTAGAAGTGCCATTTGCAGCACGTAGCCCATGACATATGGCTCGTGACATGATCTGGTGAAGCAGGTATAAAATACCGACCAACAAGCTGGCTGCACACAGTGCGCTTCCTGCTGTCATGGGTAAGGGAAGCGATTTAACCGAATTGCAAGAAGGGATGATCATCGGCTTTCGGGCCAAGAGGGGCAGCATTTTGGAAACAGCGACATTTGTGAGCTGATCACGTGCCTCTGTAGTAAAGGTGTATCATGAGTGGATGAATGGCATCATTGCCAATAACCATCGTGGAATTTGCGGAGCTCCACGCGCCATTGATATCCGAGGTGAACGTTGACTACGATGGTGTGTGAAGGCCAACCGACAGGCTATAGTGGAACAGCTCACTGTACAAATGTACCAGAGGGCATCCAGAAACGTGTCTACTGCAACAGTACAACGAACCCTTCTGCGAAAAGGCTCCGGAGTAGACAGAGGGTGACTGCACCCATGCTAACTTAGGCGCATCAACGAAAATGACTGGAATTTGCTTGGCAGTACGGCGACTGGACCATTGCTGATTAGCGATGGGTCGCCTTCTCCGATGAGTCATAGTTTCAGCTGCATAGAACTTATAGACGACCGTATGTCTGGCAAGAAACATTGGGGATCCGACACTCTGCATCCATTGCTGGACGAACACAAGGCGGTGGGGGCAGTGTTGTGGTCTGGGGAATGTTCGTGAAATTTTCTAGATCGCATTATCTGTGTAGTAGGCGCTCTTGATCTATTTGGTTATGAATCCATCCTCGGCGATCACGTTCACCCGTACATGATGATTGTCTTTCCTCGGGAGGATGGGAACTTCCAGCACGATAATGCACCTTGCCACATGGCTAGAAGGGGCCGCACGTGGCTGGAAGAGTACGATCAAAACTTCAAAGTTCTTCCGTGCCCCCCAAATAGCCTCGATCTTAATCCAATTTAACATCTGTGGGACCACCTCGATCATAGTTTTCACCGTCTGTCTCCTCCACCACGCACCCTTCAACAGTTGTGGGACGCACTGCAAACAGCATGGCTCCAGATACCCACGGAGACCTATCAGCATCTTACTGAATCACTGCCAGCACATCTAGCTGCTCTCCGTGCTGCAAAGGGCGGTTTAACTGGATACTAGCAGGTGGCCATTTTAATGTGATTCGACTGTGTACAGTGCATAAAAATTCGACAGTAGAAGTGTATTTATATTCATTTTATAATAGCGATTCAGGAGTAGGGGCCAGGAGTCATCTGCCATCGCGGTTGCCTGTTTCACTCCAAAAATCACTTCCGAAAGTAGTTATTTTGCCCAAAAATCACTTTTTTTCGCCAAACAAATTCCAAAACAAATGGAAAGATGAGGAATGCGGATTTGAAGCTCCTCGAAGGAAGAGCCGAAAAATCCTCAGTTGAGCAAGAGGAATCGAGACTCTTAGCAGAATGAGCCACTTAATACTCTGAGCAGGAGAGGAGGATTCGAGACTCTGAGGCAGGTCAAGCAGACTGAGGAGGATCAGTGGACCTGGACCACTCACCCACCCAACAACCATCCGTCACCTACCACGTCCACACCCTACTACCTCCACCCCTCCCTATTCCCACACCGAACTTCACCCTCACCTTCCCCCCACCCAGACAATTATTATAAAACATCGCAAAAATTTAAAAAAAAATTCTAAAAGATTGAGAAACATATAATGTTACCTCACGCTCACTACACCACCCTCACCTCACGCCCTCCCCGCCCCCCAACACTCTCAATCATACATATCTAGAAAAATCGCAAAAAAATTGAAAAATAATTTTTAAAAATTGATGAACATACAACATTAATCTTGCACTCATCCCATTTTCCTCACCTGCTCCCCACCGCCCTCTCATCAAAATCATAAAAAATCGAGGAACATATAATATTAAGCTCTTTCTCATCCCACACATAAAAAATCAAGGAAAATCGCAAAAACCGAAAGAAATTTATAAAAGTTTAGGAACATATTGCATCACTAACTCCGACACCCATGTTGGATGCCGATGGCCTTCATTAACCCCAATGACTTTGAAAACAAACAATTTAGATAAAATTGTAAAAATTCGAGAAAAATCATATTAATACATATTAAGTTACTGACTCCGACCCCCATATTGAATGTTGACCTTGAACTCTAAAAATTGAGAACAAATTGTAAAAATTCGAAGTAACATTAGTAAAAATTTACGAACATAATATGTTACTGACTACTACAATCACTCTATTGAATTATTGCGAGCATAAACTTAACCCAAATGACCTTTAATTCGGAACATCAAGAAAAAATCAAGAAAAATTACAAAAATATAAAAAACCATCGAGTAAAAAATTACATACCTGATACAAAAATCCAACTTGAATGTGTGTGACCCTAAAAGTTAGATTCTCATAAATATGACAGAGTACAGCCACTCCCTGGTACGACGATCAGCAGACGCCTGAACCCCCTCCTCTATATTTCATTTGCTATAGAGTCGATCAATCTTTCGACCCGCAAAGCTAATTAGTGACTTTATATATCACATATACCCCCCCCCCCNCATCTCGTTACTCCACCTTCCCCTCATTTTCTTACCATAGCTCAGCTCCCATCAACATTTACGCATGTCATCATCCATTCAAACAACATCAAGGTCTTGAGAGCCGATGAGTGTGAAGTGAGGTGAGTGTGAAGTGAGGTGAGTGTGAAACACCACCGGAATGCAAGGGCGGAGGAAACGGGATATCCCAGAGAAAGCCCGCCAACCAGCGGCATCGTCCGGCACGATTCCCACATGCGAAAATCCGGAAGCGACCCCGCCGGGAATCAAACCCGGTCCGTCTTGGTGGTAGGGAAGTGGTATAACCACTAAACCGCTGCGGATTTTCTTCACTTTCTCTAATTTAATTAAATAATCAGAATGGTATTCAATTTAAAGCTCTCCCGATCAATAGTCATTTAAATAGCAACTGTATAATCTAAAAGTTAATAAAACTCATCTTATACTGTTGTGCTCTACCGAATAGCTACGCCCCTAAATACTTTCAAGTACGAGCTACCAGAAAAGTTAGTTCGTAACAGTATGTAGATTAAAATGATGTTTTATTGCGCGTTTACGTATGGATATCATGGTTCGAATCCCTGTCAAGCTATGGATAAGGGTGACATTTAAATTATACTTTAGGACGGTACAATGCGCGAACCATCCTCCCCGAAAGGCCTCTCGGGATCGAAAGGGAGCACTAGAAAGAAATAATATTTAAAAAATACTCGTGAGTTTCTGCAGAGTAAGTAGGTCTACACGGCTCGGAACAATGTACAAAGTCACTGCATTTCTCCGAACAGAAATCTGACTACGCATGAAGTGGAACGACCGTTGTACAAACGACTTCCGTAAAAGTTAACTTTAGACTAATCGAGTCACCGCGGGTACTTGTGCCCTTGTTGACTTGGCGACACTGCGTCTAGCTGTAAAGCTGCCACTCACAGCCTGAGTCGAAGAACCCCGCATTATAAATACATACGGCGATCCGCGGTTTGACGAGCTGTCCGCGAGGGAAAAATAAATTATCACCTCAACTCTCCTTGTCCCGAACAATACGCCGATTTTACTCTGCGATTCGGTTCCGCTTCGGTTGTACTTTGCAGACACGAAACATTAACGTTCAGCTCAAAAAGTTTAACACCTTTCGATAGTTTCACATGTATAATGCACACCTAACGCACGTTGAAAACATATTTTTTTTTTTGCTCCAAGAATTGTTATTATTCCAGTGAGCTTTCAAACTTAAAGATGCACTTGTGTTAAATCAAGCACATGGAAAAAATGTAAAAATGCTTTCATGTGTTTGTTTTCTCACGCTCTTAGGCAGAGCGGTAATAAAACACTTTCTCAATTACTGCGCATTCTATGCATACCACGAACACGCTGGCTTTCCTTGGATGTAAAAAATCTGACGTCAAAACGTAATATTATTACACCGCAATGTCTATGAATGG
The DNA here is from genome assembly GCA_002778355.1 of Clitarchus hookeri. NCBI lineage: Eukaryota > Metazoa > Arthropoda > Insecta > Phasmatodea > Phasmatidae > Clitarchus > Clitarchus hookeri. The sequence continues at coordinate 109,220 of NQII01002034.1, forward strand.
TGCCACTAGACACGCCGAGGAAAATATATATATATATCTATATCTCTATATATCTCTAAATATATCTATATCTATATATATATCTATTTATATCCATCTATCTATATCCATCTATATCTATATATATATCTCTCTCTATCTATATCTATATATATATATCTATCTATATATATCTATCTATTTATATCCATCCATCCCTCCCTCCCCCCTCCCTCTCTCTATCTCTCTATCTCTCTTCTATTTATTTTTCTAACGTTCACATCCTGAAAAGTAAAAATGGCTCAAATGGGCGTCTTCACAGTCGTTATAGGTAAGAAATGTGCGGTGCAATACATACTGTACGAAGTAGTTATAAACGTGCAGCCAAGACTTTTATCATCATTATGACGTAAAAAAATTAAAACTTCACGGCTGAAAGTCTCGGAGAGGCAGGCTGGCGAAATACTGCAAGTGTCTTGCGCGTAGAGACGACGATGCGAGTAATGCGCAGACATGGGTCGCCAATTTTTTTAATCTGGCGAGCCCCCTAATCCCGCTATGCCAGCCTGAGCTCCTCCACAGTTATGTGAGCCCTCCGGCATTCGTGTTAGTAGCCAAGACGGTTGGAGAATGGGACGCGTCTTAGGGCAAGTCCTATACTCCCTAGGTCGGGTTTGATTATCAAAATCGGGCGCATGAATCACAGATGAACAGTGTTGCCTGGTGCCATGGCCGCAATTGTGGCCATGAACACACCCCGAAGGAAGAAGAAGGGTCTAGATGGAAGAGCACAGCAGAGCGGAGATGGCACTGGGAAAATCTGTGCGACAGTCGCGGAGGTTAAAAATGTACATTCCTTTAATTGGACTAGGGTGGGAGAAAGTAGGGAAGTTGTTAGTTTGCGAAGATAGACTTGTGTGAGTTTGGTGTAGGGTGATATGAAATGAGCAATGTCGGAGTTGAGTTGCTAACCAGGGTCACGGTGTGGGACTCTGGCGGCGGGAGACAGAATTTGAGCCTTCCGCCCGTTCCCTTAGCACTTCCGCGCTTCTAGGCCTCGGATACGCAAAATACGTCTTGGTAGACGCTTCATGTTCACTTTGAGATTATGTGTTATATCTAGTAGACGTAACGCCGTCGTAACAGTTAATATGTTCTTGCAATATGAAACCAGTACAGTGGCTCACATTAATATTCGGCAACCTATGATTATCGCAGTTTCATGGCCTTATGTTACATTAGTAATGAAGATAAACACAAATAATATTACACAATCATTCTTGTATGCTTTAAATGAAATATAGCGGTAGCCAATAACGGAAATGGGCAATGCAACTTAACAAGCAATATGCTTTTGTCATCCCATGCTGCATGAGTACGCCACTTTAATATTAGGCTATCATAATTCAAACACAAACACAATCCTCTTTGAAAACTAAGCACACAGTTTTTTAGTACCTGGTAGCATGGCCATTCTGTTTAATTACTTCTCGCAGGCGTTGTGGCATATTAGCAATTATATCCCTGGTACATTCGGAGCCAATCTTACTCCATCATTCCTTGAACCTTTTCTCTAATTCTTTTGTGGACCTAATTGTCGTAGTACGCAGTCTTCTTTTGAGTTCATCCCACAGATTTTCTATGGGATTTAGGTTGGGTGATTGAGGAGGTGTGTTAATGACTTTGGGACAGTTATACAAAAGCCAGCTCTTGACAATGTATTACTTGTTTTGGGTCATTATCGTGGTATAACTTAAACGTGTTCCTAAAGCCCAGATTATCATCCCTCTTGTGTAGGTTTGCTGTCAGGTTGTTGAGATGGTCTTCCTTTTTAATTGTTCCATCGACACGTACAGCCTTTCCAGCACCTGCTGTAGATATACAGCCCCAGTTCATAATACTACCTCCACTGTGTTTCACAGTAGGTTGTATGTTCCCAGGTTTTAGCTCCTCATTCGTCTTGCGCCATACTGTTACCTTACCATTTGAACTAAACACATTCAATTTCGTCTCATCAGCAAAAATAACATCATTCCACCAATTTTCATATTTGTCAGCGTGGTATTTTGCGAAAGTAAGTCATTACTTCTATTTGCCTCATTAATGAAAGGCTTATTTCTAGATACCCTGCTATTATATCCTGCTCTTCTGATAACTCGTCGTATGGTTTCTGGATGGACGTTCTTTCCGCATTTATTGAGTACCTCCGTTGTAAGTTTGCAAGCACTAATTTTCGGACCTTTCTTTATTTTCCTGATTACTAGAAGTTCTTCTCTCTCGCTTAGTTTCTTTGGCTGTCCTTTTTGAGGTACCGAATCTATTTTGTCTTCCTTCTGAAACCTTCTTACGATGTCTCCAACACTGCACCTTAGCAGATTCAATTGCTCCGCGATTTCTCGTTGAGGTTTCTTCTTTGCATGATGAAAAGTGACCAGCTGCCGCTGTTAAAACGTTGCATTCCTGCCCTACATCTAATTTTCCTGACTGACGCAGCCAACAGAGCCACGCAATACAACCTCTCAGTGCAGAGAGCTTGCAGGGAATGACACGAGGTACGAACGCAATGTGCATCATGCCTGTGCCACGCGTCCACCACACCTGGCCGAATATTAAAGTGACGTACTTATGAGGCACGAGAGGACAAAATATCGTGTTTCATTAACTTACCCTACTCATTTCAGTTATTGGCTACTATTGCATTTCATTTAAAGCACACAAGAATGATTGTGCAATATGTTTTATGTTTATCTTCATTTCTAATGTAACATAAGGCCATACAACTGTGATAATCATCGGTGGCCGAATATTAATATGAGCCACTGTATGTTAATATTAACACTATATTAGACGTCTTCTCCTACAGGAAAAATGTGTGGTTAGTTTGGCGCTCTTGTTTCCTTATCCTTATGACAGACCCCAGCTGTTGCCAGTGAAGTTGGGTATTTTTCAGTTGCTTCGTTGGCCGGTAGTACTAAACACTTGTTTTTAGCCTCGCGGTCACCACATTCTATCGCACGCTTTACTAATTATATTTCATTGCCATGAATAACAATTATTACAACCTCATGAAGCTTCGCCGGCATTCGTTGTCAGCGACTTCTGCAGCTGAAGTGCGTGTGATAGGATAATAATTTCAGGTCGGATGCTACACAGCTGGAGCTGCGCACACATTTGTTTCCCCTCCTCCCGGGCATCACACGTTTCCCTACTCAAGAAAGTGCCACCACGCCTGGCGCAGACAGTATTCTACACCCCACTTTTCCTGACACATCAATGTACGTGACAAACTTAACGTGGAGTTTGTGCTTACACAAATGCGCACTTTGAGAAACGCCATTATTCTCGTTAATCATATTCCACTACATTTCGTAGTGTACGTCACAGCTGCAACTGTACAAACATGTTGCGTTAATATCACCGTTGTACTTGCGTATATTGAAAGCTTTGAAATTTTGGTTCCACTACTTCATCGGTCAAGGTAGTATAAAACATGCTTGCGAATATACAGGTATAGTCTATTCACGGTTTCGTCACACTTTTTTAATCAAACCTTTGAAAAATCACCCCATGCATGAAGTGTTTCGCTGTGTCCTAAATACATATGTATGCCATGTATCACAAGCGTTTTATACTTCCGTTAACAAAAAAGTACCTCCTTTTGGGAAATTGAACTTTTCTTTACATTTTATTTATAAATTATATTTCATTTCTAGTTAATATGAATGAAAGCAGGCAAAATAAAGGTGTGTTGGCAATGTCTAGTAAGAAATAGTTCATATGCAAAATAATGTTAAACTCAGTGCATACAAATACGGTGCGCTGTCCCTATGATGTAATTTTCAAGACTTACATAGTTAGGCTTTGTTAGCATGAGGTGGAGGAATAACCTGAAAGTAGAACTTCAGCAGGGCTTCACAAAAGTTGGAGATAACCGTGAATGGACTAAGTTTTGCTTAATGCTCCGCGTGATGTGTGCTGCAAGTATGTCATTGTTCTGCAAATGCCGCGTGTCTGCACTACGGCGCGCCCTGCTTGGATTGGGTGTGGCCAGGACAGTCTAGGCTGCTTCCCTGGACTGCCGCAGTCACAGTTGTATACAATGTTCTCTTATTGCGAACTAAAGTAATGTTTCGTTGAAGCATATTCATAAGAGGCACGTGCAGCGGAACGCATTGTATCGTTGCGTGTCAAAACTTCCCACAAAGATACGCAGTGAGCTCTATAGCGCATGCGTTGGTCTTTTGCCGTCCCACAGAAGGGAGGTGCGTCTCAGTGTTTGGATGGGTAGCATGCCACTCTTCTTTAGTAATATGTTTTTGTTGATTATTTATTCGAATAGAGATAAGTAAAGAGGAGACAATTGACACCATAGAACTTCATNCAATATGTTTTTGCTGATTATTTATTCGAATGGAGATAAGTAAAGAGGAGACAATTGACTCCATAGAACTTCATAAAAAGAGAAGAGGTTTGGGACATTAGACAGCAGAAACCATTATTAAGGTTTGACATCTATAAATATAGGGTCTTCTTTCTTTTCTTTAGTCTGTAGTGCATTGAATGTCTGAGGCCGCTGCAAGAGTGAGTGAGTGAGTGAGTGAGTGAGTGAATGAGTGAGTGAATGAAGAGATTTGGGTGGCTTCATAACAGCGAGGTCTTGAGAGCCGATGAGGGCGAAGCGAGGTGAGTATGGAGCAGCGCCGAAATGCTAGGGCGAGAGAAACGGGAGATCCCCAAGAAAACCCGCTGACCACCGGCATCGTCCGGCACGATTCCTACATGCAAAAATCCGGGAGCGACCCCGCCGGGAATCGAGCACGGCTCACCTAGGTGGGAGGCGAGTAGTCTAACCAATACACCACCGCGGCCCCGCCACTGCAAGATTAGCGGCGCTCATGACTGTTGGTGAACTGACTCTGGTGTATCCAAGATCAACTGTTTTTTGATACGGATACGCAGTAAATGAATTATGACACCGACAAAGCGGAAATTCCCACTCCATCGCACCGTGTATTATCACTGGATTGTACTTGTTGCCAAGTTATGGTTGTCAGTAACAAGTGCGTACCCACCTGAATACCTACCGAATTGACTGCTCAATTTGAAAACTATAACAGAAAAGGGGCTCATTACGCTAGGGATTTGCGATGAAGCGAGAGAGAAAGGAGAAAAAATTGTAAGTGGGGTATGCATTTGTACCACTTAGTGTTACACCAGTCGCAATTTAAGGGCTCTGTCTACCGACTGACAGCTGCGAAATTTAAATAGGAAATCCCAAGATAAGTAAATTTCACCCCAATGCGTTAATTTTAAAGATCGGCGTTTCAAACAAAATGTATTCTTCGCGAATATTTTAGGGGAAAATCTCTACAAGCGTATATGTACTCTTTTGTAAAACATAAATTTTAAAAATGTCTTGCGAACAGGCTATACGTGTTATGGAAACATGTTCGCTGCAGGGAACTTCTCCTAAAAAATTAATGAAGAATGCATTTCTTTTAAAAAGTCTGTCTTTAAAATTAAAGCACCTATGCTAAATTTCCTTAATATGGGATTTCCTATTTAAATTTTGCAGCTGCCAGCCGATAGGCAGTGCCCTTAAGCGACGTATAGTACATACATACAAGTGGAATAAGGCTTCGCCTTTCGCTTATCCTCAGTCAATGTTACTTAATTTGCAATTAAAAGTATTTAACTCGAAGAGATACTTTTTTTGTCGGTTTTCAGCCTGGCATTAAAAGAACTAGAGCTGTAACGATATGTGTGTGGTGTGCTAAGTGCTCAAATCAACCAAAAATTTTACAATTAATGTTTTGAAAAAAAAATTATATTTTTGCAACACCAAAAATATTATTAAAAACTATTAACGTTGCAGAAAATAAGCACCATCATTTCTCCCATTATGAAATTTATGTAGACCTTACGGGTTTCAAAAGGACAGTCTTTCAAAATTTAGGATAAAAAATAACATCTCTGCATATTTTGTTTTATAGAAATTTTAACTTACAATATGCTTATGGTGATTAGCGTATTACGTGATATATTACAATCATGTCGGCCTTCTAAACAAACTTGGCTTTTTCGATGCTGAAGTTCATTCGGGACTAGCATCGGATAAATTGCATATTTCACGCATAGAATTTCGAACTGGAGCTTACAGCTTTTCACCCAACATATAGTACCTATAATTCTCTGCTTAACTCCATCTTTATGTAGGTAATTTATCTACCATGTTAGATACAGTCACGGTACTCTTTAGCGAAATTACGATCGCACACGTGCTGTTACAATTTTCCAGAAATATATACGCAGAAACAAACAAAAACTACTCAATGATAGCTGTGACATTGCAAGAAAATCTGCAGCAGAGTACCTATCCGAATATATTAAAAATTACAGGACTATCAGAAAGAGAAACCCAGGTTTCTCCGTATTATTGCAGTTTTATGTATTGCCGCCATCAGCCTTGTTTGTTAATACAAAGCTGCAACAGGAATTTTATTTCTCTTTTTCGAAGCAGTGGTTGCAGAGCTGTTAAAGAGTATTGCGAATGGGCAAATGCAGAAGCAGCGATGTAATACACGACCGGTCCTATTCACCATATAATTTATGCAGTTATCGCTACTATAGTTTATTCGATTCGCAATTTCTTCACTCTTTCTGAATCAAACTTTTGAAAAATCACCCCCATATATGACTTGTGTGATTGTTTCTTAGATATGACATCACAGGCGTTTTATAATTCTGTTAACATAAAAGTATCTTATTTTTGGTTAAATTTAAGTTTAACTTATATTTTATCGAGAAATTATAATATTTAATGTATAATTAATATGAATAAAAAACAGAGAGATAGGCTCGTAGGTGTGTTGGTAATGCCTAGTAATAAATCGTTCTTATGCAAAATATCACTAAACCGTTTGCGCGCGAATGCGGTTTCTTGTAATTTGCTAGATTTCGTTAAGCTTTGTTTGCATAAGGCGGAGCAATATCCTGACAGTAGAATTTCAGAATGGATTCAGAAAAGTTGGAAGTAACTGTGGCTGGACTATAACCTCGTGGTTGCCGTTCGTGTGGGCCCAGTGACACTTGTAGGAAAAATAGGGGGTTTAATGAGCATAAAAGCTGCGCAGGTACCAATCTCTGTGTCCCAACACTGGACTCCTTTTCTTCCTACAGTACTGTAAAAACCACTAGGTTCCACAAAGTTTACCAAACTGTTTACACAAACGAATGGTTTGGTACGCCAGTGAAATACTTTAACAAAGTTGTAACGCAAATACGTACGATGTAATTAAGTTAAGAAAAATTTTATATTATTTTTCAGCAAATGCACGTGTTCAATGTAAAAACAAAAATGTTAATGGCAGTTCTTGAGATAATGTTGGAGACGTAGCAAAAGATGAAAATCGCTATACCTCATCTTTAGTTTATGACGGTTGACTTGAAAAAGTGTAATGACGGAATTAAGAAGATAATCACGTATGGGGTGTACCGAGCTATAGGAGTGGGTAATACAGAATGGCCGCGGTATGCGAGCGCTGGAACTTGTTGAGTCGAACCAGAGGTCGGATCACCTCGCCCAGGCCGGACCATTTCACCCGTCCAGGAACATAAATCTCGCCGACATGTGTCGCCTCACGGACCTATTACCTCGCGGCCAGCGGGAAATGGACCCACGGGCAGTAGGGCCGATGTGAAATAATTGCTTCTTGGCCTTCTGATTTATTATGCCCTTTAACGTCCCGTCGTTTGTGCGTCGTAGCTCATTTTTTGGACGGTTACATATTTTAATCCAATTTAGCGTCCTCGCTGTTACCGTTCCGGACGTTTCTCAATTCTTTCGTCGTGACTTTCAGGGCTATAGGCTTTTCACGGTAAACTGAGCACTTTTGAAAGCCCTGCTCAGATCTACTTGTTTGCACATTATGTATCCTTCCACCATGTTTAAAATTAACATTGCCATGTGTATGCTTACTGTATTAACGCGTCGCTCAAGTAAAACTGTAAAATTATTAGGAAATCAAATATTTCACAAATTTGCTTATTCTTATGCTTATGTGCTTTAAAGAAGCAGAAAGGCAAAATAAATTATTCCAATAATCACAAATGCCTGCATTACATTTTGAATTCAACGTTAAGACGTGTAACTTCTTTCCCTCCATCGTTACCAACTGTCCTGGGCGCATGCTAGCTGTGTGCCCGTTAAAACATATGCAGGTAGGGGCAATGACATTTTTCAAAGGTTGATTTCAAAAGAGCCTAATCAGCCTTTACACAGATGGAAGCAAGAGTAGTTTTCGTCCGAGACTGTCCAATTCGGGCGTCTGTTTCGCCGTGCCCACATTTCCTATACAGTACTTCATACTCGCTAGTATAACAGGGATGTACGACTGTAAAAGTTCCGTCCGTACTGGTGTAACCTCTATTACAATAAGAACATAACATTAATTTCCGGTGCGCACATGCACCGCGGTGATCAAATTTCCTCTTTTACGTGAGTAATTTAAGTGAAATTAATTACACCGAGTTTCTCGAAAACAATGTCATTTATTGAAAAATTACAACACAATATTAAAAGTACTTGTTCATAAGTAGCTTTAACATATGCCATAGTTTTAAACTTAAATAGGTTTAAGCTTATATTTTCTTGTTTTTTATTTTAAAATGTTTTATCTTTAACAAATAATTATACAGGTTTATCCGCCTAACGTGGACACACCTGAAATTTCCGGAAAGGTTGCAGATCACGAAATGCTGTTTTCGCTAAATGAAACTACGTACGATGCAAGTAATTGGCAGCAAAATGACTGTCGTAACACTTGTACGGACATAAATAATTATACCACATTTAATTTTTCCCCTGGAAATATACATTTTTTTTCAACGGCATCTGAAAGTACGTGCAAAGAGGAATTCAGTGATATAGCATATGCAATGGAAAGTAACACAGAAACACCAAGCAATAATGTGCAAATATGATTAAGTTAGGTGGGCCGGTAGCATGGGGCAGTGGACCTGTACTCACAGCTGTAAGCAAGCAACACGCGCCGTGACTCATCCTGGTGGGACCGCTTCCTAATAGCAGCGTAGCGCCGCTTACCTTGGTGTGGCAAGGGGTACGGAATACGATATTGGACGAAGGAGAGCGCCGCAGCGGAGGGAAGACGGGCAATGTGCGTGCAAGTCTGATATCAGTACATTACATTTTATTCAGATACCAATGTAATTCAGGAAATTTGTTTCCTATCCATGAGCTGTGCGGAGTAACGAGTGCGTACAGATGCACAACAAAAATAGAACAAATCAACCTATGGAGAAATGCAATGCGTCTCGCCCGTAGCAGTATTTCGTAGCACTCGTGTTGTGGAATTCCAATCACCTCGTGACAAGAGACGTGTGCAAATTCTTCTTATCGTTTGCCGTGAGATGGGCGTCCGATTAGGATACCTTTCACCATACATTTGGATGGCTTGCTTGGCATTTATGCCACACTCACCGTAAATAAGTAGAGCGTCCAGTTTTTCGTCATTCGTGAACTTCATTGCGTACGTACAGTCGCACACTGTAATACCACTTACCATAACATATTACGGGGACTGGTGCTGCGCTGCTGTTAGGAAGCGGTCCCGCCAGGATGAGTTACGGCGCGTGTTGCTTGCTTACAGCTGTGATTACAGGTTCACCGCCCCATGCTACCGGCCCACCTAACTTAATCATATTTGCACATTATTTCTTGGCATTCCTGTGTTACTTTCCATTGCATATACTAGATCACTGAATCCTCTTTGCACGTACTTTCAGCTGCCGTTGAAGTAAATATATGTTTCCAGGGGAAAAAATCATATGTGGTTTAATTATTTCTGTCCATGCGCGTGTTACAAATAGTCACTTTGCGGCAAATTACTTGCCCCCGTACGTAATTTCATTTAGCGAAAACTGCATTTCGTGATCTGTAACCGTCGTTCCGGAAATGTTGGGGGTGTCCACGTTAGGCGGACCAAACTGTATAGTATAACATTGCCTATATGCTCTTACGCTAATTATAATAATAAAATAATGAGCAAGAAATTCGCAAATTTGTCGACAGAGATTGGGAGGCATGGCTGAAACCGTTGAGTCAGAATATCCTGATAAAGAGGGGAGAGGTTGAATGCTGTAGGGGCCAGTTTAAAATAAAATGCAAAAAAGACACTGCCCCTACCAGAAAGAAAACCCACTTTCACGTTAACGGACATCTGAGGAAATCAAGAATAAACGTGAGCATGCTGTAAATAGCATGCTTTGTTTACAAATATGTTTTGATTAAGCAGCCAATGTAAATTACAAAATATATTATTCATTTTCCCCAAATTCTTTCTTTTAAAAAAAAATAGTTATATACATTACTCTTTACTGCTTTACTTACCATAAGTTAATCATCAAAATTACCTCTAAAAAAAGCAACCTTTGTACAAGATAACTTTTTAATAAAAATACGAATTTTATCACTCGTCATTTGTAATTTTATCGTTTGTGTCTGTAGTCAGAACGACCACATTTCCTTCCAGTTTGTTTCATTCTACTTAACTCCGCGCCATTTTTAGTTTACCCTTCGTTACTCGCTGAAATAAGGCGTGTAATTGTGAAGCATAATCAGTTCTCAGGGTGAAGTGTGTCCCATACAGATATGGGTGAAAATGTGCAATTGCCTTCTCCACTGCCAGAAGCTCCCTGTGTGTTACAAAGTAATTCCTCTCATTCTTGTGTGGCACCATACTGAAGTATTCCAATGGCCCGTCCTTCCCATCCTGAATCTGAGATAACACAGCCCCGATACCTACATCACTGGCATCAGTATCCAGAATGAATTCGCCCTCTCTACTCGGGAAGCCCAGTAATGTGGGAGATATCAGAATTTCATTTAGTCTATTAAAAGCAATTTCGAACTCTGGGGTCCAATGAAATCTTCTTTTGCTTTCTTGAACTGCGTTGCAGGTTGTTTCAAGTACGCATTTCGTGAGGAAACTATTAAACGTGTCCCCAAAATGTGTCCTACGAAAATAAATCACACACCAGACGAGGACTGAATGGTACTTTCAAGACATCACGCATATTATAAATATTAGGCCTATTACGAAGCCCTCCAAAATCGTTAAAAATGTTTTTTTTTTTTTTTAGATTGCTGTATTTTAGAACGTATTACCCGGACACGAGCGAGACTACGATAGAAGTCAGTGTTGAACTTTGCTACAGACGTTCCGCCAATTAAATGCTAAGGACACAGCTTAAAGTTCGATATGTATACGCCACACGACGAGAACACTGCATGCCAGTTCAGAGCCTTGCGTGTAGCAGCGATGGAGCACATAATGCGCGTATCAATGTCGCCCTTATCGTATCCGCGCTTCTCAGCCTCAAACACGAAAATAGCTCCAGGTAGGCGAGAGCCTTAACAAACCCACTCTAGTGGTAGGTTTGTGCGAAAGAGAAGTGCTTTAATCGGTGGAGAATAATACTATAATCGTTTATAATTTTGCGAATAAAGTTTAGTAACGCAATAATTGAGGCCGGCAAAACTGACCCCTCGAAAGGATTAAATAACCAGGGGGTAAGAATCAAAGGCAATGACAAGGGAGGGGGTCCGTATTCAACATTATAGAAGAAAAAATATAGTTATCAGTAAAATTAGAAACTATGTAAATAAAACGGTATAATGAAAATGTAAAAATAAGTAAAATAAAAAAATATAGGTGTTTACGGTTGTTATTCAGCTCAAATTTTTTTTAGAAACGTTCTTTTAACAATAAAGAAAAGTTCCTCCTTCTGCTCCTTTTCCACCACCATCCCCTAAAAAATAATTTTCTGAATGCGCTACTGGTAGTAATAAAGCAATAGAAGCGACATTATTCCGAAAAAATAAACGCAATAACCCTTGGGCATCTTGAATAACGCCCGATACGACCCTCGGTAAAATATGATTCTTTTTCCAGCGCCAAACTTTACTCCCGTGCTGAGTCCGACGACAGCTCTCTCCCTCAGAGGTGTACGGGGGGTCCAATAACGCGAGAGGCAGGCCAGATACCGGAAACACTTCCTGCCGGCGACCTGGCGGTCTCTTTGACTGCTCCTGTCGCCATTAACGACGCACAGCAGAACGCCATTATCACGTCACCTTCACTGTGCGACGGCGCACGAGCGCACTCCGCGTGGCACAACTGAGCTCTGCACTTCGCTGATAATTAACAAATAGATACGTATAAATACGAGTTGTTCCAGTAGACAACTAATCTCTTCGTTGTTAAAGTAACGTATATGATAAATACAAACTGTTGTAATTTTTGACTCAGAAAACAGTATTGTGGCATTTATTTCTCATGTATCACATTTATAACATTAATGCGTAAGATATTCCCGTCATAGACTTTCAAGACATTATACGTAAAAATATAAAATCGCCATTTTTTTTTTACTTTATTATGAAAAGAACTATTATATAAATAATTGATTAAAACGGCAAGACAAATTAGCCATTTATTTGGGGCAAAATTTTACAGTTGAAAATACCTTTGTTATATTGTTGGTACAGTGCTCTCCTACCGTGGATACATGCGGCGATACGGTCCGCCATGGAGTCGTGTGCATGTCTAATGCTATCCGTGTGGGATAGTCCCGTAGTTGCAACTGCCGCTTCAGATGCTACGGACCCGTAGATGGCTGAAGTTGCAGCCCCCCATGCATGTTCTGAAGGTAGGCAGGTCTGGACCGGGCTGGCCAAGGTAGGGTGTCAAAAGCTCAGAGGTGGTCCTGGGAAACCCGTGCTCTATGTGTGCGGGAGTTAATCTGTTTGAAAATTGGCCGTTGGAGCAGTGCCATGAGTACCCAAAATTTCCTGAACGTACAGATGTACCGTCTGTCTTCCCCTAAAAACTATAACGAAAATTAAACTTTTATTTTTATTTTCTCTGTTTTTATTTTTTAACTGCTAGTACAGAAAACTAACTCGGAAATTAATGGAGATGTTCCATAGATACACGGAAAGTTCTGTAAAATTTACGGAAAATCCATTTTTGAAAATTATGTCCGTGATTTTACGGAGAGTTTACAGACATTTCTAAATAAATTTTTACCAACACTTTTCCGTAAAATTAAGGAAAACTTTCTTAACAATGTGTCAGAAATCACCAAGAATAACAAGGGACTATTGTCCACACCATGACGGCGCCGGTTCTTGTGATAAGTCACGCAAAAATAAAGTCTGGATTTGTGCGCTGTCCTGTGCTCCTCCATACTTCATGTTCGTGTCCACAAAAACTTAGATTCGTCATTCCGGACAAAGCATCACCCCACATCAGCCGTGCTTGCCACCAAATTACGAAGAAAAAACTACAAACACAGTTGTTCGCGAGTCGTCAATGGAAGACGGTGCAAGTGATTTGTTATGAAAGCGTTTGGCATACGGAAAATTTTCGCTGCTAGGTGCGCAGTGTTCCAAATGGTAACTTTTAATAAAAATTTTAAGCTACGTGAATAATAAAAGAGAAAGATTTTACCTAATTACGAAGTTAGTTTATATTTGATTCATGGTTATTGCAATTATCACATTTTTTAACTTAGAGAATAGAAAAACCTGGTACACGTGCGACACTAGCGCTTACCTAGTGGAAAAAAATTTCCCTTCCAAACTTATAACATTGATCTTCCTAACCTGTAGTAGAAGTGACCTTAACGGGGTGAAATAAAATTACGCTTATGATGAAGAAACGACGGATAGCAACAGCGCAGGAAACGGGAGGACTCCGAGAAATCCCATATGCCGTAGGCAACAACGTCCATCGGGTTTCCTACGTGCGAAAATGCCGTGCTTGGATCCGGCGCCTCCGTTACTGCCGACAGGTACAGCAATCACTGATGGTTTTACCAGTGCTCGTTAGCAGCAAGGAATCAAGTCCGCGGTAAACAATACATTTTGTTTGTTTGTCAGTAAGCTGATAGTTTCGGAACGCTTGGCAGTGATATTCATGTTAATTAAAGAAAATGAATAAAACTGGGGTGGTTGGTCTTAAATTTGATTTCACTGCTGATTTTAAATACTTGTATACACACCGAAAAAAAAAACCTAATAATTGCGGTATTAAAAAAGAAAAATTTTCATATCATTTTTGTTTTCATGTTACTTTTTTTTATTTCCATAAAGACTGTTTTTTGTTTAATGCTGCTACCCTCTGCATTTCTGTAAATATCTTAATAGAATACGTGAGTTGAGCCGCCCACATATTTCTCGTTTCACTGGCGCTGCACTACCTCCGCGGGCTCCAGTAATATTCAACGTTCGCAGTCGTCACTGTAGCCTCGCACGAAGAGTCAGCGGTAAACCAGCCGAAAACCAGTGCTCGTCGACAGTAACGGAATAATAACTGTCAAATGGGATAGTGACAATTTTCATAAAATAAATTAATTGTTTACATAATTTTAATTTTTATATTTTTTAGACCCTATGTAAAGAATTAAATTTGTTAGTAGCTCTAAAATATAAATTTAAAAAAATTACTAAATACATACACGTGTTTTTTAATATTCCATCGTAAAACTAGATTTGAACAAAGTGCTCGATTAACAGTTACTTTGTTTAAAAATGAAAACAGAATTCAAATATTCCTTTTGATGACACTCATCTTTATTTCGACCTTACATGCGTAATTTTGTTTCACTAAAATAAACGTTTTCACTAAAACACAATTTTTTTTTACTGTTTGCACTTGTAAACACTATTTCAGTGCGTGTATAATACCTTGTTATGAAATTAAGTTAATGCTAATATTTTGGCACGGGTGTGTATCACAATTTGAGCCAGACACAAACTCTTACAGAAAAATAAATATAATGTACCTATCAATTTACTTACCGCCAGCTTGAGAGCGGCCTCTTAGGATCCCCTTATATCAAACTCCCTCACAAAGTTTTCCACCGCCTTGGCTCAACTCGAAGTATACACAAGAAGTTGCTACTGCCTACTGCTCAAGTTTCACAGCAGAAAAAATCGCAAACTAGGAAAATCAATCCCCAAGTCTTAAGTTTAACCAATCACAAAGAATCATACATTTACATAAAAACATATTTATATTTTGATTTCAAATAACGAACTTCCAAGATTTATTTATGTTGGCTTGCTACTGAAAACAACTGTCGACCGCAAAAATAACACCTGCTGGGGTATCTTTTCCACCAGTCAAAATGTTTGTTTAAGCATCGCCTAGCAAAATAAAAAAAGTGAACTGTAGCTAGGGAATTTATATTTTTAATGTTCTCTGCCCAGATAAACTTTGCTACTCCTTCGCCAAATGGCACCAAAACAAGTATTTTGAGGGGTGCATAGTTACTCCAGCCGGTGCAAAGTAACCCCGGTTTACAGTATTAAATTAAACCATGCTTTTTTTTTTTTTTTCCAAATAATAAAACAATGTAAAATGCTTTTATATTGGCCGAACTTAGGCATAGGATCATTATTGTGTCAATTCAATGTCTGCTGCTTGTTGCTCAATTTTCTCCTAGTGTAAACCCCTTTAACCTCACCCCGGCAGTGAAGTTAGTCAGGTGGAGTTTGGCAAGGGGAACGGAAATTGCATGGGACAAATATCCCGTCCTCGCTCTCGGCAGGACACGAGGTCCCGTGAGCCGCTCCAGCTGTAGGGGTACATGTGGCAGGAAGAGACAGAGGGGCGGGGTCCCCTGGGGACTCGCACAGTCTCCTACGTCCTCAAGGGAAGCCGGGATACCGCCCTCGCCCATACAAGTACATACCTAGATCGAGAGCGCGGGTTCGAAGCTCGGCCGGGCTGCACCGCAAAGGTCGATTTACCACGAAAAAGGGCTTACAGTTCATTCACAGTTACTTCCAACTTTTCTGAAGCCCTGCTTAAGTTCTACTTCCAGGACATTCTTCTGCCTCATGCAAACAAACAAAGCTTAACCGAGTCTAGAAAATTACACCACGTGGGAAGCGCACTGCATTCGTGCGAACTCAGTGTAGTAATACTTTGCGTAAGAACTATTTTTCACTAGGCATTGTCAACACACCTTTTTCTCACTGGTTTTATTCATACTAATTATAAATTAAATTTTAAAATTTATAAATAAACTATAAGTAATTATTTAATATAACCAAAAATAAGGTACTTTTATGTTAACATAAGTAAATCTNAATTTATAAATAAACTATAAGTAATTATTTAATATAACCAAAAATAAGGTACTTTTATGTTAACATAAGTAAATCTTGAGTTGCATTTCATATTTAGAAAAGAACCAAACACGTTATTCATGGTGTGATTTTTTCGAAGGTTTGATTCAAAAAGTGTGAAGAAACTGAGAGTAATGAACGTGTACGTATCAGAATGAAAGAAGGCTTTTTTACGGAACGGTTCTTGGTCATCGTGTGCATGTCGTGTAGGTTCATCCTCGATGTTTAGACGTGTAGGAAATTACCGTATTTTATTTCGTGTCGAGTACGTAAGGCCTTCGACCAGTAAAATTATAATAGCAAAAAAATATAAGTATTAACTTATTGCATTTACTATAAATCTTATTTCTAAAAGAAAGTCAAGGTTTTTATTTATTTTTACTAATTTAAAAAATACGTTAAAATTGTATGTAAATTAATTGTATTTGAATTTCGTATTGTATTATAACGTTTTGTGTTGTATTATTGACAAACCCTGTGCACTAGTACTAACAGAATAAGGATGCAAACAAAATGAAATGTTATTTGCTTGTTAAATCACTACTTTACTAAAATCAAGTTCATGGTGATTGGTTGAACATAAAACGAGTTCATTCACTATGAACCACACATTTTTGTACAATTTATATTCAAACGTCTTCTACGTTTACGAAATTAATCATGGACCGACCTTAAGAAATGGGGGCGACATGTGTAGGTTTTCTCTGCGTGCTCTCGGGAACCACACAATATTTAATCACGAAAAGGAAACTCACGTGGTTCGAGGGGCCCCGCCATGTTTGGCCTTTACCTTGCCTATTCTGATGGCCTGAAACCCAGTAGGCCTACAACACAATTTATTATCCACAGTTGAAATACAGTCTTTTAACAGAGCCGTCTTAACAGCATTATGCCAAATATCAATATTTCCCCCCCCCCTTTTTATGTTTTAAGATTTTATATTTTCGTAACGAAATATTAATTAGTGCTTAAGCGTAACTGGGAATTAATATCTGAATTAAATAAAACAACTATATTTAATTTTCTAATTCATTTACAATACGAAAGAAGAAGATACTGTTATAACTAATAAGACTGCTATCATCTACAAGGGTGCAAATTATGTTTAATGAAGTTCTTAAAAACTTATATAGTTGGTAGGCCTTGATGTCTCGTTGACAGCATTAACATCAACCAGAAACATATGCAACCGTACTGATACAATTACATAAACACAAGTGCCATACCCGGGACTCGAACCCAGAAAACCTCATAAAAATAAGCTACAGTGCAATCAACTTCATCACGGGGGTAGGATTTGGAGCATAAACTTCGGATGTAATCAGTCTGATGTTTTGTACGAGAGGCTTCACTAATTTGAAATATTTGCAGAACCATTAATTTGAAAATAAGTTTCTGAGCCACTGAAAACACGTATACATACATATCCACCTATATAAGCTGTTCACGGTAAAGTGAGCACTTTTGACGACCTAGTTACCTTTCCCTTTCAGCCATTTTTTNTCCACCTATATAAGCTGTTCACGGTAAAGTGAGCACTTTTGACGACCTAGTTACCTTTCCCTTTCAGCCATTTTTTTATCCTCTAACCACATTTTAAAAATAAATATTGCCATATAAGTAACAAACACAGTGTGAATATTACACTGATATCGGAAGTTAATGTCTAAGGATGAAATAAAATATATTTATGACTATTATTCCAAATGAGGGGGCTTTCAAAAGTGCTCGCTTTACCGTGAATAGCCTATACTTAAATACACACACGGGCACACAGACAGGAAAGTGATCTCGTAAGCCTCTTTTTCCTTCGGAATGTCTTTTTAGCCTACTTTCCGAAGGAAAGAAAGGCGTATGAGATCACTTTTCTGTGTGTGTCTGTGTTTGTGCCTGTGTATCATTTTAATTTTTGAACGCACGAACCGAATTTTACCAAACTCTGTACACATATACTACGTAAAAAGGACACCTGAATTTTATAGTTTTTGTCTAATACGGGCACTTATTTTAAAAATGGCAGACATTTTAATATTTACAGTGATATATCATATCTTGGGAACCATTCAGCTGATTTAAACCAAATTTTGTACGTTGACAGTACCTAGTGTAAGCATTGAATTTAAAGATGCATATTGTTGTTTGTCAGACATATTGAAAGATAGTTCAACATGAAAAAATAAAGTTTTTTGAAGTTATACTTTTTTCGGTACGATGAGGGTAAAAGTTTAGTGTGCAACGGAAGTTGCGCGCGCACAGTGTAACGAAATTCGACAGTGAACGTGGTAGGGGTATGACCCAACACGCATGCCCGTATCGTCTAGCTATATACACTGGAGAGCCAAAAAAACTGGTATAGGCGTGCGTATGCAAATAACAGAGGTATGGAACCAATCAGAGTAACAAGATGCAGTCGGCAGCGCCTATATAAGACAATAATCGTCCGGCAGGGTTGCTAGATCGATTACTGCTGCTGCAATGGCAGGTTATCAAGATTTAAGTGAGTTTGAACGTGGTGTTATTGTCGGCGCACGAGAGATGGGACGTAGCATCTCCGAGGTAGCGATAAAATTTTGATTTTCGCGTACGACCATTTCACCAGTGTACCGTGAATATCGGGAATCCTGTAAAACATCAAATCTTCGACATCGCTGTGGCCAGAAAAATTTCGTGAACGAACGGGACAAACGACGACTGACGAGAATCATTAAACGTGACAGACGTGCAACCATTTCTCAAATTGGCGCAGATTTCAATGCCTCCTGCATACCTTCAGACATTAGTCGAGTCCATGCCACATCGTCTTGCGGCGCTTCTGCGTGCTCGCGGTGGCCCTACACAATATTAGGCAGGTGTACAAGTTTTTTTGGCTCTTCAGTGTACAAACGCAAGGTACACAACATAGCACGTGGTTATATTTAAAATCGACGGAAAATCAGATCATGTAATAAGCAAATTGAAAAACATTTAATTTATATTAGTGATTCATTGTGGATATATATATATATGTATATATATATATATATATATAATTAATTAATTTTACTTACATTGTGTCGTGAAAAATTGTTAGTGACAAAAATTGTATAATAAAATTTTGAAAGTGTTTTCAAGTATTTGAGGTTAATTTAAGTATTGTAAGTATTTAATTATGTTCTTTAATCAAACCTTTATTAATTGTATTTAATGTCTTTCTTCGGTCATTTTATCGTTTTCCTACTTAAAAGAATAATTTGTATACGTAATAAAATGTTATTTTAGTCACGCCAAAGAAGTATAACTTCTAACGCGCACCCATGTTTTTATGTTATAACTTGAAAACTAATCAACAAATTATCGCCAAATTTGGCACTTAAGTAATACTATGGTAGACCATGTGAACTCGGGTAATTCAAGTTGATAAGCCACTTATTTTCAAAACGGCGGCCATACAAATATTTTAGATTTATTTGGTATAACTATCACACCGTTTAACCAATTTCGACCAAATTTTTTATGCTGACAGTATCGATTAAAAGCATCATAAACACCAAGTTACAACCACCTTTGTCCAACATTTTAAAAAATAGCTTCACATGAATTAATAAAGTTTTCATATAATATCTTGGTAAACAATTGACCGATTCCTACGAAATTAGGCAAACAAGTAGTACTGCAGCAGGTAATGTAAACTAGTATTTTTTTAAAAGTATTTCAGCCACTTATTTTCAAAATGGCAACCATACGTCTTTTTTAGCATCGTATATTATATCGTCGAAACTATGAAATTAATTCCAATGTAATTTTGTATACTGACTGTATATATTACAGCCATCAAATTTATCCACATAAAATCTCTTATCTTCACCATTTTGTAGGATAGCAGCACATGACAAATTAAAATTTGTATATCATATCTCTGGAAAAAAAACCAACAGATTTATATCAAATATGGCAAACATGTAGCACTACAGCATACTATGTAAACTGATAGGTTTGAGTTGGTGGGTAGATACTTTTTTCTTCAAAATGGCATCCATATAAACATTTTAACTCAGTATTTTATATCTACGAAAAAAACGAAACAAATTTGAACTTAACTTTGTATGCTGGCAGTGTA
This sequence comes from Clitarchus hookeri, assembly GCA_002778355.1. NCBI lineage: Eukaryota > Metazoa > Arthropoda > Insecta > Phasmatodea > Phasmatidae > Clitarchus > Clitarchus hookeri. Next base: position 129,514 of record NQII01002034.1, read on the forward strand.
TATTAAATATATAAAATTTGTCTAATCAGAACCTCATTTCTCCGCAAATTTGTAAGATAGCTCCATATGAAAACGTTAAGATTTTTTGCCATATTTCGGGAAACAATCAACTGATTTCTTCCAAATTTGGCGAAGAAGTTGTACTTTCGCAGGCCATATTAATTTATGTTTAAAGTGTGCAATACCTTTATTTTCAAAATGGCAACAATAAAAACATTTTACCTTAGTGTGCTATATCTATGAAACTATGTAACCGATTATAACTTATCTTTGTATACTGGCAGTATCTATGGCAATCATCACGTGTAGTAATTTATTACCTTTTTTGTCTTCCATTTTTGAAGATTGTCAATTGAAAATTTTAAGTTTTATGCCATATCTCGAAGACCAATCAACCGATTCCCATCAAATTGTTCATGCAAGTAGTGCTACAGTTGGTTATGTAAACCAAATCCTACCCCCGTGATGCAGTTAATTGTCACCATCGTACATACACACTCTGAAAAACACCTCTTGGCGATGTCAAGGGCTGCATTTATACCTGCACCATCACTTTTTCAATTATTCCACACTTACACGCCGAGGTATGACATAATTCAGCATCGAAACATTTCCCTAAAGGGAAGGCAATGACAGAGCTCCTCGAAGGTGTTAATCACCGCCAGGTGTGGGTTGCCAATAAAGCGCGGGCTAAATACATCACACCTCTTTTCTCCCCACGCCCCTTTCCACTTCATCCCGTACTGGATTCGTCTGTTTGCAGTCGCATGAGTTACTGACCCTCGTAATCATGTTGGCAAGGGTGAATAACTTGGTGACAGATCACCGGCTTGCAGCAATATTAATTCCTTTAAAATACCAAAAACTACGGGAAAATAACTTAATATAAAGGACTTGCAATGATTTTGAAAATAAATTTTGTGTTTAAAATATTAAAAAATGGAATTGAACACAAGTGTTTGATTTCAGCTTTAATGTTTCTTCGGATGATAATGTCACGAATAAAACTGCTTTAAACGTGATTCTTTTTCACCTGTGATTAGGGTTAATTTTCAGACTTTTTTGGATTTGAACTGTATAATATCATATTCTGGTATCATAAAACGTCAATTTGAGTTGTAGCCAAACATGTTACCCTGTATGCCATTTTAAAATTGATTTAGCACAATAAAATATTTAAGATTTACATTGTTCCATTACCTTAAGTTTGAAAAAAAATTTTATCACTTTTTGTGCTTTTACTGGACTGGAATTTGATACCATATTATATAAATTATTTAATAAACCAGAAATATATTAAATAATTTTGGACACTTAGTCTTAAGATAGCTGTGTCTCTATTATCAACTCTGTCATGAGTCAGATGGATCGATAACAGTTGACACACCTTGAAACGCGGTTACAGTAACCATACTTTATCCGTTCCTAGGTGGCAGCAGAGATAAACATGGCCAGCAGCAAAATGAAAGTTACTGGTTGACTAGTCGGCTCACTGTCTTACTGCGGCAGGAAAAAGTTACAGCGGTATTTTGTAATTTTTGACGTCAAACATATTATTTTATTTATTTTGTCCCTTAACGTTCTATAATATTAAAATATTCTGTCCGCGTGCATGAGTATATTTTACAGTTTTAAAATATTTAAATTCCTGTTCTTTTTTTTTTCGGGATATACACGCACGAAGTAACCAGTGACGTGCAAGAAAGTGGACGCAGCGGATAGGGCTGAAGTGTTATATATATGAGGACAGCTTTTTCAAATCACACAAAAAAGAGTGAAGATTATTAAAATTTAATCGTAAATAATTCGCTTCATTACAAATACGTAAATAAAATTAATATTACTTTTATAATGAGAAACCGAAGGGGCTCAACAATGCTCGTGTTGGTGGCCGGCAACATAGACAACGCCTTCCAAGTGGGCGAACGGGCTGAATAATACAAGCTGAAACGTTGGAATGGATATACTATAGCAGACTTGTGCGGCCCGACTGCGTCCGGGAAGGGGTGCAGGCGGTTACAAAAAGTGCAGGCGGCAGCTGTGACCGCCAGATCAGGCGGAGCTGTCTCACGGAGATCACCCCCTACCCTAGCCGTCTGCACATGACGCCGCCGACTACAGCGCCTGCACGCTCACTTCTGTACACTCTCGATGTACTAGAGATGGTGAGTATCTTCAATACCTGTTGTCAGTGACAGGTATTGAAAAGGAACTATAAACTAAAAAAAAAATGAGGTAGACCGACCTCGCTGGTTGCGCACAACCAATCTCCGTGCCCAAAAATTGAACTGCTTTTCTGTCGATACGGCTAACAAAAATGGCGTGGATTGAATTTGAGGTTAGAACACTGATTAGTAAGCAAGTGCTTTCAGATGTTTGTATGCTTATTTCTTACCAATTTTTAATGCAGTCAATGTTGGGTACATACGCAGAAGACGAATAAGTGGACTAGCTCATCTAGTCTATGGCTTGTACCTTGAAGCAGGAACAATCACGCGTGGAACTCGCTTGTTACTCGACACCCGTCGATATAATTTCGTACATGTGGATATATCTCTTTTTATTTCCACTCTAATGCTAAGAACACAATTTATTATTTGCATAGGTTCAAGCACAATACAAATCGAAAGATTTTACACAATTATATTTATTTTATGAAAATAGCAATTATTGCATTTACTTACGTACAAAACGGAAAAATCCTGTACACATGGAACACTAGTGCACCCTGGCGGCGAAAATTTCGCCACTAGGTAAGCACTAGTGTCACATGTGTACATGATTTTCTCTATTTTCTACGTTAAAAGAAAACAAATAATTGCAAAATTAATCATAAATCAAATATAAAATAACTACGTAACCAAGTAAAATCTTTATCTTTTATTATCACGTAGCCTACAATTTTAATTAAAAGTTACCTCTTTGTAACACTGCGCACCAAGCGGCGGAAATTATTCCTACGTCCAACTCTCCCATAACAGAACTCGTTTTGTTCTTAACCTGAATAGAAGTAACGTTACCTACAGCATGTCCATAATAACAGGTACTCAATGACTTGTATCGGTAACAGGTAGTGGTGGAGAACAGTAACAGGTACGAGGTGTTACCGAGAAATACTGGTTTAGCTCATCTCTACGGTGCACGCTGGAGTGATCAACTACCGCATTGCATCAGATAGTGAGAATTATACATATTGAGACTGCTCACTAGCGAGCTGCAATGTACACACCTGATGTGAGACTGGCGTGCTTATGTGTATATCAGCAGTTGAGAGGTCTTGGTTGGTGTTTAGAACACTTCTCCATCCACAACATCCATATCAATGTATGGGCTAATAAACTCTTTAAAACATTGCGCAGATATCACAAGTACGTTGGAAAACTCAAAAAAAGAATCCCATCCCATAGGAACAAATGACAAGATGAATTCTCCCCAGTTGTGAGAAATAAACAATTGGCACTAATTTCCTTTTTGATCATATAATTGCAGCCAAAATGTATTTTTTTCTTTTGCAAAATGCCCCAAAAATTTTAATACAAAAATATTAAAGATTTTCGAAAATAATTTTAAAAAGATTGAAAAGATTACAATTAATGTTTACAATTGAATAATATTGGGCTTAAATAAAATTACAAAGTAAATGCCCATTAAAACACTAATCTTTTAAAGTGTTCCCTTTATGAAGCCCACCCCATGTTCTCTTTCAAGCAGTCTTCAGGCCAGGGTATATGTAGTCTAGCCAACCCCTCCAGAGTTCAGGATGTCAGGTGTTGAGGAAACTCCATAAAGGTAGCGCCCATCGTCTTGGAGGTGCAACCACAATCCGATGACGTAGTAGAAGCCAATCCGATGACGTAGTAGAAGCGTCACACAGTCTCTTAGGCAACGCCGGCCAATGTACTGAGGAGGGGTTCGTCATCATCCAGTCTACCAGCTGATGGTGGTGCGGAAGCCAGGCCTCGACCTACTGTTCAGCACCGCCGGGCGTCGAACGAGGGCATAGACAGGTATGTTGAATAACCCAGCCGATGTCCCTCATAAGACACGTAATTCAGCAACACAGTAGGCGAAAAGTGTGCGGCGTTCCACGCACACCATCACACTGTTAAAAAAAAGTTCTTAAAATTATGGAGAATTACTGGTAAAAACTTATTCAGAAATATTCGTAAAATTACGAGCACTGCGTGTTCTCCAGTAACGGAATTTAGTTCTACAGGACTTTGCGTTATTTCACGGAATCGCTCTGTAAATTTTCTAGTTAGTTTCCTGAATTTCCAATTTATATCAACAATTTAAAAAAAAAAATTATTTTCGTCATTTTGGTATTTTACAGTATGTAGAAATGAATTTTAAAAAGAAATTAAAAATATATTGTACAGGAGAGGCAAAACTCGCCATCCACCCACCACGGTTATGCCTTAGTGTGGAGAATACACATATTGCTTGTGTTGAAGTGATACTCTCTCTCTCTCTCTCTCTCTCTCTCTCACACACACACACACACACATACACATACACACACAAATGCACCAGTTATGCAACAACGAGAAAAGTTTTCAATGTAGTCTATTTATCCGAACATTTGACCCACATGAAATTATATATGTTAAGAAATGTAGTGATCACATTTTCTTGTCTAACGACACTTCAAGATTGAGAATTCGTCCAAGCAAAATCAGTCTTACTTTAGAAACAGAAAGCACCAGGAAAATGGGGAAATTCCCCTTTTCAAATCTCAAAGAAACCGACAAAAAGTTGAGTACCGGAAAAATATTAAACGAAGTATCTGAAGGCGGGAATGTTTAAAATCTTGTAACCATTTTGAAACAAGCCGGATGGTCCGTTGCCCCCCCCCCCTCCCCCAAAATTGCCTGAATGAAGGNCCCCGAGAAAACCCGCCGACCAGCGTCTTCATCCGGCGCGATTCCCACATATGAAAATACGGAAGCGACCCCGCCGGGAATTGAACCTGGTTCGCCTATGTGGGAGACGAGTAATATACCACTGTAAGAGACATAGTTGTTACGACATTTATGTTAGATTATAAATCAGTTCAGAAATCTTTTTTTTAAATCTATGCCTGCAATCTTTACGAAATTTTTACATGCTCAGGCACACGTAATAATACTGCAACTATAATTCAAAGCCTTTGGGCGTAGTCATGTTCTTTTAGGGCTGGAGGTCTTAATAAAATAAAAGAGTTAATAACAATTTTTTAATTTGTTTAAAAGAAATCCACAAAACTCAATATCCGGACATTAATAGCCATCATTTGCTATTTGCAGCTAATATTTGCATAATTGTTCGTCACCAAACAGAAATGAATACAATATAATAGTTAAAATCAGTCTTTATGGACAGTTTATTAAAATCTTTTGAGTTCCATTAAATATTATATATTTAATATCTAACAGTTCCAGTATTTACAATCAAGTCTGTATCACTTGCCCATTTAGTCCCACCTTGTTACAGTCCAGATATCGCCAGTCCTATCTGTCAGGAATGATCTGGAGCGCCACGAGTGTACCATATAGAGTAGCCTTTCACTCGTCAGATACGCCGCTCTCCACAGCACTCACGCACTACCGTTCGTAGTCGCCGCACGCACACCCGTCTGCCGCAGTCTCTCACACTCTCTTACACCGCCTGTCCTCCTCTTCGAAGTCCTCAATGTCCCAATCTTCGCTAGACACCTATTATACTCAAGCCAGGTTGATTTCACAGACTGCGGCCGTATTTATATTGTAGGTGCCCTGACCCAGAACCTTCTTCACACCTCGGGACACACCGTGTAAGGTATTAGCTGAAAGGTTCTTACACATACTCTCAAGTCGTTGACTCCTCCAGCTGGGCGAGACAGTGACGTCAGTCCCCCCCCCCCCACCAACTCCCNGTGGCTGGATATCACTTTGGGGGGGGGTAGAGATTGTTGTGAGCCACCCCTCCCTCTCCCCTTTCGGTCTAAACTGGCCGTGTGCAACAATATCATGAGCCAAAATTTACCAATTACGAAACATATTTTCTGACAAAATTCTTAATTCAGTTCAGTTTTCTTCGTACTGCTGGCAGTTTCACGCCGACAGGCATGAGGAAGAACCAGTGACTCAACAGGAAGACAGCAGCAGCAGCAGCAGCAGCAGTGGCCGAGAGCTACGATGCAAGTACTGTCGCTAACACAATTCAGAGTTGTTTGGCTTGTCATCGCATCCGAGCGGTCTGCAAATAGAACATAGAGAAGCAGAACCGGTACTGCTAAAATTAAACTTTCACTTGGCGTTTGTTTGGTGTTTTCAGTTGAGTTGGCTTTGAGTTTTTTCAAGCTCTCGCCCGCTCTTAACGGAAGACTTGTGCGTATTTCGGTACAATTTACAGTTGGGGGGAGGAGATTTGCCACTAAATAATATATTTTTTTTTAAACTGAATTTAGTAACTACTTTGTGTTTTACTTGCTAAATAAAAAACAATGATAACTGATCTACGCATCCACAATAGTAAGCATATCAAATATTCGCCGCCAAGGGCAAAGCAATGCAAAATAGATTTTCCTAGTTAAATAGAACATAGTGGTTTGCATATAAAAATCGCTACAGAAGTAGTATCTGGGTACAGTTAACGGAATAATAATAATAAAAAATATTTTATTTTTCTTCAACAAAGTTATTAGTGAAAAAGATAGGAACTTTTTATTGTTAAAACGATTGGTCATCATTTTTAAATGTTTGAAAGATTATACTTGTTAACGAATATCTCCGAGACGCATGCGTTTATACGAACAATTCTTTACTATAGTTTGTAAATGATTAAAAAATATTCCTAGGTTTGAGAGAGGTGACAAACAATATAACTATTGATCATATTCTGAGAGAAACTATTTTTATTTTTAATTTACTATTTTATTTTTAGGCTTTAAGTCAGTCGAAAAAACAAATGTTCCTAGCCAGCAACGCGGTCAATATTCTCGTGTAGTAATCATTTCTAAAAAGTATTTTGATGCAACCGGCAAATTCGCAGCTTAAGACTACCAGTAGGGCTATGTAGAAATGAGAAGGAAAGTTGAGTCGTTGCAAATGAATAGTATGAACACACAGTTTATAAAAGATTATCTCTATGATCTGTGAGAACCACTTGATGTTCCACAGTAATATTCAAGTTTAATGAAAAATCCACGCTGAGTGAAAATTCGATGCCGAGAATGCCCTCTCCTGACAACATGATAAACAGACAGGCAAACAAACTCTACGTCCATTGTACATTCGCGCATAACATCAACAACACAATTTCATTAATCGCAAAATATGACCTTGCAGCTGCCAAGCCACGCCACCTGTTGAAAGACTGTGGTTTTAAACCACCATATCTGGCATAATCACCAACTTTGGACGTTCACCACAAGAAACTAAGGGGAGTATGAGTACAAAACAAGTCCCAAAATTAAGGCACAACTTAAAATAACCAATAATAATTATGTATTTTTGCTAAAGGAGTCGGTTTTTTACAGTAGTGTACATACCGTAGATTAAATATATGGATAGAGAAATAGGTGGCTATACCAATGCATACAAAACCGTTTGTTCAACATGTATCACGTGACTTCAGGCGCGAAATGCGCGGGCGTTTAAAATGACGTTGAAAAACAAGAATTTATGTGCTTTCAACCGCTAATAATGCAATATCACTGCGAAATAACTTGGATATAGGTGCATTTGAGAATACTACAATATCGTTAAAAGATAAATAATAAAACCCTGAAATAAATGTAAAACCTTGTATAGCAGCTTGTGTTGTCTACACATAATGGTTTAACAGCTGGGTATAACTAACTGTTTGTCAGCAATTGTGTGGACCTGGTAATTTTTTGTAACAGTGTGTAGTAGTTAGTTATTTAACTGTATTCTTAGACTCGTAATGTCACAAATTGACGTAGAATATATTTATATGATTGAGGAAAACCTAACTAATACTCATAAATTGGCACTATCACCTCTCAAGGTGTATATATATAATGTTGAAAAACTGTACTGTTATAATAATCTGACGCAAGGCCTCGGCGATATCATGTAATAGCCTGTATGATTTACGTATTAATTGTAAGTTTTAATGCAAGCTTCCTCGTGGTTTGATTAATGTAAAATTATAATATTTGGTTGAAAGTGCAGTAAGGTCTGGGGAAATGTGTTTTATAATAGCCTAAATGAAAGCCTGTTTTTTTTTTTCACTTAAAACCATGTTGCACAATTATTTGATTGCTATTATTGTTTTTAACCGAGAATTCACTCAATACGAAACTAATCAATTGTTGTACTAGTATGCTTTGAATAAACATTCAGGTGTAAAAATAAAAAGTCTTTTCTGTAACTGAAGTAAGACATGACATTTTAAACCTGCAATCACATATAGCCTTGGCAAGCTCGATACTTCATTTAAAACTAAACAACCAACCAAATGGGGTTGTATCTTGCATTTGATGGGCTATTCAGTTTTACCTGTCGTGTTGGGGCTATGTTACTTCGGCTTAAATACAAAACAATATCTTACAGTAGCCTACGAAGTAATTGGATTGGGCGCCGTCATGGCGGACGGACAGGATGATGATCCTTTTGCAGTTTGTGAAATCCTTATTGCCAGTAATGGGAATTGATTATTTTGCGAAGGTTTCTGTAAAAGGAGGTATCATACTGCCTGTATTGAAATTGATGTGCATAAAAATAAAATTATGAATGAAGTTTTTTATTATGTGAAATGGTATTGCGTCTCGTGTAATCAGAAGATTGACAGGTTAGTCGCAAGTGTTTGGAATGTGGACGATCTAATAAATCTACGATCAGTGGTTGATAATTTAAGTGAACTAGTAAAAGGTGTAGTTAACGAAATTTTAGTCATCAATAAACGCATGGACAAGATAGGCTATGATAATGTGAGATTAAGTAACAAATTGTCTATTGGCAAACAAGAGGAGAAAAGTTTATACAAAAACTAGTATATCAGAATCCTGTTTAAAGACTCCTAACGTTTCAAGTTTTCCGAGAGAGCATAATACAACTCCTGTAATTTATATATGTAGCTCCGAGTGTAGTTTGAGTTCTAATGTATGGAATCAGAACAGTCAACAAGTGAAAGAAAAACAATCAACAATTTTGAAATCAACAGTAAGTTGTAATTTTCCAGAACTAAGTGTTACAAATCCAATACGAAATAATATAGACCAGTTTAAAACTGTAGTGCATAAGAAAATGAATGCTACTAAAAGGTAAAATTATATTCATACTAATGCAACCGAAAAACCTCAAAAGGATAATAAGGGAGGATTTAAATCTAAATAAAATGGGGAAATTTGACAAAAAAAAAAAGTGCAAGCAAAATGGTAAATCAGTAAACAATAAGAATCTTAGTAAAATAAAAACGACCAAATTAATTTTGTTTCAAGACTTCACCCTAGAGTAGATAAACAGGATGTAGACAATTATGAACCTAAACAGTAGTCTTATACCTATGAATTTCAAACAGTTTTAGAAGTAATATAATAGGAACTGCGCAATAGTTGGTAGATGTCGCTTTGAGACGCCCGGCCGTCTCATGTCTGGCACCGACGATTTTCCTACATCGAAAACTAAGTTTTTTTTTTAACCACCTATACCACAAATATTTACAAGACGTCCACCCCTACCTTGGATGATAATTTTCATCGCTGTACGGCTGGGCTGGCTGGCCGGGGCGAACACGTGGATCGCCCGGCGTAGCTGGTAGCCGACGACGGGTAACTTGGAGGTCCGATGGGGACCGACGCATGAACACCGACCACGAGTACAGTAGCATGACCACGCCATCCGTTTGAAGAATAAATACTAACCCTAGCTCCGGTGATGTGGGGCGCTACTTGTCTTGTGACGTCACTGCTTCCTCATTGGCTCCGTTGGCGGGCCAGTCATTAATGCTTAAAGATGACGCGACGTGGCCGGAAGTTTTGGACCGGAAATATTTTTATTCTAGAGCAATCTATACCCCTAGATATTTGCCTTCCAAGTGTGTGTAAGGGGTTTATAAACCCTGGCTTAGGCCGTAGACGAGAGGAATCGGCTCCCGTCAGAGGCCATGGATACAATAAAAGATAAATATGCCAAAAAAACCTCAGGTATTAAAAAAAGATTGGGTTTAGCTTAAATGAAACTAAGTTTAAAGTTTAGAAAAAAACTGGTTTTAATTTCCGTCAGTAAATACTTGGAAAATATGTATGCTCACATTGGAGTGAAATTTTATGCGAATTTAGAAAGTCATGTTAAAGAGAGAATTTTCTGCTTACTGTTGAAGCGAAATAGTTTTGGAGTTTTAGATAAAGCCCATTTTTTGGAGCGGAAAATTTATGGGGGTTTAAATAGTAACTGTTATAATTGTATGATCCATATAGAAAAAAGAATGGTTTGCAATAATTGGCATATATGCTCAATGTAGAGCGGAGTATTTGTCATTGTAACTTTTTTAATAAAATTTTCTAATGTGTTTTGTAATTATTCAGATACATTAATATATATAACGTTACATAAAAACAATGTTTTCCTTCCTTTCCATAAGGTGCACATATGTTCCTTGGCAGGGTTAATATTCTTTTTATGCCCGACATAACATCTTACCTTGAAGTTTACCAATTAATTTTTTTTCAATAGTTGTTCTCCCAGTGAAGAGAAAAATATAATAAATTTTGTAAATTTGGTTGGAAATTAAAATTTCTGGCAGGTTGAGATGCTGGCGTTGACATTGCATGCGATTATCAGAAGACTTAGACCTTCGCCAAGGAGATCACAGCTTGTTGGCACGACCATTAACCATTAATAGCGGTCGGCAGTTATCTTTAAAACCACAGCCTGTGTAGACATACATTATTATCGATATAGTGTAAGTCTTTAGCGAATAAAACTACAGGTATTACATTCCCTCCTTTTCAATACATTTTAAAACATTTGCGAATTGTTTTCTTCTTTTGGTTAACGTGTAGTTAGAGCCATGCTGATGTTTGATTTTTACGTTTTTCATTGAAATAGCAGGCTCGCATTCGGAAATGCCGCCGAAGTCTGCTGTTAAATTACATTCAGCATTTAAGTTAGTTATTTGAGTATATGGTAATAATTGTTTTATAACCATGTTCGACCAACTTTTATTGTATTTTTGTTTTCAGTGATGGAGGTCGTTATTCTAAGAAGAGAACTGTTTGACGTTTGGTGGAACGAATTTAACATTGCAACATAAGCTCGTGTGCGTGACTATATAATGACTCAAAGTATTTGGAAGGCATATACACGCTTCCAACATTAAATGTGGTGTTCAAGTGACGTTGTGATGGAGCCTCTGGACAAAGCCAATGTAAGCAACTATTTTCGGCCATGCAAGATGATGTGGATGATGCATACACATTCGTTTATGAGATGTATCACTGCAGATGACTACGTATTCTGCTACTGGCAGTAGTGCAAGCTTAGCGAGGAAGATAATTTCGTTGCAAAATAATTTGGCTTCATCGATGAAATATTGTCGGTCTTTTAAAATAACTCTAAAGAAAGAGAGACCCGAGTTAACCAAATATAAATAGATGATAAAAAAAGTCACAAATAGTGGTACTATCTCCAACAGTTGTACAGGGAGATGGTCGTGAAATTCATGTGAAAAAAGAACTTGTTCTCATAATGACTGATGGAAAAATCTGCAGTGTGCTATCAAATCAAACAAAACAAAATTGTAATGTGTGTTGGTCAACCCCTTCCCAAATAAACCTCCACCTCATTCGCAAAAAAAAAAAACAGCGCTGACCTTGGGTTTTCATATAGACATATTATACAGACTGTACATTGCATCGTGGTAAATATGTAAAGAGAACAAAGCTTGCATTAAAGACAGAAAAAAATTACAAGATAATTTTCGCAATGAAATGGGCTTTTTTTTTTTTTGGTTGATATTCCCAAGCCGGGCTTTGAACGCGCGAAGGTTTTTCGAAGATCCAGCTTCGGCGTCAGATATTATTGGTGTTGATTAAGAGCTGATTTGGCAATTCGGAATAATCCGTAAAGCAGTGGGTATAGTATCAAAATAGAACCAGCAGAATACATCAAAAAATATATATGACGTTACATGCCACAAAGTGTCCTTAAGATACTTCCAAGGTACGCAATTAATAAAAGAAGCCTTACTTTCAGCTGGAATATTGTTCGAGGAAGCGCAAGAAGCCTGGAAAAAGGAGTGTGAGAATTTTAGAAAATATCACACCTATAATTATTTCTAGATTTAATACAATGACGGGGCCACGGTGGTGTAGTGGTTAGACTGCCCGCCTACAACCAAGGCAAACCGGGTTTGATTCCCAGTGGGGTCGCCCCCCGATTTTCGAATGTGGAAAAAGTGTCGGACGATGCCGCTGGTTGGCGGGTTTTCTCAGGGATCTCCGGTTTCCGCCGCCCCTTCATTCCGGCGCTGCCCCATACTCACCTCGCTTCATCCTATTCGGCTCTCAAGACCTCGATATTTAGAACCGCCCAAATCTCTCCTGTCCACTAATACAATGTTGGAGTTGATACACAGGTTATTAATTGCTTCTGGCCCGATCATAAGTAGTCTTCGAGTTAGACGTCAGAAGAGTGGTAAACGTATTTCTCCTAACGTATTGAGACTACTTAAAGATCCAGGACGTAATGAAGATGATGATGAAGATAATATGATGATGAAAATTATGTAGGTGAACAGCTCACTGAAGCCTCTAATTACACTAGTGGAAATGCATTTAAGAACATCCCGTAGGAATACACATATCCGGCACACAGTTGGTACACAAAAAGAAGGGCGTGGTATATGGGAATGATCAAAACATCAAGTACGTGAGATATCCAGAACATTAAATAAGTTACAACACATACAGCAGACGCCTTAATAAGGCGTGTAACCACCCCTAACGGCAACACATGCAACAATGCTAGCATTTAACCTGTCGTAGAAATACTGAATGTCTCTCTGGGGTACGGTATCCGAAGTTCGTTGCACTTCTTGGCGTAGCTGGGCGATTGTCATTGCCGGGGATGGGCTGGATGCCAGGCGCCGTCCCATCATGTCCCACACATGCTCGATGGGGCTGAGGTCTGGAGAAGTAGCGGGCAAGGGTAACATGTGTATAAGCACAGAGCACGCAGTGTTGCCCTAGCTACATGGGGACGTGCATTGTCGTGTTGGAATATTGGCTCCTACAGTGTGTCGATATATGATCGGAGGACATGATTGACAACGTCACGGATGTAAGACCAAACCTAATATTTTGCACTGATTATTCACAAGAAACTGTAACAATATTTGGCATTTTCTTAATATTTTTAGCCACTGTAGGTAAATAAATAGTTTTGTCAACTCAGATTAATACTTATCGAAACCACTGTACGCCGACAATATATGTATCAACCAAGTATCAGCTGGCACTGCGCATATTTTCTGTTTACAATTCCGAATTATATATATATCATGATTGTCGTAAACAGCAGGGACTACTGTATTCACCAGTTAAATGGGAAAATATATTCTTACGTGAATAGTAGCACTGTTTATCAACAGGCCTCATCTACTGCAGACTACCAGAAAGCCTAACAGTAAGATGAAATAAATGGCGCCTTTTGCCAAATTGGGTGGCAGCTTGAAATTATCTTTCACATAAAAATGGCACCCACGTCCATATTACTAGTAGTACTACAGTAGTATCCGATCCCGACACTTTTATGTTCCGAAGGTAACACTGATTGACATATTGTGAATTACTTTACATGCTTAAGTATTTTACTCAAGATATTAATTAAGAATCTCTAATATCCAAAGCTGACTAAATTCTTTGTGACCCTGAGAATTTATATTGGGAATTTGACGTAAGAACAATCAAAAACAGTTTGTACAACTACACTGTGTAGCAGGGACGAACACACAATGTATGTACGTGGAAAGAGTGTAAGGGATTATGTGAGGAGGTAAACTATAGAGATTCTTGTTTATAAAATCTCGGTTGCCCAACTTACAACACCTGATAACGTTTCCTATAATACCGAAGATGAAAGTGACCTACACCGACCAGAATAACTGCAATCGAACACACGCAATCATAAAGCTGAAGCACAGAAAAAATAATCACGAAAAAAAAAAATATTACGCAGCGAAAAGGGAAACACTAGAAAAAAAAGTAATGTGCCTATTTTCTTTTGTGCCTTATAGTTCTTAACTTTCAAGCAGACTGATAGCTTTTTTAATGAACTGTACAACCCCTAATACATAATTTGGTATAAAGGAAAGGCCACTTGGTAGTAACTCCGGCGGTGGTCCAGAGCGCACTGTTGAAGCGTAAAGCGGGGAGATAGGCTAGCAGCGGGAAAGAGCAAGCTGTCGTCAGCAGGCCAATTGCCGGTCTATATCGGGCCAGGAGATCGTAGGAGAGAGAGTAAAGGGTCATTAATACAGGGCGGTAGAGAGGCCATTTACCGAGGAACGCGTGGAGTTATGTGCCGGCAAATAGCTCCCCTCCGCTCACACTTGCGACACTCCATCAGGGAGCCGCCCACCAAACTGTCCCCCCTCCTCTTAGTGCCCGGGAGGCCCGGCGCAGCCGTGCTGAGGTACTCTGCCTGTACACTCCGCGTCACCTTGCATATAAGACATATCGGCTGGGTCACGTACCTTCCTAAGATGATAACGCGTGTGTAGGGATGCTCCACAGGGCGGATAACAACAAACCTCTGAGTGGTGGAGTTTCGAGTGAGTGAGTGAGTGAGTGAGAGAGTGAAGAGAGTTGGGCGGCTCTTTTAACAACGAGGTCTTGAGAGCCGTTGAGGGTGAAGCGAGGTGAGTATGGAGCAGTGCCGGAATGACAGGGTGGGGGAAACGGAGATACCCGAGAAAACCCGCCGACCAGGAGTATCGTCCAGCACGATTCCCACATGCGAAAATCTAGGAGCGACCCCGCCGGAAATCGAATCCGGTTCGCCTTGGTGGGAGGCGAGTAGTCTGACTACTTCACCACCGTGGCCCCATGAAACGAAAGGATGGAGGAAATTAGAGAACACCGAAAAAACCCGGGTGCGCGGCATTTTGCCGAACAGGCGTTTCGCGTAAATTTCCTTCCGCTCCTTCACGGCTCCTTATAGCGGTCGCCCACCTGGCACTTGAAATGTGTTGCAGTGTGTTTGAAAAAAGATTTTTTGTTTTACGAAACTATTAAACGTGTCCCCAATACGTTTGCCTACGAAAAGAAAGCACATTCCAGACTAGAGATGATCAAGGTCACAAATTTACTCGCTCGTTTCTGTGGTACTAAACGGGACTCGCTCATCCATATGAGCCTAACTTGTGCGAAACATCGGCCCGAACATCCGAGGCTCATTGTTGTCCACGGTACACTTTCACGGATTGGATAGAGAGAGAGACTCCGTATGTTAGAATTCGCTCGTTCGCCCAGACGGCCATTTTCCGCCCGCTGGCGCGACGTTGCCACGACACGCACACTCTCAAATCGACGCTGCGTTCGCGAAACAACGTTCCTACAAGTACAGACACAAAAGAGTTTACAGGACTTGTATATACCTATTTATAGGCCATATAAATACGACTTTGTTAGGCGATAACAGTGAACGCAACACATGCAGTAGTTAATAAGCGAAGTAACATTTCCTACATAAATATATATTTATCCTTTGAGGCAGATGGAACTATCTAGCCATATCAATATAAATTACAGAATCAGCACTGTTACATATGGAGTTTTTTAATGCCTGTTACATTGGGTACTGTATAACTCGCAACACGTGTATATTGCCATGGATGAAAATCAAATCGACCACATGCTCAGGCAATATGCGGCATCTTCTGTGGGTAATGATATGTCCAGCATTGTTAACAACGCGTTCGCTTGATGCACTGGTGGCAGGTAAGCAAATAACTCTGCGTGCCAGCTGAGAGAAGTGGGGAAATGTACTCTTTCGTTCTTGCCACCACGTCAAAAGGTTGTCATCATTTCCAACATTGCTCTGCTCGAGATATGTATCCACCTCAGCATCTGGCACGTAAGGAACCCCATCGATCTGCCACTCGATAAACATACTTCTTCGTTTGGGTGGTGAAGGTAGCACATTGAGCACCTCTGGTCCTCCTTGGTTACCATTCTGCCGAGATAAATTGGCATAAAAACCGCGTACGGTGTTCTAGGTTTGAGTTCTGTTGTCTCCAGGAATCGCCGATAAGCGCCGGAAAGAAGACAATAAGATCGCTGCAAAGAGATGTAATGAATGTACCTCCCACTTCAAATCCAAATTCAGTTGTGCTCTGTGTTTCAGTGCTTTGATTTCCTGAAAATAAAATAGATGTTTTTTATAGTACGAACAGGCATTATTTATATTTTCATATCTGAAATATCTTGCACAGCTTAAATAAACACGAAACCAATACCACTACTGTAGTATGGCGTGTGAGATCGAGCCTTAAGGTGGAAATATCTCGTCCATCATGCTACGTAACAAATATACATTTACGTCTTACCTCAATGTCGCTGGTAAGTGGTGTGCAATGGTATTTTAATTTGTATAACCACAGGAACACTAGCTAAAGGGTTTAACCTTCAAGTTTGTCTGAAGCACCCACTTCACGCAGAATCTAACGTAGAGGAAAGTCGTCTATATTGGACCGGTGCTTAAATTGGACCACAGCTGTATCTCGCGAGTTTGTGAAAAGAGGTGGCATCTGCCGGCAGAACCATGAACCACTAGCTCAAGCAACGCCGCCGTCGTATTGTGAGCAATGAAATGGAAGTGGTTTGTGACGTGTGGTCAGAAACGTGTTTTCGGTAACTTTAATGTTATATTTTGCGTGCGGCTGTAAGTGAAGACTACTATTTCAGGCAAGTTATATATGTGATTGGTATGCACACACACACACACACACACACACACACACACATATATATATATATATATATATATATATATATATATATATATA